>BROE01000019.1:3765132-3849289 GCA_036571765.1 Plecoglossus altivelis
TCACATCGTATTTACAACTTAAATTCTCAATAAAAATGTTAACCTGTTGTACAAATTCATCCTAAAGAGAAATGTTCTATGTACAATTTTTACACATTTGTATTTAAATAGACATGCAAGTGTTACTTATTTCTATTGAATGTCAGAAAAATGTTATCTTACCCTGGATTCTTTCAAGTTTGAATGTATTATTTCAACATTGATACACTGAAATCCTGTGAACAACCTATACAATGTCATCCAAATCCATACAATGATATTCAGCCAAAAGATCGATTCAAATAAAATAAGAAAGGGTCAGTAAAATAAATTAAGAGTAAACGCATGAAAATAATCCTAAAAGTAATCCTGTACATCTGACTATATGGAACACAAGCCTCGAACCTGTACATACAAAAAGTGTACCAGTGTATGAAGACATTGGAGAGCGTACACAAACGCACACCCAGAGGAACATCGACAACAAAAGTGGCCTCCAGCTTAAGGTATAAAATGGCTGCTTAAGCCATCCGTGTTTGGTTATAAAAAACGTTGCTATTTTACACATACACTAAACCAGTAGACAAGGATGACTTGCGAAAACAGCTAAAAAAAAGGCATTGGACAGTTGTGTCAAACAGAACAGGTTTGTGACTGACTAGACAAGGAACTACCACCCCAAGGAACATATTGTGATTTGAATCTGTAATCCTGCATAGATTGAAAAAAAATGAATTTCTCTTTCACTTGTCGAGTTGAGAGAGCGAGAATAACAGTTTTTCCCCCAAAAGAAAGAGCAGGGAGTCGATAAGGAAAGGTTCCTGGTGTTTCCAGCGTGTGTGTGTGTGTATACTGAAGCACGAGGGCTCAGCTAGGAAACGAATCCTCCCAACTCTAAGGATCACCTGCATCACAGTAACCCTGCCTGCCGGCGTCAAGTCAGTCCGCCGTCTGTTCGCAAATCTCATGTCCGCTTTGCCTTGATGCCAAACTACACAAAACAATAATAAACAAGAGTAAAAATGTTCCTGCTAGGGGGGGAGTTGAAACGCAACAGTAACTAACAGTGGTGCCCCTCTTCGAACTGGTATCAGAGATCATGGGTGAACGTTTCTTTTACAATTCTGTTAAACGCATAACTGTAATCCTGGGTAAAAGAACCAGTGAAGCATGTTGAGACATTTAAATAGGACATTCTCTCCCCCCCCACCCCCCCCCACCCCAATAAATCATCTCTCTTCAGTGAACCCTGCTTGAAACCTAGCACTCTGCAACTTTGACAGAACCACTGCTGGGTACATAAATACAATCTGTTGGTTGTTAACCTGCCCCCCCCCTCCCTCCCATTTCGGTCTCGTTTCAAACAACGTCTAGGACCGCGATCCAGCTTCACAAAGGATATGGACATGGAATGTTCTGAGTACTGCTGATCAGAACCAAGCGGACGTGAACAAGGGATCTGGACCTGAGGCGAGGAGGTCATGGGGCCAGTGTGCCAGTCATACTGGAACAGAACACTTGTGGGCTACAACACTGCAACAATCAACATATGGCTAGCGAGCACCCTGACTTATTAAAGATGTCCTTTTAGAAAGCGAGAACATTCGCCTTTGACTTAATGGTACGCATGTTTCCTTAGTGTGTCTTTTTCGTGTGGAACTGCAGTGGTCATGAAAGATTTCCTATAGCAAGAACCACCTGCGGTTCCTTAGAATCGCACTCTAAACCACCCTTCCGATTCTCACCTAGACGCTCGAGGACCAAATGAACCGATCGAACGCCACCTTGTTTTAACGGGACCAAAATCTCTGAGGGCTCATATCTGAAGTCAATAAAAACGACTTGTGACACGAAAGGAAGAACTTGCTGCCAGACACGAAACCCTTACGGTGCTTCAGTATAAAGACACGTTTAAAAGCATCTTCCGGAATCTATGACTAGTTGAGACGACAAAAAAACGAAACGGGGGCGACATCATTGCGGTCGACCACATGAACTGAGCCACGTTAAGCAGGCACAGTCCAGACGTAAGGTAGGTAGACGAGGACGTGGCTGTATGCCGCCCGAATCCCATCTCACAGCCAAGTTGTGTTTGAAAGCGTAAAAGTTGCTACTTTTGCCAACGACGTAAATGTTTTGGCAGAACATGAAACCCCCTCCCCGACATCACAGACTCTGCATTTTGCCATATGGTACATATTCTTGTTTCCTGTAGATCAAATACAAGGCACAAACCACATAAGAGTAAAACCTTCGTTTTAAAGCACCTTTGGTTTGAGGGAGGTACTTTGGTAAAACAAAATTCATTTCAAAAGCCAAATTATGCAAAACTGTGCTTATAGCCTAAAAAAAAACAAAAAATAAAAAGACAATTAGTGTTTCTTAAAAAACAATTCTGCGACTGCTCGGCGCCAAGTTGGAACATGGCTTTCGTTACACAACGTTAGGATATGAGAGAGGCAAGCGCTGATCGTGGATATAGAGTGTCCAGACATCTGTGCGGTCCAGCTTCTCCTCCTATGGTGGCCTGTCATGAGTGTAAAATGCTCCAAATTGCTGAGTGTTCTTGGCAAGCTGGTGTAGAAAATGGACACAGTGTAAGAGATATGTTTGAGGCAGATAAGTTCATGTGCATGGAGAGCCAGCGGGGTGGACGGTGTGTGTGTCTGCGTGTGTGTGTGTTCCGAGGCAATCAATGGTCCGTCCTCTAGGGAATGAGCTTTGCGTCCAGCCTCAGCCAGTGTAGACCCTGGCGTGTGAAGCGCACCAGTTCACTCATGCTGCTGGTGTTGAAGATGAGCGGTCCCATCACCTTGTCCAGCTCCACAAAGAACTCTGATGATGAAACACATAAGAGGGGGGGACACAGTGTCAGGGGACGTGATGGGTGGAGATGTGACACTGTCCTACGGCTCCTCCCACTGTCCTACGGCTCCTCCCACTGTCCTGGCTTGGCTGATCGAGTACCCACCTCTCTGCTCCTTGGCCAGCTGCTCGGCCTGGTCCCACACGTCGGTGGCGAACAGGAAGTTGGAGGTGACCTGGACGTAGCTGGCCGCCATCTGGTGGATCCTCTGCGGGATGGTGACGGACGAGCTGCCGCTGGCGCTGCTGGAGCCCGACGAGTAGCCGCCGGCGTTGCCTGGAGACAGCTTGGGCGAGACCGGGGAGGGCATCCCTGCCGCTTTACTGGAGGGGAGAGGGAGGGGACAAGGGGGTCGTGTTCATTTGATCCGAGTTTGGCGTTGACAGTTTGAAATCTGGCTTGTAACGAGAGTGAACTTACTTCCCCATTCCAGGAGAGGGGGCTTGAGTGTTGCTTAAGGAATTCTAGGAACACAAATCCACAAGAAGACAAGGAGTTGAAACATCGAAGTCATCGTGAACTCAAAAGCACGATGGCAGGAGTACACAGCAGTGCATGCTCAGTGGAATATCCCATCTATCCACGTGGGCCGTGCGTTACCTTGAGGTGGTCTGTGAGAGTTTTGGAATACTTCAGAGCACTTTCCTTCCTCAGCTTGAACAATCGCAAGTAGAGAAGGGACTGGCACCGAAGACTGTGTGAGGAGGGAGGGCATTACTAGTGACTCAGAATAAAACTACAACACATTCAAATGATATAAAAATCTATTTAAAAATCCATTTATTGAAATCATTTATGGCCTGTGTATTGGGCCTGTGGGGTAAGTGGGTGGGGTTCTGAACAGTCAGGAGCAGTGTGGTTCTGAAAGGAAAGCTATGTACCAGAGCACAGCCAGTCTCTTGTCTGCCAACGTCGCGTCTGGAGCCATGTAGCTCTTCAACTTCATAGTGTACCTGGACAACGTAAGTGCAAACACACCCGTCAGTTTCCCCTCAGCATGCACAAACGCACGCACAACCTTAGTGGGGATGACACAGGATTTCCTCCAAGGTGGATAACATCAGCTGATACAGCACACATATCACAGTATATCACAGTAGAACAGTGGTCAGTGGGAGGAGCCAGGCCGTGTGAAGGGGCGGGGCTGAGGCCGTGTGTGTTGGAAGCCTGGCTGGCAGGCTTGTGGTGGGGGTGGCCTTACTTGATGAGCTCCACCGTCTCAGCGTACATGGGGAAGGGAGATTTGGCCTCCTGGGCGCTCTTCTCCAGGGCGTTCCCACACTCTATAAACGACACCACGGCGTCCAGGTAGTACACGGCCTTCTCGAACCGGTCCAGCTGCGGACAGACAGACACACGCAGGAACACACACACACAGTAAGACCACAGCCTGCTAAGCTAACCGTAACCCTGTCAACGAACTCGTAAAATCATTTCAAAAAAGCCCCAGACCAGGAACACGTGCCTTCTCTACTGACGCACTGTGTCCTTAAAACTCCTCCACAAGTGCGAGTAGTGACAATCTAGAAACAGTCAGTCTATTCAAAACAGTGACATAGGCCTGTGTTCCATCAGATATGCAAAACCACCCCCCCCCCCTCTTTCTCGGTTTCCCACAAAGCTGCAGCTGCAGTAACAGATACAGCTGCAGTAACAGCAGCAGCAGCAGTAAGAGCAGCAGAAGCAGCAGTAAGAGCAGCAGCAGCAGTAACAGCAGCAGCATCTCACCAGAGCGTCTGCGTTGTGTTTCAGTTTCTTGGCTTCCTGTAGGTAGTGGTCAGCAGACAGGACTCTGTAAACAGCCAACAGAGGCTCAGTTAGACACACAAGCCATAAAACAACTAATGAATCAGCCTCCATGTCTCTTTCTAATTTCTCCTCCTCGAATGAATTCACAGGACAAAACAAGACCAATGGAGTTCCTGAAGTCCCCAGAAACTCATCCCCCTCCCTAGCCTCCCCCCAGAAACTCATCCCCTTCCCTAGCCTCCCCCCAGAAACTCATCCCCTTCCCCAGCCTCCCCCCCAGAAACTCGTCCCCTTCTCCAGCCTCCCCCCAGCCTCCCCCCACTTCTGGGGTTTCCTGGCAAGCTCAGCATGAGCAACAACAAAAAAATAGAATGCTCTTCCCTGCTGAGCTTTTAAAATGGAAATGAACATCATCTCTACTTCACACTGGCTTGTCTCTCTTCCAGCATCCCCCCTCCCTCCCTCACTCTCTCCCTCCCTCCCTCCCTCCCTCCCTCCTCAGGGGAATGGGATCAAAGACAGGCCTGGATCCCTGCTGCAGCTGTGTGCATGCTGGAGGGGGTGGGGTGTGTGTGTGTGTGTGTGTGTGTGTGTGTGTGTGGAGGAGGAGGCGGAGGGAGGTAGCCCCCCCAGCCTGGAACAGGCTCATCTTACCTATCCTCAAACTGCAGTTTAGACCGGAGGGACTTGGAGCCATCGGACAACAGAGGGGGCACTGCCAACTGGTTGTCTGGAGCCTTGGAGCTTTTATCCTGTAGGCACAGAATAGTAGACATATATATTTATAGAAACACATACCTACCTCAGGATTAATGTGAATCCCTGGGAAAGATGAGCAAAAGGGTTCTAAAAATTCTCTTTTTGAATAGTAGGTTAATGTCACACTCCCAAAACATCAAGTCAACCTTTGACTGAAGTAAATTTATTCAGAAAAATCTCTCTCTGTGACATTAAGATAAATTACCAAAAGGTGACTTCCATAACCCTTTTTAAATCTTTTACAAGGGGTATCAATAATTCCAGAGCTGCCCGTCTATAACTTGTGTGGCTTCATGATGAGTTCATAGAAGGGAAGAAAGAGCGCGATCCAGCGAAGGCTGGAGATAAGAGACATCTACATCAGCCGCCACCACCACCCACCTTGCCCTCCCGCGTGCTGCGCCCCTGCTTGTCCTCTCCCTTCCTGTGCTTGGGGGTGGAGCTGCTCTTGGTGCTGTGGCCCCCGGCCCCTTCTTTCCCGCTGCTGGCGCCGCTGGAGTGCGAGGTGGACGACTGGCTGACGGTGCGCTTGCGGCTGGGGTGCTCCGTCTTGGGGGTCCTCTGGAGCCCCGCCATGGAGGGAGACGGCACCGGCTCCTCCTTCTTCTCCAGCGACCTCTTTGACCTGGTGTGGAGAACGGGAGGGTCGGGTCAGCGTGCGGCTCAAACACAACGTCCGACCGGTAGCTGGGTGGAGGTTTAAGTGGGAGAATCTCACTCTTTGCTGCTGGTCTTGTGAGAGGAGGATTTGTCTTCGAGTCGAGACTTCTTACTGTCTGGTTTGGCACTCTCGTCATCATTCTGTCACAAAGGAACGTCACGGATGACATGGGTTAATACAAACAAAGCAAGGGTTGGGTATCTAAACAGGCTAGCATAATCTCTGCTCGAATTAAACTGCTCCCTATGAGAATATAATCTAATCAGCATAGCAGCCAGGGAGGTCAGGGAAAAGGGATTTGATTTGATGGCCCCTTAAGAGAACACACCCACAGGAGCCATGTTGAATGATTGCTAGCTCAGATAACTAACTACCTTGTGTTTCCTCTTGCCCTTAGAGCTCTTCTCAGAGCTCTGCTTGTGGAAGTCTTTGCCATCTCGGTCCATAGAAGAGTCTCTTTCAGCCTTGGGCTGCTCCAGCTCCTTGTAGGAGCGTCCGGGCACGCGAGCCAGCAGGCTCAGGTCGATCTTCACCACCAGCACCTGGCGGGGCGGGTAGCGGTCCTCAGGGTCGCTGAGGGGCGACAGGAGCTCGTTCTCTTCCATGGGAGAGAAGACGCACACCGGAGTGTGGATGCTCTCCGTGTACTTGGGCGTCTGCGACGACGAGGGAATGCTGTCGTTCTCCTCCGAGTCCGACGAGGACGAGTCCGTGTCGACGAACTCCTGGGACTTCTGCGAGGTCTTGGTGGGCGCCTTGCTCTTGCGCTTGTCGGCGGCCGCGGGCCGAGGGGAGGGCTTGGGCCTGATGTTGGGTTTGCGGGGGCCCTTGGTAGCAGCTTTGGGCCGGTGGGGCGAGATCTCGGGAGGAGGCTCGCTCTCCACTCTCAGCCCCCCCTTGGGCTCCTCCACCACGGGGAGCTTCTCCGACTTCTTGGGCTGCTTCTTACCCACAGTCCTCCGCTGGCCCGCGCCCCCCTCACTCTGGGCGGGGGACTTTTGGCGCCCGCGACCGCTTTCTGAGCTCTTCTGGCTGGTCCTCAGGTCCCGGCTGGGCGTGGGCGCCCCGGACTCCTTGGAGCCTCCTCCCTGGCCACTGTAGCTCCGCCCTGAGCCCGGGTCTCGGCCCTCCTTCTTGTACTTGGCAGGGACATTGTTGTCCACAGGGGAGGCTGGGGAAAACTGCTTGGCCTTCTTAAACCAGTTGTCTAGCTGCCACTTGTTCACAGGCGGTTCAGGCTGAGGTTGGAAAGAGGGAGGGGGACACACAAGAGAGATTAGAATGGGGTGAACCACTTTCGACTAAGTCTTTAGAGTTACCAGGTCAATATGGGATTAGTGGACAGTATAGATAACCTTTCCGTGACAGGCTAAAGTAGGGGAGTTGGCGATTGGACACTGCTGATGAGGTGGAACGGTCACAGACGATATTATCCTCCGCTTCCTACCTCGCTCTACGCCACGTGTATTTTAAAAGGGCGTTCTGCTACAACAAAGCGGCGGGCGGCTTGTGGCGTTACCTCAGGCGACGCGGGCCTCGGCGGCTCGTTGGCCTCGCTGTCCGTGGAGCTGCTCTCGCTCTCGCTATCCGAACCGGAGCTGCTCTCGCTGCCGCTGTGGCTGCTCGAGTCGTCCCGCGAGTGCTCGGCTACTTCGCTGTTGTTGCTGGACGGGGAGGACAAAAGCACGCAGGGAGGTGCACGCACACACGCACACACACACAGACAGACAGTGAGGACCGCAGCACACCAAGCTGTAGTCGCAGAGCAGACAGCCCAATCTCAGGCTCTATTCAGAGGGCGCTGAAGCTAGCCAGAGCCCATGTGACCTGGGGTATTGTACATGGAGGGTGCTATGGGGGTGTACCTGGCCGAAGCGTTCCGCGAGGCGGTTTTGGCCGAGTCTTGTTCTCCGTCGCTGTCCTCGCTGCTGCTCAGTTTCAGATCGTCCTCCAGCACGCTGCAACAAGATCAAGCGCTCGCTCAAACACCACGTCACACTGGGAGATGTAAGAAGAGGCATGGCTGGGATGTTTGTCAGAGCCGCTAGAGACAAGATGGGGTGGAGGGGTCACTTACTTGGCCTGGTCTCCATCACAGGCCTTGGTCTGGTGGCTGCTGGACGACGACTTGGTTGGTCTCTCTGGTGGGCGAGGGAACAGGGAGAGAAACGGATGAGTCCATCGTCAGATCGCGGCGGCGCCCGTGCCCGTTAGAGTGATGTGTGAGATCAATCCATTTGTGAATGATGAAGGTGCAAAATACTCACTGTGTCCACCAGGGAAACTAGAGTGCTGAGAGTCCTGAAAGAGTCAAAAGATTGTTGCACGTTAGTTGCCGGACGCAGATTAAATCTCACCAACAAAGAAACATCCGCATCTGAATGGTTAACCCTGCAAATAAAAATGTCATTGAGGGTTTTTGGGTAAGGTGGTTTCACTGACCTTGGTGGGGAAAGGAAACTTGGAGGGTTCGGTCTTGCAGGGCGTGTGGATGGCTGTCAATGGAGGAGGCCACGACTGAGTCATTTCCTGAAGCAGGAGGGAGGGAGGGAGGAAGAAGCCAAGATAACAGTCCGTGAGGCTGAGTAAGGCTTCATGATGAAAGGACGAAAAACCCCCACAGAAACAACGACCGCAACATAGAGTCGATTTCATCCCCAGTCTCTGCTCAAAATGCTCACCTTTAAAATCTCATCCACGCAATTGGCATCTCCAGACATAGAACCCTGAAAATCAAATCAAACTCGTTTTACAAAAGTGTAAACTTTGCAAAGCAGTAGCATTGAATGAGTCCATGACACAATCGCAGAAGGCTGACATTATTTGTTTGGTTGACCTCATCACTACACCAGGACTGTAAATCAGGACTCTGTGACTGTACCTCCACAGGTTGAGAGGGGATCTTGAGCTTGGAGAGGGAGGCTTTGCCGTTGGCCTTCATCTCCCCCACCGTGCTGCTGTGAGACTGGCCGCCATAGCCCTCCGAGGAAGAGCTCTTGGGCTCCGCTGTCTCCTGGCCGTCCATGGGCCGCACGTAGGCCGTGGGCTTCTGCAGCATGGAGCTGGGCTTGGACATGAGCGAGGGGGGGAAGGCCTGGCTGGAGAGCTGCCCGCTGGGGAAGGAGGTGTGCACGCGAGACGGCGAGTCCCAGTTGGACTCCCTCTCGCGGGGGGACTTGGAGCGGTAACGCTGCTCCTTGCCGTGGTGCTCCGAGGCCAGCGAGCGCGAGTGGCTGGACGAGGAGCTCAGGGAGCCCTTGGCCGGGCTGGAAGTGTGTGACTTGGAGTGGTCAGAGCCTCCATGCTTGCTGTACTTCTTCTCCCGCTCGTGTCTTTGGCTGCCGCTGCTGCCCCCGCCACCGCTGCCTCGCTGGCTGCTGTGGCTGCCCTGCAGGCTGGACCTCTTCTGGGACTGGGACGAGGTGCTGGCCGCGGGGCCCACCGGCGTCCACTTGCTGCTTTGGCCTCCGCCGCCGCGCTGCTCTCCGAACAGGGACTGAGCAGACTTCTCCTCCGAGGAAGACGAGCTGGAGGGTTTGCCGCTGAGTTTTGGGATTGTGTCTCCGATTGGTTCTTTCATCTCGTCGTAGTTTCCCAGCATGCTCTGGATACGACTGGATAGTTTATCTTCTTTGCTGATCTGAAGAGATGGGAGAGGAAAAAAGAAAGAGAGAGAGAGAGAGAGAGAGAGAGAGTGAGTGAGAGAGAGAGATGGAGAGAAGAAAGAAACCATTAAGTCACCATTAAGTTGCACGAGTCAATGCATTGTAAAAAAACAAAACATGCATGAAATATGCTATACAGTGTTCAGTATGGTCTGGACAGAAAGGTCCGGAAGTAGATGATAAACTTCCTTAATTATAAGAAGCACATTTTCGCCATGAGGAAAAAAACTGAGCCCCTACATTTCTGATATGACAATAAAATAAAACTGAAAAGGAATGTGTAATAATTTCCATATAAAAAAAGAGCTCAGATCATCTGATGACAGGCTTGAACTATCTGGGGTCAGTGAGGGCCTATCTGCATGGAGAGAGTTAAGGGGTCATGGTCCCATAGCTCGACTCAAGAGGTTAATCAATCACTTAGAGGGGCTCCATTCTGCCACACACACACACATACCCACACACCCACACCCACTCACACTCACACAACGGGGGCTAAACCACAGACGCTAGGGCCTATCTAGTTTCACATGGGGCCCCTGAACCCACTGTGTATGACAGATACACACAGAGGGGGTGAGGAAACAAGTCGTTATCTGTGGCAGGAAATGGACTTGGTCATAATAACCCTTCCCCCAGCCTGCACATGTACTGTGTGTGTGTGTGTGTGTGTGTGTGTGTGTGTGTCAGCCTGTTTGTGTGAGTAGATAATTGTGGAATAAATCCTTCTCATCAAAGTTCAAAAGTGAAAATTAGTATGAAGTGGATCATTCCTATGTCATGTACTACTGCTGGTGAACTGAGGAGATTGACATTGTGTGAGTAAGAGGTATGGTTACATGCCATGAACTGCACTGAAGGTAAATATTTACTTGCTGTTCTGTTTAATTACCACTCGTGTCAGGCTATTTACAGGAGCCCAAGCGAAAAGTAAATGACTGCCCTGGAGCGCGTAACTCTTAAAAACAGAACAGTCTTGAGAAAGTCGATCACAAAGAGGCATTTATAAAGCCCAGATAAGAGGATAAGCTCTTGTGAAAATGTCTTGTTCTCATTTTCACATCACAACAAGGCCCATTCAAAAAAGCAAAAAACAATTCAGCTTTTGGAAGAAGAAGTTCCAACTGACGGATCGTGTGTCAATACGAATATAAGGCGCCTTCCTCCAATAGCCTCTAAACGACACACGGTGAAATCAGGCGTAGGACAAGACAAGGCACCGCAACTGCCCTGTCTGGCAGGGTCATGGAGAGGGAGGGCCGGGGGGGGGCATCACGCTGGGCTCCATCAAAGCCCTCACGCATAGCTTACCTTTCACTTAGCGAGGGGGCAAGAGGAAACATGGCATCCCAGGTAGCTATCTGGGTTCACCTTTTGAACTCTGACCCCTCCCTTTTCATTCCCTACCTGTCAGGACACATTCCGGGCCAGCCTTTGATGGCTCCCCTCTCTCCACCGTCAGCTAAAGAGAGGAGCCACTTACCTCTGCTCAAAATCAGGTTAGCAGGAAAAGATTAGATCGACGCAAAGACTGAAATCCTCTTTATAATGATGTTGGCTAGTAGGGGCTCTCTTGGCCAACATGATCATGGAAGAGGAAGCAGGGTCTTTACACCAACTGTTTACTGTTGATGGCGGTTAGCCCCGAAGGCTAGATGCTAAATGAGCATACTTCCCAGGTAAACACATCTACCAAGTAAAAGCTACCTGTTAAACAAACACTACCCATTTTGGAGGCTCCAGTTTCAGTTGAGTAATAGTACTGTAATAGTGCTGTCAAGTACATATATTTACCTGCCTCCATCAAGAGACTAGGGTCAAGTGGGATTTGGAGTTCTGGCTCCCTATGCTTTGATCGCAAACAAGATGGGGGGGGAAATCAACATTGCCAAAAACTGAAAATGTCTGAAACAGTTCACCGTTTATGGTGCCTGTTCTATTTTAACATACATGTTTCCAGAATCACAGACATGTGAAGAATGTTTAATGCTCAGGGGGTCTTTTTCAAATGGGTGGGAAAAGCATATTTTCTCTCAGTAGCCTACTGGAGGGGGGGGGGGGGGATGGTGTTGCTGTGGTCACTGGGTGCAGAGAAGCACCACGAGATCAGGAAGGGGTGCAGAAGGAGGCAGGGCACCTTTGCTCGGCCACCGAGGGGCCGGGCCCTGGGGACAGTCCTCCAAGGTTGTCACTTTAGAGCCGCCCTGGCTTGTAACATGGCTGAGCAGGGCGCACAGACCTGCAGCTGGGCCCCTTCGCAATGCACTTACCTCAAACTCTCCCTGACTTTGTCTGGTGTGGCACAGTAACACAACAGAGAAGCATTTCTTTGGGTTGAAAAGAAGCATAAATTCATCAAATTTACCTTATGGGAGACTTAAGAGGACAAACAAAAAAGTTTTTAAAAATCAAATAAAAATAAAAAGTCTTATCAATTCCGGGGGGGAAGTTACAAGAACTAAAACACGAGAGAATTAAAAAAATAAATAAAAAAATGAAGGTAACAAAATAAACTTACAACTTTATAAGGTTCAGGAAAGAGAGGGGAGTTAGCTGGAAAGGCCTCTCCACCCTGCTGGATTTCTTGATTTCGCCTTTCTCTTTCTTTCATACGGAGAACATTCCGGTCTTCACGGTTCATGTTGCTAACAACAGAGACACACGACAAGTCACTCAGCGAGGAGGAGAGAGAGAAAATGGTTGCTTCCAATGCTTCTGTCTACACAGACAATACACCAAATCATACTTCAGAAGTACAAAAGAAATGAGAAAGGTAAAACTATGAAGGGATGGGTGGGGATGGGGAAATGAACATCTAACAAGTCAGTTTATGATCGGTTAAAAGGATTGCTAAACTTTAAAAAGGAATGTTGTCAGAACAGTGGCACAGTAATACACTCGCTATAACCTTCCTGACTTTATTAATCAAGTCATACTGAAGAAGGTCAGAAATCGCCGTACAAAGTCATAAACTGGTTCATAACATTACAGTTTTTAAACACAGTTTAGCCCACCAAGTTAGACAGTTATAACATTGAGCCTAGACCCAATTCAGTGTTTGTCGTTGGGCCTACACATTCAACTCTGAAAAGTACGTTTCGGTTGATCTGTGCCTGAAGTTAACCTGCAAAAACACTGTCAACATCACTGACCTCATACAATAGAGCTGAAGATATTAGGGTAACAAGCCATGTGTAGCGACACAAACGGTCACATGGTCCACACTTTGTACACTTGATGACTAGACAGGTTTTCAGTGGATTCGACAGCACACAAAATAACTCAATGTGAAGTTCTTATGATAAGAGTTAAGAGATAAGTATAACATTTATTTGTATTTTGGGGGGGGGGGTGCGACACCTGCGTGAAAGGGGGAAATTAAACCAAGATTAAAATCTCAATAGCAGTTCCTCCAGGTTTGAGTAGTACATACATTGATGACACAGTCTGCTACACTGTAGTAAACAACCACAAAGACTTCAGCCGTGTTGAAAGAGGAAGACTCCCCCTCCCCCTTTTTTAACCTGGCTCCCATCCAGCCTCCAAACACGGCTGTACACGTGTGTGCAATTCAAAAAACGGTTTCCTGGCTAGTCTCAGTCACTCTGTCAGCTGCATCTGCTGTCTGGTTCACGTCAGACACCCGGTAATGAGTCATCACTGAAGCGGTATGAATCGGTAATGCCTGCCATTAACCAAACCTCAGGAAGTCACAGGGGCCAGGCCCTGAGTCCAGGTCGGCCCAGGAATCTATTTGCTCGCAATTGTAAATCAAACTCCATTTGCGAAGCTTACTCCCGGAGCGGTGAGGAACGCTAAGCCTGGTAGTTAACGATGACTCCATGACAATGCATGATAGCCATTCTGATTTAGAGTTACTCTAGGCTGGATTCGTGAGGAATCTGGCACACCCTTTATTTTTATGCTCCTTGGCACAGCCTGTACAACGTCACACAGTTTACAGTAAAGTACCTGCCTATGCTGAGCAGGGTAGTATGCATTTACAGTACACACTAATCAATAGGCCACTTCTCATTTTGGTCACTAACGCTGTACTCGACCTAACTGGTTTCAACAGTGCAGAGAAGAATAGGGGCAGTGGTAGATGCAAACGAGTCAATTAAGGATGAAAGTGTGAATAGCCCAGTGGCTTACTTAGACAAAGCTCCTTCAGCTTTTTCCTATTGTAAAACATACCCTGCTTCATTCTTCCCATTTCAATGCCCTGATGGATTTTATTAGGGCAGTGTGTGTGTGTGTGTGTGTGTGTGTGTGTGTGTGTGTGTGTGTGTGTGTGTTTAGGGGGCTTACATCATCAGAAACTAAGTTTCAATAGCACCTGTGCTCCAACACTGAGGTGTGAAGTCTGACCACGCCATTCACTGCACCGTGGGCCATTAGAATAACAAGCCCAGGTGACATCTTTAGAGTCTAGACAGAGGAGGAAAGCTCTTAGTCAGGGCAAAAATACAAAGAACAACCAGGTCTGGTTTGACATGGGCAAGTGTCAAGTGTAAAAGTCGACCAAGTAAACCTGTTTCTGAAGACATTGCCATCTCGTTATCAGCAAGGTGGTCAACACGCATGGGAAATAACCTCAGTGAGATGGGAGAGAGGGGAGACACCTAACCTAGTACAAGACACCTAGCCTAGCACAAGACACATTGCCTAGCACAAGACACATTGCCTAGCACAAGACACCTTGCCTAGCACAAGACACCTAGCACAGGACACCTAGCACAAGACACCTAGCACAAGACACCTAGCCTAGCACAAGACACCTAGCACAAGAGGCCTTAAGGCTGCCAGAGTGTACAAGGGGTCAAAGTCTGAGGAGTAGAAATACTCAACTGTGGAAGACTATGGTCTATGAGTTAGCCAGTCAGGATGATGGGGACATTTCTCCTTGTCACACACAGGCAAAGGCTAATCTAGATGACAATGAAACAAAACAGGCCTAGCTATTAAGACACCTGAGGGCTTCACATGGGAGGGATCGGTACATATCTAGGCACCATTAAAAGAAAGACTATCTTGTGAGTCAAGACATTTGACATCATCCTCATCCCTTCATCAATCGCTCAAATTTGAGTAGCATAAACCTTCTAACTGAACGGAGGAAAGATAGTCCAGGTGGAATGGCAAGAGATACCAACCAACTAGAGCTTGCTTACCCAGGCTGAGAGGCCATGGCCCAAACCACTGAAACATTGGAAAAAGGGGGTTCAGTGAAACTCCAAGGGGTTCAAAGTGTTCGTCTGTTCTGCCGGCCTCTTCCAGGATCTCACTCAGTTATGACTAATCGGACTTGGACCGAACTAAGTTGATGGCGTCTCTAGTCTAGGAGCGATGCTGCTACCACACCATTTCCTTAGAGTAGAGAACTCTGACTTAGGGAGGGGAGTGCCTGCTCACGGGAGATACCACCTTCAGAGCAGCAGGGGAGCCACAGGGAGAAGACAATAGGTAACGTTGAGAAGAGGCTCTTTTGTGAGCATGTGATTGTGTGTAGTTGAGTGAATTGGTATTAGGGGGTTCTTGCATGCAAGCCAAGTGTGAGTGACATTCTAAAAAAATATTAGTTTGAAACTTGGGGGGAAAAAATTGCCATAAAGGCAAAGGAACCACAGGCTGAATGCAGTACAATGCCCATTCATATCATCTCAACACTGAAATTGGACTGTAGTGTCACAATCTCCATTCCAAGCAACAGAGGCACTTGAAGAACGGGAAGCTAGCCTAAACCGTGGAAATAGTGAGCGTGTAGGACTAGTGACCAGTGGTGTACAGCAAATCAAACGTTTCTGTCAAATGGAATAGTCCATTTACAGCCCATAAAAGGAGATGTTATTTTATGCCACTGAGCCTCTCCTCCTTGTGATGTCACAACACGGAGGACCGCTGAGCCAATCAGATGACGTCTTACTGTCAACATCCTCCCTCCCCCACTATGCCCCCCCCACCACAGGGCAAACCAGCAGCAAGTTCTTTAAAGAGACAGTACCTATTTTCTACTGAAGCTAGGGGGAATCCTGACTTAAAACATAGGCAACACAACAAGTTGGCCAATTCTATGTCTTCCCCGGAAGATACATTTACAGTAACACATTTACGTAAATCATGCCTGTACAAAACGTTCCTCTAAGTCAACTTCCCAATTCCAATAACATCATTTACCTGAACTATTCAAACTGCTTAAATGAGTATAACACCCTTTGAAAAATACATACACACACAAATATATATATACTGTATATATACAGAGAGAGAGAGACAGTGAGAGAGCGAGAAACAGAGAGACCTAGAGGTTAGATATAGGTGTCTCTTTTGACGGTAGCATTTAGTATTTTCTTAAACATAAATATTAACCTTCATTTATCCTATTATTATTGCATGCGCCTATTTCTTTTATTCCTGTCCTAAACTGTGTGTTGCAACAGTAGAATTTCCCCATTGTGGGACAAATAAAGGATCTCTTATCTTATCAGACCAAACCAGTATTCATTTAAGCTTTAGGTCTAATTCTGGGGACAACGATTTAACCTATTTTTAATACCCTAAAGTTTCCACTAAGATCAATGCATTACTGAATTGGATGGTGTAGCTCTGCTGTAGCAACAACTCTCCAACAAACAGAACTGAGATATTTTACAATAAAAACATGAATCCACAAGAATGATGGCAACAGACGTTTCATTGAGGTCTGGCACTGATCAGGCAAGTGTTTCGATGCAAAGTACATCTACTGAAACAAACACCAGCTGAGACACTGGTAGCTATTTACAAACATAACATCATTCTCAGCAATGATTGCATAATATCTACCTCACAACCTCACAGGAGAAGAAAACATTCTGTCGTCACCCATGTCGAAGGCTTGCACTTCGCACCAGAGGAAACTACTTGCTAAACCAAGCCTAAACAGGATGCATTGAGGACCTTCTTGTTAGTGACAGGTATGCACAAACATACTGGCCCTAGATACACACAAATGTGCCCATGTCAAAGCTGTTACAGGAGGGTTGTCTTCCTAGACCAATAGGTTCCTACCATAACCTGCCAGCACTTACAATTATTTATGTTGCTCTTAGAACATACAGTAGGCTAAACTGTCTCCATGGTGTGAGTGAATATCATGTCTCTGTGAATGGTGGTTGATCAATTAAATAGCTAGAATTTATATATTGCCACCCCTCCCCCAAAGCATAATTCAAATGGACCCCCAGACCCAAAACGTGAGCGGATTTGATTATGAATGATTTCCCCATGTAAAACATTGTAACATAGAAACTGTCAAATCCTCTGGAGCTCTTTCATCTAAAACACTGACTCGCATGAGCTATGCCAGCGTAGATTAAACTTCTATGCCAGATTTAAAGCAAATGATTAGAACCTGTTGGAACGAGATCTGTGGGCTGCAGATTGCTTAGCAAGGGCTCTGACTAACCATCCTAAATTTGTTACATCGGTCAGGGCAGGGTTGGGCAGTTAGAAAACATACAAAACTAACTTTTTCTTTATGGACCATAACTTTAACAAGGAGTATGGCTGTTGAGCAGGAAATTCTAGATATTTCAAGCACTACAACTGGGATAGCTTCCTCAGACTAACTCAAGTAACAGAGCTAGCAATATAACTACAGTGTGCAGTATGTTTGAGTTGGCTAGCTAACCAATCTAACTAAATGTGATGACGGTAGCTGTACGCGGTGGCCAACGTTAACTAGCAGGATAGATCGTAGCACGGAAACAAACGAACACTTAAAATATAACGTTACATGAATACAGAATAGTAAGCATATACCATACTCGTGACTAACTAACATGATAACATGTAGTCTAGACAAATTGAAATGAAACAAGTTTACCAACTGCCCTGTTGTTAGCTACTTAGCTAGCTAGTGGGTTAGCTGGCTTGAACCCGGTGAACACCGCAGTCCACCCTCGGTCAGAGCTAGCCATTTGTAGCTGGGCAGCTAGCTAGACTAGCCACAATATGTGGTGTTCGCTGTCAGCTAGCCAATGCTAGAAGTACCTAACGGATAGCTGGCGAGCTATGCCAACGAGCTTTGGTTGTACTGCCACTAACGGTAGCAAGCTATCTTAAAACGGGATCAATGTAGTATACTCAATTAATTGATCCACACACATATTCTTAAATAATAATACATAATATCAGTATGATTAAAACGCTTACCTCTTGTCTTCTTTTTAGGCCCAAACCATTCTAGCTAGCTATTGGAAAGCCCTTTCTCTTTGTCTTTTCCACTTTCCAGCAGACAAAATGGACTCAACAAAATAATAATATAATCGTTAAAATATGAAAAGCAACTGTACATGATTCATCGTCCAAATCGAAGATAACTAGCTAGCCCAGCTGTAAGGCCAGCGGGAAACTACTTGACATTATTTTCTCTGTGCATTGTTTTTCTTCTTCAGTAGGCAGCTAGTAGTAGCAGCTAGCAAGGTTGCCTGAGCCAGTGCTCGGTGATAATGGATGTGTGCAAGTAAGCAGCTGGGGAAACGTAATCATGTGATCAAGTCTGAACCAGACATGACGATAACGCTCAGGTGTTTACGTAATTAGGATGCCTCTGTCAGGAAGAAACCTGTATTTTTTTGGTTTGGTAATTTTATTAGGATTACTCCGGTAGGAGAAACCCTCTTGTAACTGTAAATATATATATTTTTTCCGTCAGGAGGAACCCTATTGGAATTGTTTGCATTCTTTTTCTAGTACTCCATTTGGCAAAATAAGTCGAGTCTATTCATATACATACAAATATGCAATGCGTAATCATGTAAGATTCACATTTAGCCAATAATGTCACGTTTGTCAATCACTCCATGTTTCTGCGTACTGCTTTAATGAAAAATATTGCGACGTAATGATACAATTCGACACCCCATGCAGGCGCTTTACTAAAAAGAAGTTAAAGCACGTCAGCTCAAAACGTTTTTCAATATTCTATAAACGAGTCAACTTCAAAACATTTCTTTTTAAAATTCAATTTATAATGTGCACTGAAAATAAAATGTTCCATCAAAAATCAATTATTTTTTCATTTAAGCATCACATTTGAGTAGAAAAATAAGTATTGTCAATAGTCTTAACTCAAACTTTCCCGTCAATGCGCGTAAAGAACTTCAATTTTTCTTATTTGGGTATCGCAGAATATGACAAACTCAAAAACAGGTATGACACTGGACTCAAAGTATTTATAAAAGTTAGAGGGAAGGGAAGGTAAAAAAAAAAGAAAAAGGTTTGACTGCTTGGTATATGTACACCAACATGGTTCTCACCCCACATACTTGTTTCTAAAAGGATAAGATAGATATAGACATGGTAGTGACAGTTGTAGCCTCTGCTTTGCTGGAAGGTTAATATCTTCACAAAGTTGATCACGCTAATCCACACAAGACGTCTACCAATACATTAAGGCAGGCTAGGGGTTTCAGGAACTATCGTCTATTTCTTCTTTTTCTTCTTCTTTGGTGGGCCTTGATCTGAGTCATTGTCACTATTTGAGCCAGAGTCTGAACTGGAACTTGAGGAGGAGGAGGAGGAGCTGGAGCTGTCACTACTGCTATCACTGTCGTCATCCGAGGAACTGGAGGAGTCACTACTATCAGACGAGGAGTCACTGGAGGAACTGTCAGAATCACTACTGCTACTACTGCCGCTGCTGTCTTTGGACCTGAAAACAAGTGACAAAACGCAGTGTACACTTGAATCTGTCAACACCACCCCAAAAATACATATACTATCAAATCTAAACGGTAGACATGTAAACATTTTACAACAATGTCTAAAAAGGAGGCTGTAGTTACCTTTTCTTCTTTGTTTTTCTCTCAGACGAGCCTTCTCTTCCTGGACTATAAATACATGACAAGATAATTTTGTGAATGAGAGATTAAGCATGTTTAAACCAACCTATCAGTCCAAATGGATAATGGCTCTTTCCATCTAGTTCCAAGTTACATCACAAGATGGCAGTATTTCACAAATATAGTTTTTTACTTCATTTATTTGCCTAGACTTACACATTTTCCAAGGCAACTGATGATGGTTAGCCTGGCAACAAATACTTCTGGCATCTCATCTTTGTATGTCTACAAGCTAGCATGAGAGCAAATTCATTAACTATGTCTATCAATATCCATAGCTATACGTAGAGGTATACACTATACCTATATATTGTACCGTCATATTCTGAACTGTGTTCAACCATTAAATAAGAAACAGACAATGCCCCCACGATTCTCTTGATAAAATATGCTCACCCTGTAATGTTGGCCTGCTTATTCTCATTCTCTTTCAGTTTCTTTTTCATCTCTACTGTTCTCGATGGTCTGTGAAGATATTTACGCTTTCCTGAACACTCATATGTCCAGTGCCCGAATTCCAAACACTTTTGACATCGTACGTGTTGTTTATTTGCTTCACTGTAATTAAAAGGACATTAAGTTAGACAATTTAGGTAGACAACATAAGGATCGATTCAGACATTACACATTAGTATTGCTGATTACTATTTTTTTAATGTTTACTCAAGTACGATCACTGGCTCATGTCTAGATATTAGACAGGTCCTCTGCTATATTGTGAAGTTCTCTACCACACGAGTGCACACATGTATTCGATTAAAAGCCTTTTTACAAACCAGATAGCTAGCCATCAACAAAGTGTTACGTTCTTTCCAAAAGTTGACAGTATATAGCTATGTAGTATGCTCATTTAGTAAGTGCTGTTCGTTTGCATTCGCAGTAATGCAGCGAGGATAGCTAGTATGGGTTAGCATTAGCTAGTATCAAACATTAGCTATCCGCACATTTGCTATTTTAGCGTCTAGATTAACTAGTGTAAATTATATCAATAGTTAACAAATTTAAAACACATCCAAACAATATTGTGCAAAATAATACTGTATAACACTAACACAAATGATAAAGAAACACATTTGAGAACTTACGCCTGTCGTCGGGCAATAATTCTGTGCATGGGAGTCGCCATTGCGATTCACTTTCTTCTTCGTTGGTCTGCTGATGCAGAGAGCAAAGTTACAGGTAGAAATTCTAATATAATAAATATTATACCAAAGAAAATGAATGGGTATCCTCTGCACTTACAAACGTTCAGGTGCTATCAAAGATTGTAAAAGTTTAATACTTTCACCTAGCATTAGCGGGGTGAAGCTAGCCTCAATAAAGAAATTTACTTCCGGTTTATTTCACACAATAATTTCACAATAAAGACCACGGGACTTTCCATTTGAACGTCAAAACGCAATACTTTTCAACATTTGTAAGTGGATATGGGAATCATTTCACAATCACCTGCACTGACATAGACTGCCAGTACTCTCTTAGTTGTGCTAATAATTAACATGGGGGTGAAATGAATTCGGCTGTCTCAACAAATGTATATCAACTGTATGCTGCAAATCAACAAATACATGACAATTCTAGGGTATTTACTATGTAACATCCATATTTCATTACATTAATCGTGTGTGGTTTGACAGAAATTATTACAACTCTAAAAGGTTTCTGGTCAAGGGTTGGGGGGGTCAATATAAAACAGATTTGAGCTGTTTTAGCCCCACACCCTTCAAAAACAACTTTGGCTCTGACATAGAGGTAGAGGTATGTCCGAGCAGAGCCCCTATGGACCCATAAGAAACCAAACAAAACGTAGACAATTTAAAAGAACTACAGAGCTCAAATTGACAACAGTTGTGTGAAGGTGCTAGTGATCATAGCTCAAACATTCATAGGGCATGTAGTCAAATGTCAGCTCAGTATTTCCACCATGTCAAGATAAAAGAAAAACAAATCTTAGCTTTGATGGAGCCTAACTTTATCTTATTTGAAACATTTGAAGCATTACTTTTAAAAGTTGTGCATGGGAGTCGCCATTGCGATTCACTTTCTTCTTCGTTGGTCTGCTGATGCAGAGAGCAAAGTTACAGGTAGAAATTTTGATATAATAAATATTATACCAAAGAAAATGAATGGGTATCCTCTGCACTTACAAACGTTCAGGTGCTATCAAAGATTGTAAAAGTTTAATACTTTCACCTAGCATTAGCGGGGCGATGCTAGCCTCAATAAAGAAATTTACTTCCGGTTTATTTCATACAATAATTTCACAATAAAGACCACGGGACTTTCCATTTGAACGTCAAAACGCAATACTTTTTAACATTTGTAAGTGGATATGGGAATCATTTCACAATCACCTGCACTGACATAGACTGCCAGTACTCTCTTAGTTGTGCTAATAATTAACATGGGCCTGAAATGAATTCGGCTGTCTCAACAAATGTATATCAACTGTATGCTGCAAATCAACAAATACATGACAATTCTAGGGTATTTACTATGTAACATCCATATTTCATTACATTAATCGTGTGTGGTTTGACAGAAATTATTACAACTCTAAAAGGTTTCTGGTCAAGGGTTGGGGGGTCAATATAAAACAGATTTGAGCTGTTTTAGCCCCACACCCTTCAAAAACAACTTTGGCTCTGACATAGAGGTAGAGGTATGTCCGAGCAGAGCCCCTATGGACCCATAAGAAACCAAACAAAACGTAGACAATTTAAATGAACTACAGAGCTCAAATTGACAACAGTTGTGTGAAGGTGCTAGTGATCATAGCTCAAACATTCATAGGGCATGTAGTCAAATGTCAGCTCAGTATTTCCACCATGTCAAGATAAAAGAAAAACAAATCCTAGCTTTGATGGAGCCTAACTTTATCTTATTTGAAACATTTGAAGCATTACTTTTAAAAGTGAGAATACTAGACCAAAAATACGAAAAATATATATAATATACTTTATATACGGTTATATAGTATATATATATTATATATATATATATATATATATATATAATATACTATATTATATATCGTGAGAAGGTTTCTGTACGTGCACCCAGTCAAGACGATGGAGAACTAGGCTAGCAGTTATTTTCCAAAAGTGATCCTGCGTTTGGTCATTGGCGTTGATTCATTGTGTGTCTGGGGTTGGTGGGGTGGCTTGAATCATACATGGGTGTGTGGGTGTGTACGTGCGTGTGTGTGTGTGTTTGGGAAAATACGGTGTGGGTCAGGAGAACCAGACCTGGAAAGCTTTTCTTCCACTGGGAGATGAGACGCAGGTTACAGAGCGCTGGTCCACCAGGTCCAGAGCCTGCAGTGTACATGGCCCAAACACAAACCTCAGGCTGGAGGGAGGAGAAGGAGAGAGCATGTTAAAAACATCAGGTAGCCAACATGCGAAAGGGGTATTATCTTAATGAGTTTGGTCTGAATACGGGACAGACGGGGAGGGAAGTGGCAGACGGAAGAATACTTTTTACAAAGGATCTATTCAAGTAAAACAAGGACATAGAGGTCAGGTATATATACTTATATATACTATATATATATAATATATATTATATATATATAAAATATATATTATTCGATATTTTTGGACGTATTTTTTGGACGTATTTTTGGATAATATATATATAATATATATTATATAGATATATTCGTATTTATATATTTATTTATATCGCAATCGGATTTTATGCTGCCAAGGGAGGCTTGTTGAGTCAATTGTTGACTTCATTAACCCAGTCTTCTGAATAGTGAAAACATAATCCAACGTTCTGATTTCAATTAGGCCTATCCTTAGTCGTGTGTCATTATCTTGTTTATGCTACTGTAATTATCGTGTACCATACGCCTCCTATTATTATTTTTACCGACCCCTACTTAATATTTTCATAGAACTAAAATAAGCTTTATTTTGAAAAGTTCTCAAGGACTCGACAGGAAAATAGATTCTCCTTCCCGAGTTAAGACAAAGTTAACAAAAATGTCGCGCTAGCTAGTCTTTGGTGAGCGTTGTGACCGTGAATGAGAGATGTCCTTATTACCCTCAGTGGCAGAGCAGCTTATTAAAGATGTTCAGAAAACATTCCACGAAACGTCTTCAAGTAAGTAATTAGTTATCAAACGTGTGTCCTAACGACTAGCTAAATTCATAACGGATTGTGTCCGGGACTAACCAGTAGATGGCGCTGTTCTGTTGCCTTACGGAAACAGACGCATTAGCCCCCGTTACCTTAGCTACAAAGATCGAATCAAGACGTTTTCATTGCTGAGATTTCAGTAGATTATTGTGTGTGTGTGTGTATTGTGAGGGTTGTCATTCTTTCACGCTGACGTTTAATTTGACAATTATCCCAAAGGCACCTAGCCGAAGCGCACGGCGCCCTTTAGAATTAACTTTTAACCTCAATTAGGACATATGTTTTAGTGTAACCTTACTCCAACAGACAGGGGAAGAGACATATCAACGTGTGACATGTCTCGCTTTCTTCAATCTAAACACGCGTTTTGTCTAAGCCTGATAAACACATCTGATAATAAACAGGAAATTGCAAATGCATTTGCAATAACTCTATATCTCTTAATCTGTAAAAGCATTTATGAAGAACTAATAAAATTTCAGAACAAATTAAACACTTTTTTTCTCCTCTCTTTGCCTCTGTCATCCCAGTTTCGGATGACCTACTTCTTGCGTGAGTATTGTCTCATCTGCATATAAACTCAAATATCCACTTTACATTGTGTTTTCATTGACGCAAACTTTCGCATCTTAGTCACTGAGTCAATGTTTAATGTGAAAAGGTGGGTGGTTTTATTTGGAGGGAGGATGACTTTGCATTTATAAAAGTTACTTCCCAGAACTGGGGCACTCTCTCCCAGACTAGCCCATGTCAGTCGGGCCATCCATGAATATCTTGTGGGTGATGTGGCTGGGAGGAAAGTACATCCTCCATACTGGTCACTTCCATTGTGATGACCAGGATGATTAGTCAGATCTTAAACCTGACTCTATGTCTTGTTTTACTTGAATAGATCCTTTGTAAAAAGTATTCTTCCGTCTGCCACTTCCCTCCCCGTCTGTCCCGTATTCAGACCAAACTCATTAAGATAATACCCCTTTCGCATGTTGGCTACCTGATGTTTTTAACATGCTCTCTCCTTCTCCTCCCTCCAGCCTGAGGTTTGTGTTTGGGCCATGTACACTGCAGGCTCTGGACCTGGTGGACCAGCGCTCTGTAACCTGCGTCTCATCTCCCAGTGGAAGAAAAGCTTTCCAGGTCTGGTTCTCCTGACCCACACCGTATTTCCCCCCAAACACACACACACACGCACGTACACACCCACACACCCATGTATGATTCAAGCCACCCCACCAACCCCAGACACACAATGAATCAACGCCAATGACCAAACGCAGGATCACTTTTGGAAAATAACTGCTAGCCTAGTTCTCCATCGTCTTGACTGGGTCACGTACAAAACCTTCTCACGATGTGTAGTTATTTTGCAGGTAACGTACGATCTAACTTAAAAGTTGCACTTCAGACCCATGGGAACTCCATTCCTGTAGGTATATTGCTGTAAAGTCCAGCGACGGTTTAACGAGCCGTCGTGGTCATTCTGAAGAGACGGTTGTTGACCTTTTCACCTCGTGCTTCCTGCTTTCTAAGCAGATTGATATTGATGTGGTGACTGTGGTTGAAGCCCCACAGTGACTGTGGTCAGTCAGACTCTTTCTCCAAGGCATGTCCTGCTTTTCCAGCTTTGTCCTCGACTGATTTAATGTGCAGCCGGTGAAGTCATCAGTGATGATGACTTATCATCCAGCATTGTAAGATCTTACTCAGACTGGGTCTTCAATGTTCCGTCTGAAAAAGAAAAGAAATAAACAAAAGCTTTTTGAGTAGCATCTTACTTCCTTTCGGGTCGGGATTTCGAATTGAGCAGGGTACACTGCACAAGCGAAGCTGTTCTCATTCGTCCGTGCCATCGAAAGATGTCTACATGAAGGCAAAGAATTTGGAGGATTGAGCGACTAGAGGCTATAGGACCGGATCAAGCTGTGGGTTTGGTTTGCTTGGATGCTGGGATAATTGGGCCCTGGTTTAGGTTAGCGTGCCTTTTTACAGCCAGGGTGACCATATTCAGCCAGAGTCCTGGGATTCAGCTCGAAATACAGATGTTGATTATTTTCTATATCATGCGAAGACGCCTGCTCCTAATGTCTCTCTAAACACACGCCTGTGTCAGTGACAGTTACCATCACTCTTAGCAGGTAAAGTAACAGGCTATTATTGGGTTCCAGGAATGGCTGAGGGCCACTGACCCAGCTACTCTTTTTCCAAATTGTTTGACAGAAACGAGAACTTGAGGGATGGAACTCCTCTGCTATTCCGGTCTTCTCCATTTCTCACAGTTTCATTACCCAAACCTGCCTATAAAAAAAGAGCTGGGCCGCTTTATCTGGAACTCTAAACATTCGTCAACCAACCTAAGCTTCTTGCCTCCTACAGTGATGTAAAGGAGAAGTTATAGAGCGCCAGACTTCTCCATCATTTTAAATTGCTTCGTCAGCTTTATTCCCTCTGAGAAACCGGGGTTGACTATTCTTTGGCAGCAGAGTTTGCGATTCAGCCCAGCAGATCTAAGAGCTGCCTTTCCAGTGTTCTCCCCATTCCTTTTAGAATGATCCAAATCTACATTTCCATTGAGCTCTAATCGGTTCGAGGTTCAACGAGAGGATATCTACTGAAGTCGCTATCTCTTTTCTGTTGGCCGCATCCATCCAGTGTAGCCAACGCACATTTCTGGCACAGTCATCCCACCAGCCCATATATCTACCTCAAGACTTCCAGGTTCCCAGAGAAACCTCCCTGGAGATGAGAACTTTACGGGAAGTTAAGTGAGGCGGACGCAATGTCTTAGGAACTGTTGAAATAACAGCTGATGGATTTCATTTAAAACAATGTTGATCTGAGGAGGAGTCTGGGCGGGAGGGGGCAGTTTGGATGGGAAAACATTTCTTTATTTCCTGAGAAACTTGCGGGGGTGTGTGTTGAACACGGGCCCTTTCCCTTCTACCTCCAACTCGATACCGTTGTTTATCACTCAGCTCTTAGCTTCAGGTGACACGTAGTTCATCATACTTGATCTTATTTACGTACGTGGAAACGATCTGTTAAGGATCTTTTGCGCGTCTTACCTGTTATGCAGGTTATGCTCTGCCGTTCAGAGGTAAAGCTGCTGTCTGAGTCCCTGGTCCTGGCTGCTCTTTATAGACACCGCTGGTAACAGCAGCTTTCAGAAGTATGTTATCATTTCATGGACGCTGTCCTCTAAACTGTACTTCTTGCTGGAATGTAAACAAACTATCTTCTTGGTGACCTTTGAAAAGTCACTGTAACGCCGTCTAAGGATCACCATTGACCTGCATGTGTACATTCTACATGGAGAAGTATTCATATAAACACGTTTTCAGGTTCGTTTCCCTCCTTTTCGCTCCCTGTTTTCTGGCTCTGCATTGTTACTGTTGGGGTAAAATAGCACGAATTGCCAGAAAAACACTGTTCATCCTGCACTCTGTTGAAAGAGGGTGACTGAAATAGGAGGCTTTGAAGTCAGAGATGCTGTGTGTTTTGGACGACCAGTCTCCGATAAGGGGGTCACCCTGTGTTGACACAGCCCAGACAGGTGGAATTATTTCCCTTCGGTTCGAAAAAAGCCATCAAAACAGTTTATCGCACAGCTCTTGAGCTTTTTGGTCGGGTTCTAAAGGGACTCGACTTCCCGCAAATTCCAGCTTCGGTAAAAGCCGGCCAAAACTCAGCTCAGAGGCCGAAGTTTTGGCTCTTCAAACCTCCTACTGTCTGACTCATCCAGCCTGCCCTCAGAGTAGCCCCAGGAGGGCCAGCGTTTGCTACAGGACCCAAGCCAGATGTCTGCTTCTGGGGGGGGTGGGGACTCCTCGTTTTATCATCTCCTGAGACTGAGCCATATCTCCAGATTTACAGTCTGCCATTGGATTCCCCTCCCTGGCTCCTGGAGACCTGCCAGTGGTGTGGAAGGACAACGCCAGGGAAAACAGAGAGGGAGTGGGGTGGGGGAGGGGGGTTAGCGCGGGGCCTGCACGCTGCTTTGTGGTCGTAGCTATGGCACCGGTACCAGCCAGCTTAAGGGGTCCTTCCCCCTGATGTGAGCTGGTTTTCAATGACCTGGTCTGGAGAATCTGGAAGCAGCTCTCCATGGGTTCTCCCACGCCATTGCTGCCCTTGTGGAAGAAGAAAAGATCATTCTCCACCAACGGTGGGACTTCCGTCTTGGCTCTGGTGGATTTCCATGGTGTTAGTTAGCAGGGGAAACACTCTTAACACCAGACAGGAATAATGGCCGTATCAAAGACTTGAAGGTAATCTGTATCGAAGTGTCTCTGAAGAATAGATTCATCGATATATAGATGGATGCAGTTAACATAAACACATAAACCACGTGTGAATGATATCAGATATGTAGTGATGTATGAATGAAGGCCGCAGAGCACATCGTTAATAGGGATCCTTCAAGCAGTGCTGTTAAGGATAGGCTGCAAGAGCTGCATCACGAGCAAGACAGCCGTCTATCTCACGATGCTCCTGGCAGCTCTCATTCTGGTTCTGGACCATGCAGATGAGTTCCTGCAAGCCCCAAGCCCCTATAAGTTAGTCTGGTATTGACCTAGGCATCCACTCTTCCCATCTATTGGCTTGGAATATCACATGACCGAGGAGTCCTTCTCCAGTCTGGTCATGCAGGAGCTCAACAGCTGCTCTGAGATCCAGTGACTCCCCCCCCCAATGTGTGTAAGTTATGATTACTAGACTGACGCACCGAATGAGTTGTATATGTATACATAAATCGTGAAATAGTAATGAATATTAGCGGTGCTGACATAAATATACAGTGATGATCGAGCGCTTCTGATTGGGTAATGCTGGTATCTTCAGTCTGCTCACATCAGATGTGGTCTGGTGGAAGTCCCTGCTCTCCTATGCATAGCCACCATAGTATTGGTCCTGCTGGGTGATTATGTAATTATGACGTGTCACTTTTTTACAAATGAGGTGTTTTATTTTTGTAGGTCACAGCAGGTATATTTAGCCTGAGACTCGACTGAGGATTTGTCCGCAGAAGTTGAGGTGTTTCTGCATATTGGGAGCATTAGTTATGTCGGCGGGGCAGACTAATCCTTAGACCTAATATCCCTGCGTGTCTCGTGCTGAATAGCTGAAGTGTCAAAGACCGCCACACGGCGTGGACAGAGTTTCTAGTGGCGTCTAGCGTGAGTTCCTATCACCAAAACCTGTTGGGTACAAAGTGCTCAAACTGATGGGGAGGGGGGGGGGAGAATACAAAATAATTCAGTAGTTCTCTTTCTTCCTCAAGGTCAGAACTAAGTATTGAAGCACTGCATGGGTGACCAACGTCACCGTCAGACCAGTTCTATCATGGAATCTGTTTAATATTAAGAGAGCTGGAGGGGTAGGGAGTGCCTTGTTAATGCACGATACTAGTAGCAGGGTGAGGCTTTGTGGGATGTGTCGAGGCAGGTTGGAGGACCTCAGGAGATGAGACGAGCGAAGGCTACTAAAACTGGAGCTAGTTCCCCTTCATTCCTCCCCATCCACCTTCCCCATCCTGTCCGCTCCTCTGCTGCATTGTGCTGCAGGGGCACAGATCTCATCTGTCAGGAAAATATAGTACCAGCACCGACAGCATTCTCCTCATTCTGATACAGCGATGTGATCTCCTACTGTAAGGGCAGAGCACATGCTACAGATAGCATGTATCCCCCTTTACTCATCATGTGGCCTGGAAGCAGTATTTGGGCCTGTTCATTTCCGCGCAACCCTAAAAGTGCATGAATCCACATCGTGTTGTGTTGATGGTGTTCTAACTGTGACTGGATCTGTGTTGCTCCCTGTTAGGTGCTGGGGAGCTCAGGGAAGCTGTACACCTGCTTCACCTCCTGTCACTTCTGTCCCTGTCCGGCCTTCGCTTACTCAGTCCTCAGGAAGAACGACAGTCTGCTGGTGAGCAACCGTCCCACGCACACACGCACACACGCATGTGCTGGCCAAGGAACACACTCAGGCCCCCTTACTCCCCCCCCTCCGCCTCCCCATAAAAGGCCTGTTTGTTCTGTATACAGAACTGATATATTTTAGTCTGCTCTTTGGGAGGGTCTCACCTCTATTCTGCCATTTTTGATCATTTTTGACTTTTGCTACGAAAGAGCCTCGGATTCAACCCTGCGTATCAGCCTGATCTAGTCCCCAGAGGAAGAGGCTAAAATCAGCCTGAGAAACCGAGAGCTGCCGTCAAGCCAGAGGCCTCAGCAGAACATCAATCCCATTTCTCCAGAACTACATTTTCCCAAAGACCCAACTACATTTCCCAATATTCTTCATTTGATCACATGGTCCATATCCAGCAGCGGTGGCGTTTGTGTTTTCGGGAGCAGGTTTTGGGTCAGATTTATACCTCCTCTACCCTACATGAGGGTCATAAACCAATGCCAGAAGCCCTTATCGATTCAAATTCTATTAACCATGTTACTTCCCCCCTTCCTCCTAACACCCCCCCCCCTCTTCCAGGGCACATAAAGATCAGACCAGGATCTCACTCCCCTCTCTTTCAGATGTAAGGCGTATGTGCTGCCTGCTGTTGGCCTGGGGTGTTCACATGCAGCCTGTGTTTTACTGACTGGCCTGCAACAGCCTTGTTCTCTCCCATAGCTGAGCAGCAGCCACACTCCGTTCTGTACGGCACCCTCCCATTTCCCCCACCTCGTCATTTTCAAGTGAAGTGAAGTATTGTCAAGTATGGTTACCCATACTTACCTCTACATTTAACCCATCCAAGCACGCACACACGCACGCACATACTTATTGCTCCAGCACCTGGGAAGCAATTGGGGGTTCGGTGCCTTGCTCAAGGCACCTCAGTCATGGTATCAAGGGCAGAGAGAGTGCTGTTTATTCACAATCCCCCACCTTCAATTCCTGCCGGTGTGAGAATCGAACCAGCAACTTGCAGGTTACAAGCCTAACCATTAGGCCACGACTTCCCCAATGAGTGTGCAGAGAGTGTCGTCCACGTTACGTGTCTGAAAATATACGGTTTTTGAAATAACTGAATTGACAGCGGTGGGATTCGAACCCACGCCCCCGAAGAGACTGGAGCCTTAATCCAGCGCCTTAGACCGCTCGGCCACGCTATCTTATAGTGCATCTACATGACATCCATCAAGATGATGATGATAAGCATCGACGCAAACTGGTTTGCGCTCACAAAATCCCATGTACATACTTTCGATTTGAGCTAGTCTGGAATACTCACGCACACTATCTCTCATCCCCCCCAACCCACACATCATGCTGCTATGAGACAGCCTAACTGAATTCTTCTTCTTTTTTCGTCTTTTTTTTTCTTGCTCTGTCAGTGTAAACATATTCTGGCTGCCTACCTGAGCCAGGCCATGGGAGTGGCCCAGCTGGAGGTCTTGTCTGACCAACAGATGTCCCTCATCCTGTCTGCGGGAGCCACCACAGAGACCTAGCCCTCCAGACTGCTGCTGCCACCACACATAAAGGACTGGACTACCACACATGCAGGACTGGACCACCACACATAAAGGACTGGACTACCACACATGGAGGACTGGATCACCACACATGGAGGACTGGATCACCACACATGCAGGACTGGACCACCACACATGCAGGACTGGACCACCACACATGCAGGATTGGACCACCACACATGCAGGACTGGACCACCACACATGCAGGACTGATGGATGGATGGATGGATGTGGGACGTTCTGGTCCTCTCAGATTGTTCTCATGTGAAGACATCAGAGAAGTAGGAAGGAAAAGCTGCAGTGGTTGTCCGGTTTTGAACTTGTCTCTCCGACTCTGCAGATGTTGTAATGTTCTGAGTGTTTTGTTCTTGGTCACTAGCCAGAGAGTGTACGTGCATCTGTTTTACTGTGACTATGTTGCTTCACTGTCCTTTAGTCTGAACTCAAATCTGTCACTTTGTACTTTGTCTATAGGGAAAAATAAAATGATTTAAAAACTTCATGGGGTTTCTCTGAAAACCAAAATGACATGCATTTCCCAAGCATGTATGTGAAATGTGAATGTAGTTGGGCTTGGCTACGGATATGTAGTTACAACGACTGACTGTCCAGTAACAATATAAACATTTGCGTTTAATTTTATATAAACTGTTTTTATTAACAAAATAATTCACCATACATACTGATTTCGTTAAATAGCAGTATTGGTTTACAGTTGTAATCAGTTGAGTAAAATATTTATTGAGCAGGGATGTACGATTGTGACCAGTGGTTTGTTAATTAGTGGCAAAACTGTTCAAACGCTTGTACAAATGTGTGAGAATGAGAGGCAGAATTATTGAATTTACATCAGCTTGTTTTTGCTTGGTTCTTTCTAATCCACTGAAAGGCAATAGTCCGATATCCCCTTGCTGGAATTTTAAAAGCTTTAACATCGATAGTTTCTCTATACTTATGTAACACTGTAAAGAATACAATCCCGTGTCAGTGTCTACAGTGGAATGTACTTGAAGTTTAGCACACTCCATTTCGAGCCCTTGAGTTTTTTTTGTGTCGGTATATCGTGAATAAGTAACACGTTAACAATGACAAATGAAAGACTGTAGTCGATGCATCCCAGTGCTTAATGCTTCCCACATACAAAGTTGACATTAAAACACCAGTAAACAGCAACACAGAAGCGAGAAGTGTGTTGAACCATTTCGATTTGACTAAAAGACTTTTCTAAAAACATGTTTTTATGTTCATGTTTTGACAGTGCAGAACTGGCTCTTTACGTTCATGGAACTTTCGAATCGAATTGAATTTCGTAAAAACACAGGTGTGTCTGTTGACCTCAGATCAGATAAAAATGCTTCACCTAGTTAGAAAGCTATATCGCAGCCAATCTGAAGTAGCCACTTCTTCTGTGCATACAGTACACAATACTGACCGTCACACAGGAAACAGTGCAACAACATCCGTTTACATCGGTCACCGATTCACGCCAGAGGTTTCGACACGCATTTTGCGAAATGAACGTGTTTTTCCTTTCCGCAACAATACCCAACGTCGTAACGTTGTTCCCTCGTACGGCTTTGTTGACTGCGGTCTGCAATCTTGGTGGTCTGTGGAAACGGCTGTTTCATCTTTCCCTCGGCTCTAACCGCTGCAGCGTGCTGACCTGATACGGGGACGACCGTCAGAATTTCCCCTTGAGTCAGACGTCAGCTTCTCCTTTCTGTTCAACAGACGTTTGTCGCAGTTGACAGATAATGACGATGACTGCCGGCGGTGGTTTCACGCCGGCTGGGCGCACGAAGCCCAAGGAGTGTGTCTTGGGTTAGGAAGTGGGGAGACGTGGGTGGACACTGACAACGTCTAAAGGACAAATGCCTGGTTTTAGTCAGCATATCAAATAATTAGGCTTGGAATGGTGACTAAAGACAGATTTCATTCCTTTGCCGCAGGTCCAAAACCTTTCTTCTCTCTGAGCTATTGTTTTTTCACAGCACGATCAAGCTTCCCATTCTGTAGGCCTGAGTTTTTCAGGAAACTCGATAGATATGAAGCGGTCCACCTTCCTCGTGTCCTGTCCTCTCGATGAACGTTTTGCTGATGTTGCAGTCGTAAAATGTTCCTGCGTACATATTTTCCATTAGCAGTTTCCTATGCAGTATGTCTGTTTCTTCTATACGAACGTTGCTATTGGAGTCAATCAAAACCCAGGTACAGTACACTGATGCAACCAACCTAGGTTTACATGTGTTTTTTTCTTTCCGATTTCAGCTACATAAAAATAAATACATTGTTCAGACACTACAGGCTATACACTTAACACATTTTTCCCCCTCAAAATTAAGGCTTCAGAACAGAGTGTTTTCAAGTTGCAATGATATACGTAGGAATGATAAATAAAATCCTTGCAATGAATTCACACATTGCATTTAGATCGATTTCACAGTCCTGCAAATCCAGTTAGTTAGATTCAGCGAAATAAAATTCAAAAAAAGAATCCTTCACAACATGAAAAGTACTAGTGACATCTGCATTTCCCCTGGCCTCTGATACGCGACATGATTTATAAATACCGGCCCACATTCAAGGCATATTTGAAAATCTTCAATGCATATTATATAGAATATACCCCTTTTGTTCTGTAAACATATCTATCCTTACTGAAAATAGCATTCAAAAGTAAAACAAGTTAACACAAATGTGTTTCGGGGGGGGCGGAGGGGGGCAGAAGCCAAACTTGCGTAACAGCGCCCCCACTAGAGTAAGGGGTCGATAGTCATGTGAATCTGGTCTTTATTCCGCCTGCTGCCATTGGAGCTAAGGTAGAGGTCCTCCCTGCGACACAGGAAGTGACGCGTCAGGATTTTGCGGAAAGTGTTCCTGAAGTCCTGGATGCGGTAGGCGTAGATGATGGGGTTGACGGCCGAGTTGGCGTGGGACAGCATGATGGCCACGTACATGACGAAGGGAGACTTTTCCAGGTTGCCGTAGAAGAGTGTCAGGCAGTTGAGGATGTGGACCGGCAGCCAGCACAGGGCAAACAGCCCCACGATGATGGAGAGAGACTTGGCGGCGCGGATCTCGCGCTGCAGCAGGCTGTGGTGCTGGTTGCTGGCGCCGTTGGTGACGCACTTGAGCTCCATCTGCCGGAGCTGCTTGCGCGCCACGGTGAAGATCTTCACGTAGATGCCCAGCATGATGAGCAGAGGGGGGAGGACGCAGCCGAAAAAGTTGAAGTAGACCATGTAGCGCATGTCCACCACGCTCTCAAACTGACACACGAGACGGCAGCTTCTCAGGAAGTCTTGTTCGCTCTCCAGGCCAATCAGAGGGTCGGAGGCGTTGTCCAAGCAGACGCTGGTGTTCTCCGAGGGCGGAGTGCATGCATGCTCCTTTCGGTTCCATCCCAGGAAAGGAATGAGGCCAATGATGAAGGATAGAATCCATAAGATGGCGATGATCTCTCTGGCTCGTTTGCCTGTTACTAGCTCCCTGTACCTGGAGAGAGAGAAGAAGATCAATCGACATCCTTTCTTATGACTCTGGTCACCTATGAAATCGACTTTAATATCACATTAACAATACGTTGTACGAACCCGATATCATACTCCAGAAACGGGCTGGTTGAGATCTTGGTACAGTGCAGCCATTACTACTATCTGCATGCTGTTCTCTGTGTACACTCTACACACTGATCCTACATCCTGTTGAATGCTGGCAAGCCCTGTATAAACACGACATCCTAGCTTCCATGTCTATTATCTATTTGAATCCAACTTGTTTTACAACCAATAAATTAAGAACTCCAATGCAGTAATGGGTTTGGATAATAATTCACTGGCCATACTGTTCAAACAGAAACCTTTTGGAAACCTTCATTATACAGTAGCAGATAGTTCTCAGTAATACTAATGACATTATTTATCTCTCTCTATATATTTATACTGTATATATCCCTTCCCCAGGCTGAGATTGAAATAGGTCCATGAGATAAAGGATCCACACAGCCTGAACACAGAATGTGTTTCATGCTGCAGTCTGAAGCGCTGGTCTGTCCTGCGCTGTGACACCATCAAGCTCCTTCAGACTTGCTGTCTGGCCACATCCTGAAACATCAGCTGCACTCCTCAATCCTAGCATGAGCTGCAGCCTGAAGATACACGTCAAGCTCCCGCATGGCCGTGAGCCACAGCATCACGCCAAGGACTTGCAACCCCCCACTGCAAACTGAAACGCTCTTCGCTTGATATGACCCCTTGCCAACTATATAATGAGGGTGTTGAGTCAGGCAAAGCTGTGCTCTGTTGTCACTTGGCGATGCATTCGTCGCCTCAGTGTCACCAAACATACACTTTTGGTCTCGTGTGGCCCATTACAAGTGAAATGAGCTGTAATAACAGTAGCGCTGGCTGATAAGGCAGGCTCTTAATTATTACCTCCATAAGTTCCTTTCTCAGAAGACAGGCCTCCTCATACAGTCTGCAGCTTTTATGGCACTCCAGTAAATGATTCAACAGTGGCCACGGAGTCCTGTTCCCCTGTCCTTTTGCTGCAGCCAGGGACATGCTGGCCCTGATGCCATCAATAATGCACAGCCCTGCCCAGGGATGTACAGGCAGCCCCCCGGGTCAGGTGGGACCCACACATCGTTCCCCTCTGTCCGTATCTCCATCAATCTCCTCCTCTGCCCCCTCTATCTCCTGCTTCTCTCTCTCTCTCAGGCTGTCACTACCTTCCTCTACCCCGTCCTCCACCGGTCCCCTATCAAGCCTGAATTTGTGTTTGTTCAGGTGGCTAAGATGTGGCATCCACCGATCCATATCTCTCATCAATGTTACACTCCCTTTCCCCTCTCCGACAGAGCGAGTGGAATTCCTATCTGTGAGAGCCACTGAATGGTCGGCTGAAAGGATTAGTTCTGGCATTACGACAGCAGCCTGGCATCTCTCTCTCCTTTCTTCTTCTCTCCCTCCACCCCTGCCCCTCCCCCTCTCTAACCCCCTGTGTTCCTGTGCTTCCGCCGGGGGGGGGGGNTGAAAGCCCATGGCTGCGTAGACTTTGATTTGCATGCGAATACGCAAATACACCATTGTAAAGCGCAAGTCGCTCTTAACAGCGGCGCAAACGACAGAGTTGTAATCAAGCATCTGGGTTCTACTCTGGCCATGTTCCAGTCGCATAGATTTCCACTGTTGAGAGCTTTGAATAACAAATCACTGAAAACAACATTTAAGCAACAACTTAAAAAAATAAAAGACAAGGGAGAGATCTTGGAGCACATTACCAGACTTCCATTCTGTCCCTTGACAGGCGGCTGTAATGAACATTATCATGAAAATACCATATGGATACCGGACGGTGTCTATGATTAACAGTTATATAGTCTAGTGATTGTGAGCCCAAACGCTCAGGCTGGCAATAAAATCTTGGAAATTAGCGACTAAAAATCTTTTTAGTCACAGCATCCTTTGGGCAGGCAGCCACCTTTGGACATAATGCTCGCCCTCTCATTATCGCTCTCTCTTTCTGAAGGAAGTGGTGACTTAGAATGTGCTTTAGAATGCAAACTAGGTCTGGGTGGCAGGGAAAGCCCCAAGCTACAGACCTTTTCAGAACTTGGTTTATTGGATTGGTTATTGAATTGTCTTCCTAGCAAAGACTGGTGGTGCGAAGGAAGCTAAAATAGCTCCAAGGTCATGTTCTGGGAAACATGCAAAAGAAAAGCAAGCTTCTGAAGCGAGACTGTGTAAGGCAGAACCCTCTGAAACATCTGTACATTCTCTTTCACTTCCAGTAAAGCCAGCTGTGAAAACAGTCGGCACCAGAAGACAAGCGATCTCCCTGAGGATTGCCGACCCTGCCAAACACACGCATGAGTGCATTTCCACCCAAATGTGTCTGTGCGTATGAACACGGTACCAAAAACACAAACGCTGAATATGACATTCTCACACATACATTAGGAACGACATACTGTCAACAGATCTGCAAGGCGAAATCTGGGTGTGGAAGTAAACCCAGTCAAATCTGTTTGATGGATTAAGTGCCTCTGAATAGACGTATTAGATGTGATGTATAATATGTATAACACATAGAAATATCATATCATTACTAGGGACTAGAAGGAAACTCACTGTGTTTTGAAAAACACAAGTTTAACACCTTCAGATGTATTAGACCCGGGTGGCAACAAAGAAATAAACAAATTTAATTGGTTCGTTTGGCTTGTATAAGAAACCCCAGCTGGAAGAGTAAAGCACCTTGCTGGTTGCGGGACTCTTCCAGAATGATCTCTAGGGTCTTCATGTGGTCTTTGTCTGGGGAGACTTGAGTCACTGCCACGACTGACCACTGCTGTGTGTGTGGTCACTGTATCAATACGAGTGACACACTGGAGCCAGGTATTGATCCCTCCATTATCTAAGGCTCTGATAGCTGATGATCAGTGATTTCTGCTCCCTTTAAAGCAATCCAATCAATCTGCCTCCAGCAGGCACCTTACCTCTAAAGACGAGTAGAGAAGGGATGTAATGATGTTACAATAGATGTGCCCCACTATATAAAGCGAAATCTGATCAAATACTTGTGGAAACACAATGCATTTAACCTCAAATAAAATGATCAGCGATTGTCCAGAATGTATGTACAACATTTTTACAGTACGCAAGCAACTTCCCTCCAAAACTAAAACATTACTTTTCAAACATTTCGTTAGAAAGTTTACAACATGTAGGAAACACTTGAAATGATCCGCGAATAGCAATATCTTATGCCTGCGCCTTTAAGATTAAACAAGGACGCATGTTATTTTTAATCAAGGACAATCATCATAGGATTATCCGTTTAAGATTGATTTTTTTAAATAAAATAACCTCCCTTCAGGCCTGTTTCATACCAGGCGTATGTGCACAACGTTTAAACGAGTTTACTGCCCTTTCTCCCCTGTTGTTGATCAACTAATTATATTGATTCAAATAGTACATCCCAGACCATTGAACAACTGACCAAAAGTCATCTGAACTGATTGAGAGTCGTTTGCATGGAGGCTGATCAATCTGATAACATAAAACAGTTCACTGATATGTACTTGTATGCACTGACTGGAATAAGTAAGTTGATTTAGTGTGGTGATAGAAAGACTAAAAGAATTGCTTACCTTAGAGGGATCTTAACGGCCAGATATCTGTCAATCGCAACAGCAAGAAGGCTAAATATTGAGCTTTGAGTCAATACTAAAACAAAGCAGGCGAGGAACAGGCATCCGTAAAAGTCCAAACAGATACCGATGCTTATGGTTATGGCAAAAGGGATGGCAAGACAACCAACCAAAATATCGGCGACTGCCAAGGACACCAAAAAGTAGTTCGTAGCGTTTTTCAAAGTGGTATTGATCGCGACAGCCCAGCAAACCAATACATTGCCGGATATGGACAAAACAGCAATTATTAATTCAATTACTATGTAGAACATATTCATCTCAGCAAGTATTCTGCACATTGAAGTCGCTGGTGAGAAGAGTATCACGGGGACAGGGTCCAACGAGGAATTGAAGTCTTTCTGAAGTAATCCAGGAATATTCCCAAAATGTGATTAGCAAAAACCGCCATCTGTCAAATCAGAGGAAATGGTTAGTGTTTCGTTTTTTTCCGTGATGTACAGAACCTTTTCACTGTGTCAAAGCAATGTTAAACAGTGCACTTGATTACTGGGAATGTGTGACTCACCAAGGTGCAAGCAAAACTAGATCATTAGCAAATGCATTGGATGTTGATGTATATAGATTTATCGGTTAACAAATCAACATTTTACATGGCTTACCCCTCTTGGACTTGTTGGTTACGTAATGGCTGCTCAATGACTTGTTGCCTACTTAATTTCTCGACCGTTCCGACCTGGGATACTCGTGCGCCTGTTGCGGTTGTTGGAAGAGTGTCTCAGAACTTCCTCTACACATGGGTTTTCAAGTAGAGAAAATACACGATCTAATAGCCACGCCCCTACCAAAAGATAACCTACGTTTCATACATAATTTCTTAAACATTCCTACTCAGGCTAGCGTCACCGCTTGTGCGTATTTACGCGCTGCTGAAATGGGTTTAACAACGTAATTACATGCGGTTAAGTTAATGTTGGCTAGTTTTTGCAGCACCTCGCAGAGGGAAACAGCTGTTTTTCATTACTATACTGGGTGTACGCCAGCACGTCTGTCTGTATGTGGTATTACTTTCGAGTCCGAATGTCCAAATGAATGATGGCCTATTCTAAATGGTGGACATCCGACTGATTAAATGTAAATGTATTCAATCAAGAACGGCACCATTCGCGTGGCAGTTTCGAGGACTTTTAGAGAGAATGACCATCTTCAGCCTTGAACACAAGACAAACATACCTTTTCCCCTCCTCTTTCCGTGGGGAAATGTTCTCCCAGACTTAGACATTTAAGAGGCTTTCTGGAAAACCAATGACAATGTGTAATGGTGCATTTCCTTAATTGACAAGAATTCCGGATCTGAGAGATACTGGCAAAGTTTAGGATATTCTACGTTAATTCCATGCGGTCAACTGCGTATTCCAGGATCTTGTCAGTGTTCTCTTCCTGTAATACAATTATCTTTAATGTTGTATTGCACTTATGTGTCAGTTTATAGTGAAAAACCACCGCGTTTTAATGCATATGCACTTGATAAGCTGATAAGAGTCCAAATGAACGTTGATGAACAACAAAAGCTTGACAAAACTTTATTCAACAGTAACCATCTCTTACTAGATGGGGCATCAACCTCTTCAAGCACATCTCAGAGGCCTGTAATTAGAAAACGTTCAATTTCCTGCATTATTCTTACATTTCTTCGCACATTCTGTATGTAAATAAATAAATAACACTTTCTTCTGCCAGAGGCAGCTGAAAATGGATGGTTGCCTTCATACCACAGACTATATAAAGTGTCCCAGCCCATATAATGAAATGTAATTGACATCTTCAGCATGGTATTTTTTTTATACATTTAGTGTTTTACTGATTCACTTAAGAACTATGAAATAGTCATATTGCTGTCTGAAAACAAAGATGAATGCACGAGGGAGGACACATTATAAAGTGGTTGGCGCGGAACCATTCACACAGCTCAACATTCTGTATCAATATTTTGTGGTAAAATAGTGTGTATTTGGAAAACTGTCAGGAGCCAATGCATAGCTACTGAGGATTTAGCAATTCATAGGTTGTGCAGCATCTCTGATAACATCTCGACTCCAGACTATGATATGTAAAGGCTTCTTATTTAAAGGAAAGCATCTTCCTCTTTCCAAAGTGACCTTCCAAATAATAACTTCAGAAACAGTTCCAGCATTCCTTTTTGTACATCCTGCGTGCCACCAACAAAAGGTTGATCTTAATGTTAATGTATCTTGCCTGCTGTAAACTCCAATAGCTATTAAACACTGTAACATGATGAAGGAGCTAGCAAACAGCAACTCCAAGCAGGTTCGACCCTCGGAAGAAAAGAAATCACTGGAGGGTCCCTATTAATATTGAATGGGTCATCATCAGTCTGTATGGAGAAGGGCACATTAAAACTTGAGTGGGCTGAGGGGAGGGTAAGGGGAGGGGGGGGGGGGGGGTTACTAGGGCAGAAAGTGCTGCTGTGCCTTCCTCTTCCTCCGCATCCACCCCTGTTCAGGTCTCAAAGTACTTGTAGATCTGTGAGACGTACTGCATGACGCTCTGCCAGTCCGGCCTGTCCGTGTGCATCAGCTCGTCGATGTCCTGTGGGGCATGAACGCACACGCGCGCACACACATACGCACACGCACGCACGGAAACACATACGCACACGCACACACGCACACACACACACACACACACAATGACAATATTGTCAGTCCTATGGGGCTGCTGGAAAACATTCGATGCATATATTGTGTTTGAATGCCATAAATTCCAAGCCTGCAATAAATAATTGATACTGAAGGTTATTGGTTTCCATCATTTACCATTCTTACTATTGCCACGTTCAAGCACTGGTAGCGTGTGAGGTGTGGGGTGTGCTCTTGGGGAGACTAGCGCGCCAAGACAGTGGCTTCCCAGAGACACAGCCAGGCTATTATAGGCTACAGGTTAGGGATCAACGTCACAGATGCTTGCCCGAGGTCAGCTTTACATAACAGCCTTAATGAGAAACCGTGGACAGTCACGTGTCGGTCGGTGGACCACACGTATGCAATCGCCTGTCTGAACAAAGACACTTGAGAACCAAAGACAGTGGCTATCTAGGATCGCACGGATGCTCAAAAGCTATACGCAGCTTATCAAAACATAAATACGATTAAGATAACGGGTATTTCTACATAGACTTGGAACGTGCGTACGAACATGATGTTGATGATATAGTGACATGACGTGGAGGAATAACTATTTATTTTGTTCCAAGACATTGTTTGCCATCACAGCCTTTACGTTAGCACAGTGCACTTTGATGCGCTATATTGCCTCATATGATTCTTTGTTTAAACTAATGATTACAGACGCACTTGTCCATTTGAGATTGTCAGTTCCAAATGTCATGGGGACGTTGAAACTAGTATAGTTTAAAAAGTGTTTAAAAACAAGATTTTAGGAATAGGCGGATTCATAATAAACTCATAGGTTTATGTAACGTGCGCAAAATGCTCACCGATTGCAAATGATTGGACTTTTCTACGTATTCCAACACATCGTATATTATCCGTCAGTATTATATTAGGTACTTCTCAGAGCCTGGAATGGGAGAATTTTCGGCATTGTAGTTTTGACCAAAACATCTGTGGGGTCGGATGTGCCCTAACGTCAAGTTTATCCTGAGATGCCATGGAACCGCAGCTATGTGACTGTTTCCGTGTAAACGCCAGACTTGAAGTAAACCACATATTCCCATAACATTCACATTAAAACCGTCTGGAATGGCCGATTTCCATCACAGTTTTGAAAATCCCAGCCCATTAGGACTTAGTGCTCCCCGAGGTTAGTGTGCCCTTAAAACCCTTTCTCATGGAGTCAAATGCACATTTCAGAGGAATTAGGAGAAGGAGGCAAACATCCAAGTACACATTGGATTCTAGTGTTTCCACCCACTGACTAACTGGCACTAAAGACTTGCCTTTGAGCACAAGGTCTTAAAATCCATGGGTAAACTGAGGAATGTAGGACAGGGATGACACTGTCAACTTAGAATCCTGACGACCACTGCACCAGGCTTCAGTGTCTGCACATTCACAACACAGTCCACGTGTAGCTACACCAGTGCACCGGTAGCAACCCTCATCTAAGCTAAGTCAACATAGTTTAGATTTCAATCTCATACCTAAAGGGGTATGAATGAAGACCACGTTTGACTGTCAACAGACAGATTGTTCTATCTGGCTGCAGGGTTTGAGTTGTCTAAAGAGCCTGAATAATCCTCTAAATCTAAACCTTGTTTCAGTTCGCGCGTGTGCGGTTTGTGTGTAACGTCGAATGAACTTGACCCAGAATTTGATTATTGGGTCAACAGCCACCGCCTCCAAGTCATCTAGCTGTTGACAGTCCTTTAACAACACGTGACACGTGACCTGATCCTGGCTGAACCCTGCAAATGATGTGTCAGAAGACAACATTTGCATTATCACCTGGAAACGGGTGTAATCAGTAGAAAGGAAATGCTACCTTCCTTAACCAAAAATGCTATATCACTTGTGTCATCAGTATGGCGGATTTCCCATAGAAACGATGCATCTCTCTCTCTTTTTCTCCATCCTCCTTTCTCCATCCTCCCTCACCACCCACTCTCCATCTTTCTTTATCACATCACTGTCTCACACACACACACAGCTTTTGTACCTACAGTGGCCAGAATATCGACTTTTTAGAGCACATTTTCACTGAAGCAGACATGATGACAAATGACAATGCCAAGAACTAAAAGTTTACCTTGACTCAGGACGCGTACAAATCCTAGTACACATAGTACACATAAAAAGCTGACATTTGAAAAAGGGTACATTCACCTAAATATATTAAATCAACACAGAAGTCTGCTTTCCTTTGACCGGCCAAGGACATCCTTATGTCAAGAAAATACTACATGTCCACAGTCAGGTTTTTTTTTTTTTCAAAATCTGTGATTTAGGGTAGAGTTTTTATTTTATTTATTTATATAAGGGTGTATGAGTGTAATGCGTATGTGTGGCGCGTGTGCTCTGTGTGTATGAGTGTGATGTGTATGTGTAATGGCAGCAGTATTCCTGGCTGTGTTGTGTGGCAGTGTGATGTAATCTGCTGTGTTGTGTGGCAGTGTGGTGCCATCTGCTGTGTTGTGTGGCAGTGTGATGTCATCTGCTGTGTTAAGTGGCAGTGTGATGTCATCTGCTGTGTTGTGTGGCAGTGTGATGTCATCTGCTGTGTTGTGTGGCAGTGTGATGTCATCTGCTGTGTTGTGTGGCAGTGTGATATCATCAGATGATCAGCATGACTTGAAGCTGACTCATTTGACCTGATCCTTAAATAGTCATCAACATACCCAAAACATTCCGCCTGGAATATTGGGCATAAAGCGGATATAAAGATGATTGTATATCTGTATCGATGCCTCGTATGTATGCTGGTGTGTGTGGCTGAATGCTATGGCTGTTTTCCCTGGTTCTCTGGTGTCAAGGGGGCTCCGGAGGAAGGAGACTCACCAGGGACGGCTTGATGCCGATGCTCTCCGCCGCCTGGAACGCCAGAGCCAGATTCCGACCCTGAGGAAAAACAAACAGGGTTGCTATGCTCCGTCATAACACACGCACACACACACAAACACACACACTCACGCACACACACACACACACAAGCTTCCCTTCCTCCTCTTTCTCCCCCACACATCTCTCTTCTCCCCTACGACGGAGACCCCCCCGAACAGCAACAAACAACACATAGATCTCCCCAAATAAACACATAAACCCTTGGTCACCCAGGTCCTAACCCTCCACCGACCAGTCCCAAACATCTGTCTGTGTGTCTGAGGGGTGCTGGTGGTGGGGGTGGGGGAATGCACAGCTACAGACGTTTGTGATCTCTCGGAGATCCAGAGTCACCCAAACCATCAAAGTAGCTGTCCTTGGCAGCCACATCTCCGAAAGGGGAGACTGCTTCTTTTGGACACCTGCCCAGCGTCTGACGGCACTGCGAAAGCCATGTTTTAAGCCAAGGTTTGTACAGTTCTTAAGGTATCTGATAGTAGCAAACTAATGCCACGTGAACTATCAGAACATTCAGTGTTCGGTCAAAGCAGCTCTGGCTGACTGGATCACGCAGTGGAAGTAAGCAGACGTGATTCCAGGAACTTCAGAGGATGGAGCCATCTAGCTCTGCTGTCAGGGCCTGCCGTGGGAAGTCACTCGGCAGAATGTATTGAAGCCTACACTGTCCTGCTGAATAATTCACTAGGACGAGCTTGACAGGGTGGCTTTGTCTCGTATCAGGAGACGCCCCCCCCCCCCCCCACCAGTCCCCAAATAAACACATAAACCCTTGGTCACCCAGGTCCTAACCCTCCACCGACCAGTCCCAAACATCTGTCTTATACATGGTCCTAGGTGTCGCTGGTGCATTGCTCGTGGAGGACATGACACAGCATTACCAGGACGTTTGTATCTCGTGCGAATCCCACGAGCGAGGCGCGAGAGCGATCAACTAGCCCTGTCCTTTCAGCCACGGTCTCCCGAAAGGGAGACGCGTGTCTTTTGGACACACTTCGTACCCAGCGTCTTACGCCATCTGCGAACACGCATCCAAGGATGACAGTTCTTAAGCGTACTCTCCAGCCAAACTAAATCCACGGAACCTATCAGAACATTCCATGTGTCTTCGGTCAAACAGCGCTGGCTGACTGATCACGCAGTGAAATGTAACTGACGTATCCAGGAACTTCAAGAAGGACTGGACCATCTACTCTTGCTGTCTCCTGCCTGGAGAATCATCTCAGGCAGAATGTATTGAAAGCCTAAACTTACCATGTGAATTAATCACTAGACAGCTTGACAGCTTGGCTTATGTTCGTATCAAGGACGCCCCCCCCCCCCCCACACCCCATCCCTGTCCCCCCCCCCCCCCCAGACATCACCCACACCGGCGCCTGCCCTCCTCGTTTATCACCCTAGCTCAGAGGTGTAGTTCTCTGGGCTGTGTTGGCAGGTCTGCTCCTAGCTCCTTCCATTCTGCCCTCCCATCAGTCCACAGCTGGAAATGTCCAGCCGCTGAACTAGCCCCTAATGAGAGATGGTACCCTGTGGCAAACGATCAAGCTGAGCGGGTGCAGGATGCTACTTTACCCAGCGAGTTCCTCAATTCCCCCCTCCCTCCAAAAGATTGTGATGAACTGGGGAGAGGGTGATTAGCGGACAGTACAGGATTCTACCTTGTCTTGACTGATGAGTTCCTGGTAAGGGATGTGGGCGGGCAGGTAGGTGTGCAGGAGGGCACAGAATGCCAGTCCATCACTCCAACTGCTGCTGAAGTTTGTCACATCTATGTTCTGTTAGAGACAGAGAGAGAGAGAGAGTGAGACCGAGAGAGAGAGAGACAGAGAGAGAGAGAGAGAGAGAGAGAGAGAGATGGTTGGATGGGGAGGGAGGAAGGAAGGACGGAAAAAAGAGTCACATAAATGGAGAGATACTGTAAAAAGAGAGATAGTACAGAGCAGTGGAGGAAGGGGACCGAGATCACAGACAATGAGCTTCACTCCACTATACTCTCACTTGTTCCTCCTCCAGAGGAAACTAATGGCCTGAACTAATGGCCTACTTAGGACCAAGGATAGACATTACATGGCTCACCAACGCATGTGAGCACAGGAAGCAAGGCACACAAATGAAATCTAATGAGGTTCCAGCCAACATCAGCTACTACAGCAACCGATAGACCAGGCCCACATGTCCTTCTAAGACCACGGCATCGGCTCACCTTCAAGCTCTTCATTATGTCATCTCTCCACTTCCTGGTCTGAAATCTGCACAGTAGCACGTCCAGGATTTCAATGAGTATGTGCGAGTGCGTGTATGTGTGAGTGCGTGTGCATCTAAGCACCACCCCACACACACCGTTCAGGGTGTGTGACCAGAGGACGGAGCCTGTTGTCTCCCCACACGCTCTCCAGACCTTTATCATGAACCTGGGCTCTCTAGAGGATCCACAGCTATTTCCTGTGTCCCTCTCTTCCCTTCCATGTGCTGCCAGAGGCGACGTTGGGAACAGGGATCCCAGCCAGGCAAAGGCTCTCCTGGGAGTGGCCCTCGCGGGCCCCCGTAGACCAGACACTCCATTATTCCTTTTGGATTGGCTATCATCCGTTCCCCTCAGGGTGACACCCCAGTCACTTTGCTGGTCCCTTAAGGGCTGTCATGGCCAGGTCAGGGAGGCCACAACCCAGTGCAGAGGGTTCCCATTCCCAGCACTCTTCTGACCAGATGCTGCTACGTCCAGTTACAAGGAAAATAACCACAAAAAGAATGACCTCTGACCTGAAAACAGGCAGCTTACAGTCAATATTGTGATGTGTGTCAGTTTAAGCCAATCAAATCAGAGAGAGAGAGAGAGACAGTGAGAGCATCTTCCTTTCAGTCAACCCAGCGATGACAGGAACTGTGGAGCAGAGCAGCAGCTCAGTCCAGGTCACATCCATGGGATATGCATTTGCTCCCCAGCCTGCAGACATGCCCCTGCTCTGTAGGCGGACATTCCTCACATACTTCCTATATCTTTCTCCTGGGTGGATGGACGGACCGCAGCTCTAGACCACATGAGCACATTTCCACAGGCACAGAACAGGGACTGGCTCACAGACAACGGCACACAAGCAGACCAGCGAGGACCAGAGGGAATGACTGACAGGGTGGGGTGTGTGGGGGAGGTGGGATGGGGTGCGGGGTAGTTCGATGGCAGGTTTGGAAGCGTGTTTCGACGAGCCTGGACACACATCCTGGTCTGGCCTGACCCGGTGGGCGTGTTGAGGGGGTGGGGGAGGGGGAGGAGGGGAGAGCAGCCATGAATGCTAGAACAACAGCAGACAGCTACAGAGCCCTGGGAGCTGGCTCAGAAAAGCAAACACAGCATCAAGCGACAGGAAACGTCTCGCTCGGCACAAAAGGCAGAGCTTGGCTGCCTGATAGAACCAGAGAGACACAGAGAGAGGGAGAGACAGATAGAGAGAGAGACAGATAAAGAGACAGACCGCAAGAGAGAGAGAGAGAGAGAGACAGATAAAGAGACAGACCGCAAGAGAGAGAGAGAGAGAGAGAGAGAGAGAGAGAGAGAGAGAGACAGAGAGACAGAGAGACAGAGAGAGTCTGATTGCCTGAGAACGATACAGAGCCACACGTTTATTGCCATACTATAAGTCGGGGAAAGCCAGCTGGAGATAACATCTATGGTAACTAGGATATCATCAAGCACCACAGCCGGCCTGTACAATTCCACCATAGCTGAACACACACAAGAGGCTATCGGCTGTCCTCAACTGCCCATCAGCATAGAAGCATATCCATCTAAACTAGGTGACGTGTTTTAATCGCGTTTTGTGAGTGAACCATTATGACTAGTATAAAGGAAGTATATGTGGTCTGAGGCTGGTGTGTGGGAGGAACAGTTTGGTATGGTCTGTTGTTGTGGTGTGCCCAGTCGGTTATTCACACATGACGGTGCTGAAGCCTTGAGGGTAAGGGACTGGGAGGGGAAAGACTCACTGGTGCTGACTGAGACACTGCCAAGGCTTTTGGGGCAAGCTCTCTCTCTCTCTCTCTTTCTCTCTCTCTCTCTCTCTCTCTCTCTCTCTCATACAACACACACACACAACACACACACCACACAGAACATTAATGGTGCCCCCACAGGCGTTTTTAAACCCCCTTCCCGGCTTATCTGGCGCCTGTAACAGGAAAATCAACAGTTAGTTGACAGATCGAGCCCTCTCTCTTCTCTCTCTCTCCCCTCCTCCCTCCCTCCCTGCCCTCCCGCCCTCGGCCATCCCTCCCTCCCTCCCCTCCCTCCCTCCCTCCCTCCTCCCTCCCTCACCCCCTCCCTCCCTCCCTCCCTCCCTCGCTCTCTCTCTCCATCTCCCTCTCCCTCTCTCTCTCTCTCTCCCCCTCTCCCTCTCCCTCTCTCCCTCCCCACTCATCCCTTCTGGAGTAGAGGGGGAAACAAATGATGACAGAGAAGATGAAGAGGACACAGACAGGAGGAGGGGCAGTAATGGGCCAGGCGATGAGTCATCATCATGAGTTCTGACATGATGAAAGCCCTGGAAGGGACAGGACGCCAACAGCCCCCAGGCTGGGCCAGACTGGCTAGGCAAGGTCACCTCGCTAGAGTTAACCAGAGAACGCACTCCGTGCCGCCTGCGTGAGCTCATGCAAAGCAGGAGGCCACAGGCCTCCGCGGAACCCAGAGAGCTGAGTAGGTTCTGCTAAACAGGGGAGAGATACACGCCATCTGCTAGAACCAAGCTTCCTGCCTTCCTATCCCTGGTGGTAATGTAACAGGAAAACGATATTCAGGGAATTTTCTAGCGAAAATATCACTACCCCCCCCACCCTCTTTCCAGGAAGTCTTGTGACATACATGTTAGACATGTGAACACAGCAACCCCCCCTCCCCTCTCATCCTTCAGTCTACAGTAAGTCCCTTCCTCGCTCAGCAGGAGGGCCCTGGCCCCCCCCAGTATGGGTGTTTGTGTTTGTTTCCCAGAGAGGGCCGGATGAAGCGCTCCTTCTCTGACCCAGCTGAGACTGCGTCTCGACCAGACTTTCTCATTGTTCCCAACCTGAACAAACAGCACTTTTATTGATGTTTTTCTTGTTTTGGTTAATTGAGAAAAAAATAAAAAACGCTTGCAGAGCCGACCTAAATAGGGACATCAAAGAGCAGGTGTGGGGAAAGCAACAAGCGACAGAATGCAGTGGGAACCAGGCTAGGAGAGGCTACTGGGATGAGAAGAGAGGGAAAACCAAAAACTCCAACCGAAAAACAACAAATACGTATCCTCTTCCTGTCGGAGCTGAGATTCCCCTTAATCTAATCTCAACTCCAACTGTTCATTTGTCATGCCTGTAGCATGTGGCGTGTACTCTGTCTGCGTTGGATGACGTGACTCTCAGAGCATCTGTATGCGTGTGTGTGTGTGTGTTGGTTTCCTGTGGGAGATCTAGCTGCGGCTACAGATCCCACCGGCTCTGGTCCAATCACCCTCCTTCCTGAAGGTCTCTCAGGATCGATCACCTCTTCCTCTGATAACCTGACATTTCACCTACCAGGTGCGTCAACAGTGATCCATCGTCACGCACCTCTACGCGAGTAGTGTTGCTGCGATCGTCCGAGCCGTGGTCTATTACACCACGTGTCTGTGCTCTCCTCCTCCGCATTACAACAGCAGCATTCTGGGAGGGGAGTGTGGCTGTGTGGGAGTGTCTGGGGGTGTGCGTGTTGTTAACCACGTTTACATTCATTCCCAGAGGGGTCAAGTCTATTAGTATTCCAAAGACGACCGCTGTTCCACATATCGGCAGGTCGGAGCACGCATACACACACACGGCAAGTCGGAGCACATGTACACACACATGGCAGGTTGGAGCAGACATACACATAGCAGGTCGGGGCACACATACACACACACACTGCAGGTCAGAGAACACATACACACACACTGCAGGTCAGAGCAGACACACACACACACTGCAGGTCAGAGCAGACACACACACACACTGCAGGTCAGAGCAAACACACACACACACTGCAGGTCAGAGCAGACACATACACACACTGCAGGTTGGGGCACACGTACACACACACTGCAGGTCAGAGCAGACACACACACACACTGCAGGTCGGAGCAGACACACACACACACTGCAGGTCAGAGCAGACACACACACACACTGCAGGTCAGAGCAGACACACACACACACGGCAGGTCAGCCATCAGCATCAGCGAGCCATATTTGGGCAGATGGGTCCAGTGGGATGCGAGCGGATCGACACGTACGCCCTCCCTCACCACTGTCCACCGCCGCCAGTCGTGTTCAATCACAACACCCTGGTCTACGACGTACCGTCTACAATCAGAGAGCGTCGTGGCAGATGAGATATGATTACCTTTGTGTGAAAGTCATCAAAGATATATTGGGGCAGGCTGAAACTGATATCTAGATCTGACACTGAGCCGACTGCTCTACATAGCAGTTCCCTTTGGTGCTTTCTAACAAACTAATCCCCCACGCTTGATTACAAAGCGGCCCATAGTCCCTGGCAGTTTAATTACGGGCTTGTTTGACCACAGGCTTTCCTACGATCCAGCTGCAGGGTGTAATAATAGTGACGGTGGCCCCTTGCCTCCCTCCTTTCAGGGAGAGGTGCTGTCTGAGACAGTGGCCATGACGCCTCTGCTGGGTCACATTAGCACGATATACGATCCAGGGCCCTGCCACCAACTCCAGCCCGCTCAATATTCATACAAGCACAGGGGCTGTTAATTTCCTGCCCTCTTCAACCTGTAAATACATGAATTCAGAGATGGGAGAGCTTCTATGTTAACAGGGTGTGGGGTTGGCAATATCACCTTCTCACCGTCAAAGGAGGCGAAGAAGGAATATAAAAGCGGACCTCCAAGGTGGCGTAGCGGCCTGGCGTCCCGCACACCCACAGCTAAGGTGTCTGCGACACTGCTGTCTATCTTCAGGATGTTAGCCGGCTAATTAGTGCTTGTCTCCCGGAGTCCCGCCTGACACACATGCACCCTCTCCTGCTCTGACCTTTTCTCCAGCCCGGATTAAGCTCAATTTGTGTCCCGTGTCCCTCCACGGTAACCTTTTCCCCGTCCATATGATGTGAGGGGGCCTGTGGCCATATCTGTTCCTTCCCAGTAATGAACCCAGCAGACACAGCCTCTGAGCTGGATACTGTAACAACAACAAGCCAATTGTCGCCCATGCCCCCCCCGCCCCCCTCCCCCCTACACACACACACACACACATACACACACACAAACTCTAACTACTCATGTCACGCATGCTACTGTGAGAGACGATGTCTGCATGTACACAGACACATCAAATCACGAGTCCGTGACCAATCTTTGTAAGATTCTCCAGACATTTCCAAATGATCTGGTTCGGATTAATGGGTGTCTAAAATCTATTACTCTTTGGGTAAATAAGACGTCTGACAGGACTGTTACTGAAGAGTAACAGGTCTGTTACTGATTAGGTGTGATTCCAAGAAAGAAAGGGCTGTCATCACATTGCGGATTGATCCAGCGCAGGTCTTAAAGTTCATTCTCCTGGCTGATCGATCGCATTACCAGAAACAGGCTGTTAAACTGAAAATCTCGGGGGGCAGCTAACTGAAGTTCAAGGGACAAAAGGGGGCTTGGGGGGAGGAGGGGGTTAACATGAAGTGAAGTGAAGTATAACAGTAAGAACTTTTCATTCCACGAAGAGAAAAATGTCCACCTATTAGTTCAAGCCTCTTACTGCATTCCAGAACCTACAAAGTGCCGTCCCACAGTAGAGGTGAGAGGTCCAGGAGGCTCCAGCTAGATGCAGGCGGCTGTGGAGGAGGGTGACCTCCAAGCAGCACCATCCCAGTTCCTGGTGAGGCGCCAGGCTATCTCTTGGTCAGATGTTTTCATCATACAGGATTTGCCGCATCCTCATGAACAGCAGCAATGAATCAAGAATAATCCAGTGTTGCAACAGACTGGAACTACAGGTTACTTGAGGGACAGCTACTGATTTGATGGAACGTCCTCTTGTTAAGGTTGCTAACGAACAGTAGCAACGAACACAATCAGCACTGACTGAAGAGGTCATGCTAGACACCCCCAGCCACCTAGACAGAGCCCAGACTACTGCTGTAAGTTATGCCCAGGTTTGAGTGCTGATATTGGCTAGCACACCCTGCAGCGATGGAATGCCAGGGCTTTGGACAAACCCATTCCTTGCTTTTTATTTACTGGCTGGAACCTTTGCTTCAGCTAAGGGTCTTAGCGCTGGTTAACTTGGATGCTGGCTCTAATCTTAGTGAGTCTAATCTGCTGTGTAAACAGGCTATTACTGTACATAAGAGGCTAAGGTAGATGAACGTGACCTCAGCTCCATGGACACAATAACTTAAAAGGTGGGGAAAAAGTGCTTTTGCTGTTTAATCCATGTTGTTGCCATGGACCTTGATTGAATCTTCTATACAGGAGGGGAGGACAAACGAGGTGATGGTTCGCGTGTAAACACAACATAATGACACAATGCCATGCTTCTGACATACAGAAAGACAAAGAGAGGGAGAGAGTGAGAGTGAGAATGAGCCATTTGGATTTGAAGAGAGGCTGTTGACCCCTCTGAGCCATGACCCTTACCGGATAGCCTTCTGTTTTCTTCTGGCACCACTTCAGTAGAGCGTTCCTCTTAGATCCCCCATACTCCCGTGCTAGCGCAGCCAAGGGGTCCTTTCTTTCCACGCTGTCACCAGGGACACACACCACAGCCACGGTCAGACAGGGAAACAGAGAAACACTCATGGCATGCGTGTGTGTGTACGTGTGTGCGTGTGTGCGCGTGGAAGATAAGGGAGTGTGCGTGAGTCCTCGCGTAGCCATAACTGTGATTAATGTGATGTGATATTGATGTGTATTCTGCAGGGTGCAGCTCCCGAGGGACAGGATCATAACCTAAGCTAATCAGAGCTGGGTCTGCAGCCATGGGTAGGCTGGAAGATACCATGGTCGTTGCACTGAGAATGTGAACATCACTGCACTGCATGTGATCAGGGCCTTGGTCACTTCCTTAATGGCAAGGTAGAGTCTCAACACTGTCTACAGACTGGTTAGCCATCATGACAAAGCCTGTCGTTAAAGACACTGTGGGTGAATGGAGTAAATGCCATATGACACACTGACAACACTTAGAACTGCAAACCAAACCAAACACTGGGAGCCCTGGATGAAAAGGTTGCGCTTTTGATCGTACGTGAGATACGCGTACGATTGTTTGTCAGACCTCTGGGACGTCTACATCATAATCGCATTGCGTCTTTGATTACGATTCAAGAAAAATAATCCAGAAACATACGCACATTTTTGTCTTCCAACTGTCATTTTAGGACTTCATTTAGGAGTTGACTGGGGTTGAGATAACAGAGAACTCCCATAAGGAAACATAACGGGATATAATTCAGCTAAATGGAGCTTGAAGTAACAAATACATCTTATTCTGTTGTTTGTTTAATATTTCTTAAACATTCTGCCAAGTTTACATGGAGGGCTCTTCTCTGAAACACTGTCCAGACACATCTAACTGCCTGACTGAGGGAATTGTATAGCTATCAAGCACCATAATGACCTCAGCCTGTAGTTTATCAATGCGCTAAAAGCTGACAATTCAACTGAGAGTGCGTCACAAAAGTATCCTGTGTGTGACGTGATGTCGAAAGAGGTCTATGACTGGGCCACCATGTTCAAAAGAGTTCATCTCAATTGACTGTTGATTGATATTGAAACAATAAGAATGAGACAATCCTATAACACTTCATTTCATGGCAGGACTGATAGTGTCATTCCTTTCAAGCGGTTTCAGTTCCTCTTCAGTTCATCAATCTCTACACAATATTGGCTTGGAACACCTGATGTAAGTCAGCTTTCTGCCAAACACAATAGTGTGGGAGCTGTACCTGAGCTAGCTATTAGCTTTGTCACATCTACCTCTACCTGATGGCCTTGTATCTCCATGTGGCATCTCCCTGTGTCTAAACTAGCTGTAGCTCCCTGTGTCTGAGCTAGCTGTAGCTCCCTGTGTCTGAGCCAGCTGTAGCTCCCTGTGTCTGAGCTACCTGTATCTGCCTGTGTCTGAGCTAGCAGTATCTCCCTGTGTGTAAACTAGCTGTATCTCCCTGTGTCTGAGCTAGCAGTATCTCCCTGTGTCTAAACTAACTGTATTTGCCTGTGTCTGAGCTAGCAGTATCTCCCTGTGTCTGAGCTAGCTGTATCTCCCTGTGTCTGAGCTAGCAGTATCTCCCTGTGTCTGAGCTAGCAGTATCTCCCTGTGTCTGAGCTAGCTGTATCTCCCTGTGTCTGAGCTAGCTGTATCTGCCTGTGTCTGAGCTAGCAGTATCTCCCTGTGTCTAAACTAGCTGTAGCTCCCTGTGTCTGAGCTAGCTGTATCTCCCTGTGTCTGAGCTAGCTGTATCTCCCTGTGTCTAAACTAGCTGTAGCTTCCTGTGTCTAAACTAGCTGTAGCTCCCTGTGTCTGAGCTAGCTGTATCTCCCTGTGTCTGAGCCAGCAGTAGCTCCCTGTGTCTGAGCTAGCAGTATCTCCCTGTGTCTGAGCTAGTTGTATCTCCCTGTGTCTGAGCTAGCTGTATCTCCCTGTGTCTGAGCCAGCTGTATCTTGCTGCTGTGTCTGTACCTGAGCTTGCTGTTGGCCTTGTTGTAGTTGTAGCAGCTGGGCCTACTGAGGTTAGCGGGAGTCTTGATGACCGACTCCAGAGAAGGGCTCTTTCTCATCAGGCTGTTGGGCTTCATGTCGTCCCCTCCACCCCCCAACTTATCTGAGGAGCAGGAAGTAAAGAGGGAGGGTGTGATAAGGATAAGTTGGACCGAGGAATGGGGAGGGGGGGAGCAGAGGAGGGGTGGAAAGAAGAGATAAACATTTTACTGGAACCATCCTTCTTGTCAGTGTCTCTCTCACAGTACTCTGATTACTTTTCAGGGACCTTCTAGACCTGCCCCAAAGAGCAAGTTAAATGACTAAGATGCTGTGTGTCTGGAGGTCTACTGCTTGGCTGGGTAACAAAAAAAAGCATAATGTGCTGAAACCTTTCATTAGTAGTTCCTTGTCCAAACACAAGCTGGATCAAATCAAAGTCCTTTTTTTGTTTAATTTCAACAGTGACCACTTAAAGGCCATAATAAACTAGAACATTGTCAGAGCGATAAATCATAGTAGCGTCCAGTCCCTCTGTCTCCATGACAGAACCAAGATGGCCGAGCAGAGCGGAGGAAGAACACATAGCTAGCAAACAGGTGTAAGGAAAACAGACCGGCTGAAAGGGGACTGAAGTCAAAGTTGCGGCTCACCTGGATGGGAGTAGTCCCCATGATTGATCCTTTTCTCCAGTGTCTTGGAGAGGGGCTTGATGTACGAATGTCTCTACGAAACAAAACAACAACCACAGCAGGAATTCAACATTGAAATGAGCCCTCCTTATGACGAGAAGGATTGACATTTCAGCCGTGTCTAATGTTATTGCGTGTAGACGAATAGAGGAGGGTGAGGAGAGGAATAGAGTAGGCTGGTGTCAGAGTAGGCTGGTGGAGGGGTCCTGTGGAGAAGGAGGGTCCGTACCTGGACAGGGGAGACGGCAGCGGCCGGAGCGCTGCGGACGGGGATGCCACTCAGGGGACTGCGTGGGGACGAGTGCATCTGGACCGAGTGCCCTGGACAGTCTAGAAGACACAGCAGACACAGCCGATGAGGCCTCATGTCAGGGAGCACGGAAGTGTTTCTGGGGTTGAACGATCTTTCGGGGGAAACTCTTAAGAGTTTAGCATCCGGTTGTGTTCGCCCGTGACAGTCACCTGCCGTTTTTAATTGAGCTGATATGGTGTATCAGGGGGTAAGTTTCGTGTCAAGACTATATTTTCTTTCACTCTCCTTCCTCCACAGAATATCTGGAATTGTTTTTATCGTGTCCCCAGTGATTCAACAGACCAGCCTCTCAAAATAAACGTTTCCACCCCGCCGGCTGGATGGATCTATGGGGACCTCTGCCGCCCCCACAGCGCAGCTCAGCCACACAGATGACCTTGCCTGACTTCAGTGGATTACATTACAATGATCTTATGTTGACTGACATCTGTTGTTATTCTGAACAGAAATCCTGGCATGCTTGGTTGGTGTGTGTGTGCTCACTCTGTACAGCTGTGTCGAAGGACTTGATGAGGGACTTGACAGTGGCCCCTGGCTCCGACGCAGCGTTACCGTTGGCGTCCGTGGGCGGGGTCTGGATGGCGGAGGCCACGCACCAATGAGGACTGACGTCTGTGTCTGGCTGACTCCCCTCGTCCAATTGCGCCCTGCAGGGCGAAAGAACGACACACCATCACCGTGTAGGAACACCCACGAGCAGGAGGAACAACTGTGTGAGACGGGCGGAGCTCACTCACCCACATTTAACAGCCTGGTCTATTTATAGACCGAGGAAACTCACAAACATCCAACATTGCGCCTAAGCGAGCGTGTCACTTCTATGTGTCTTATCGTGTTGATGTCTCCAACCACCCCAGCCTTCTCCTTCGGTTCTATTTGTACTATTTCTGTCAGGGGTGGGGGAGAGATGAGATCGGTATAGCCCTCTGTCACTAATGTTAGGATATAGTCAACGGGGTGTCTTTGGAATAACCCCAACACGCGTCATACTGACAGCGTCGATGGATATTTGATGCTTCCGACGTGACCTGAGCCTACCTTGCAAAAACGAGTGGTGACATGTACAGCGTGTCAGCGTCTGTACAAACAATGCAGCCATTTCTTAACTCTCTTTTTGAAGTCTTATCGTAAAGGCAATAGTTAACTAGCTGGATCATATCAAAACAATGGCTCACAATTTGCTCAATCAATCTTACATAGCCAGGCAATGATGAGATGTTTGCTCAGTATATTGCCTGACCAATGTAATATTTGCTCAACAGATAAACATGAGGTTCTAGGCAGCATAATCAGATTACAAATGTCAATAACCGCTAACCTGCCCTAATTTAAGGATTAAGCACTCGATAGGGTTCGGGGTACAAAAGATTCCTCTTGACTCCAGCTGTAAACACTGGGGTTCAGGTTATGAACTCGCGCGGACTGGCAGTGAGTGATGAAAGCTCGTCACTGATGGATGGGAAAGGGGATATGAGGTGAGGAATCTGACAAGGAAGCAGAACTCGTTTCACCATTCAATGAGAGCAGACAAGCGCACACAATCATGGCCAAACTGGAGTCAGATCATTTATTGACTTACCAATGAACAAATACAAAAAAGGTTGAACCAGACAAACACTGTACATGTACTATGTCTCTAGATAAACAGCATGGTATATGTTGATCTGTCACAAGCATACAACCAGACTCACTCAACCTACAAATAACTTAAAATAGTTGCACATTCACCAGATAGTTGGATAAATGGCTGAACTGCAGACAGATACAGGTTTAACACTTCTTATTCAGGTGGTATTTTTTGGCAACATCAGTCCAAACCAACAGTCCTTAATGTTTGTCTCTGGTTGAGCACTATGGCTTTTGTAAGACTGCATTCATATTATAAGTCTCATTAAGGGGGAGTGATGATAACCTGAGATTGATTGAGGGATGCCAGTAAGTCTCTGTTGAGGTTTTTGGGTCGCAATGATCAGATGTCTACCCTGAATAAACGAGTATATAATTGGTCCTGAAAGTGGGGTCGCTTTAGAATGAGCAGTCAAACGTTCACAGTAAAAAAAAAAAGAAAAAAGAAAAAAAAAGAAGCAATTTCACAAGCTCTGTGTGAACACACATTGGGAGTTGATAATGTTGATCGAGAGGCACATCTGTAAGTCTGAGGCTGTGCTAACTGATTAGAGTAGAGACAGGTATCTTCCATGGCTTTTGCAAGTCTTCCTGAGTACTTGTGTACTTCCTGTGTGGCTATGTGTGATCATGTACTGCAGCTCAGCGTTTACCTCAAAGTGGCGAGCGCTCAGAACGAGTGGTTAAACACGACAACTCAGATCCAGTGCAGAGGTAAGTCTGGCCAAGGAGCCTTGGTCAAGAGCCGCTGGATGATTGGTTGATAGTGCCTCCTAGTGGTTCACAACAACATCACACTCACTGAACAACGTGGCGCTCATAACTTGTAGATAAAAGCAAAAGGTGGCTTTTTTTTGTCCAACTAATTAATCACTGTACAACACTGAACATGTGTTTGCAAGGATAATCTCATAGAATTGAAATCATGTGGTCATTAAACTTCACAAAGCAGAAACATAAGTAAACCACTGAACAGATAGTGATGGTAACAGATTATCCAAACAGCCAATAGCTGTAGGATAGCGATGAGAGAAACGTAGGTTTGTGAATAATGCAACTAAAAAAACCCTCTCTGGCTGAATGTATTATCATCTCTCAATTGTAGTTAGGCCACGATATATCGTTGACAAGATATGTCTGGAAAGAGCCAGGTTTTCACTGGAAAGCAGACATCTATTGGAAATGAATCCAAACAGCTCACATTCCTAGAGTGTTATGTGTAAACGCAGCCAGACCATCAACTGACGACTATTATGTTTCAAATAAACAAATGATTATCTGCCATGCCAATTTCAGCGGTTAAAAGATAAATGAAAAAATACATAAAAAATCAATGTGTCTGCAAATCACGGATCACTCCTCTTGACTGAAGAAAAAGATCGTCACAAACAGTTGAGCAAATACGCAAATGACAAATACATTTGATTCCAAATATTTCCAAAAGGACCGGATCACGACTACAGTAAATCGGTGAATCCTGTCGGTTTGGGAATATACTGCGTCTGTACTGGTCACTGTGGCAGGGGAATCAGACCTCGACACCATGTGACCTTCAGCATGGTGGTACTGAGGGGAAACAGAGCAGTACAATAACACTGTGTTTCAGCTGGGCTCGGTGTGGCTGCTGTCTCCTACCGGCCCTCCACTGCAGTCTTGGTATCAAAACTGGCTCCGGGGCCGAGTCTGCAAAACAAGAACAAAACCTTGGTGAAGACCGATGGAACAGCGAATACGAATGAACCTCATGAAACCCATTTACGGGCTGAATCTGTCATTGCTTATCGACATTTGGTAGTGTTGTAGCGGATCACTGCATTCTATGGCTGCACCAATGCAGTCCTAACCATGCATCTACAAGGAGGGCCATCCAACCTGATCTTAAACAAGTCCTGCGTGTTCATATGTATGTGCGATCTGGATATAATCCTCCACCTGATCAAGCAGATGATTCAATAGCAAGAGAGCAAATCATCAGTCCTCATGCTGTATGGTGGACAAGTATCAGGTAGAGGAGTTATTCAAAACAACAACAGCAGGGGGCGCCCAGGATCTATAGTGTAGAAGCAGGAGTCAAGCAAAGCAAACCCCAGTTCAGTGCTCCCCCACTCCACCGCCTCTCCACCCCCCCATCCCTCCAATCATCAGATGACAGGCATCTCTAGGTTTGGGAAGCCATCCAGTCAGACAGCCAGAGTCAGACACACACAGCCAGTCAACCACTCCCGATAGTCGACCGATGACAGTCCAGATAGTGAAGTAGACAGACAATACAGACAGCCCATCAACAAACAGATAGTCCGTCTATACGTGAGAAACGGCGGAAATCAGACAGCCAGTCAGACAAACAGATAGTCAGTCAGTCAGACAGACAGACAGCCAGCCAATCAGACGGAGAGAAGCAGCAGAGAAGGTAGCATGCGTTAGTGGAAGGATCAGTAGCATCACGCAGGCTGGCTCTAAAGGCATTCCCTAAATGGCTCCAGTTCAGCAAACTCCCTGCTTTACATAGGAACCTTGTCCACACGGGACATCACCTGACAGGACTCTTCGGCTGGGGAGGGACGCGGCAATATGCGCTAGCCCTCAAGGCAGGCGCAGAGGTCAAGCACCTCACACTACTTTAGCGCTGTTTCAGCTCAGGTGTTTACTGTTGTGAATGGTGCCAAATAGGGAGACCCTTCACTCTTCCCTCCAGCACAGGTTTGGCCTCAAACTATGGACATTTAGCGACTGAAAAGTAGTATTTATTGATTTATTGACTAAACCGAAAAAGAAAGGGGGGAAAAAAACAGGGTATTTTTGATTTGATTTTTCCTTCTACATAGCGCATGTATGTTTGAATCTGCCAGCGTTTTTCAGGGTTTGTTATTTAGGTAAATTTTATGACATGCAGAGTGGCGGTACAGAAACTGTAGCCCTCTACAGTCCAAACTCACAGACCTCACAGAGGAGGTGACTGGCCCAGACACACACACACACGCACACACACACACGCACGCACGCACACACACACACACGCGCGCGCACACACTGTCGACTGAAGGGTGTTTTACACCATTAATGTCAATAATGAATAAATAAAATACGTTTTTGATTCAGCAGAAATAGCGGTAACACAACGTCAAAAAGAAACACAACAACGCAGAGTTGTCCAGCCGCATTTACCAGCATCCGCTTTCCTGACAACTGACGTGCTTCTGCCAAGTTTCATTTATATGTTCCGGAATACTCTTAAAAAAGGGGGTGATGCTGGAAAACTCCATGTGTCTGTCTACACGGCGCCGGTAGTAGTGAAGTGACAGGTTAGAGTGTGGCTACAGGTTGTTGCTTTGAGATGGCCCAGCCAGCCAGAGAGTTTGCAGCTGCTTGAGAATACAGACAGAAGTACTGCAGGAGAAGATGGCTAATCTATCAACAGGGTTTGCCAAATCCCAGGACTGTTAAACCCCTGCAAATCCAAGGATTTCCAACGAGAAAATCCTAGGATTTGAGGTATTAAGATTACACTTTGTTAAATCGAGAAATCATAAACTGCTGTTAGGCGTAAACTGAATTCAATGCAACCCTCTATAAAAACACCCCCCAGACTGTCATAATCTCTTTTGACAAAGCTGACTTCTGGGGGAAGCTTCTTAAAAAATCTGTCCCAGATCACAGGGACTTCTAACATCCGTCTCCCACCTGGCTCCCCTGGTTAACTATCAGACCATACATTCACACCGACAGTGGGATCTGGCAAGCCCTAGGACAGAGAGGGGGTGTTAGGAGAGAAAGAGAGAGAGAGACAGCCAGGCTACAGCCCGATGCTGAGAGGAAGGGAGGCAGGGAGAGGAGGAGGGAGGGTTAGACAGAGACAGAGGAGAGTTAAAGGACTTGGGGGGGTAGGGGGGGGGACCTACCTGCTGACTCCCCCCTGCAGCTGCTCTAGGTCGGAGGAGAGCTTGGCACTGTGCTCCTGCTCCTCCTGGAGCCTCCTCCTCAGCGAGCGCAGCTCCTGCTGGGCCTCCACCTTGATGTCGTTGGCCACCACCACCGCCGTCTGGAGGTCAGCCTGGAAGCGGCGCCACTCCTCCGTCTCGTCCTGAACACACGCAGGCATGCGGGTGAGGAGAGGACATGTCCCACACGTGTGCATAGTGTGTACACGTGTGTACACATACAAAAGCTAATGTTTGCAGAAGTCCCTCTGGGATCTCCCAGGCTTGGGGGAGACCAGTGGCAGATCTCTCTCTGGGATCTCCCAGGCTTGGGGAAGACCAGAGGCAGATCTCTCTGGGATCTCCCAGGCTTGGTGAAGACCAGAGGCAGTTCTTTCTCTGGGATCTCCCAGGCTTGGGGAAGACCAGAGGCAGATCTCTCTCTGGGATCTCCCAGGCTTGGGGTAGACCAGAGGCAGATCTCTCTCTGGGATCTCCTAGGCTTGGTGGAGACCAGAGGCAGATCTCTCTCTGGGATCTCCCAGGGTTGGGGGAGACCAGAGGCAGATCTCTCTGGGATCTCCTAGGCTTGGTGGAGACCAGAGGCAGATCTCTCTCTGGGATCTCCCAGGCTTGGGGGAGACCAGAGGCAGATCTCTCCCTGGGATCTCCCTCGGTTGGGGGAGACCAGAGGCAGATCTCTCTGGGATCTCCCAGGCTTGGGGTAGACCAGAGAGATCTCTCCCTGGGATCTCCAAGGGTTTTGTGATCTCGCTCACCTTCATCTGCTTGCTGAGGATCTTTAGCTGTCGCTCCACCTCAGCTTTCTGCTCCTCCAACTTCTTGACTTGGTCTGCAATGAGGATGGTGGGAAGTCTTTGAGAACATTTTTCTCGAAGCACATCACACCCCACAAAGCTCATTCCGGAAAGATTCAGCGAGCTCCTTGTTTTCTTTCTTCTGAAGGCTAATCTGGTAGGCGTGTTCATCCAGCACGCTCGTGATTTGTAACAGCTGTGTGGTCTATGCATCTCAAGACAAAATGTGTTCTTTATTTACTGGAATTGTGTTTAGAATAATCACAGGGCTGCCATTAGTTATCTAAATTAGGATATGATCTGTCTGACTTTTTAATGGTTTGCCACAAGTCTTTTAACGTCCAGATACAGGGCTCAAGCTGTGCAAATCTAGATGCATGGGAGAAAGAGGGACATAGCAAGAGAACGAAATAACAAGAGATAGATAAAGATAGGAAGAGAGAAAACAACTCGGAGTGACAGGGAGAGAATAAGACAAGGAGAGAAAAGCTGAGGGAGCAAGGCAGAGAGAGCCTAAGAGAGGAGAACCACTCGCTCCCTTACCCCTAAACCTGGGCAAAACAATCAGACTGCTTTCCCATCCCTCACCAACTGCACGAGCTGCTCCCGCGAGCAGCAGCGTTCAAGATAGACCCTCCCTTATGTCCAAATGAGAAGCTACGCTAGCTAGCGAAGCTGGGGCTGCCACTCACTCTCCAGGTCTAGGATGGCCTGGTTGGTGTGGAGGTGGACTGCCCTCTGCTGCTCCACCTGGTCCTCCAGCTCGAAGATGGTCTCCTTCAGGTCCTTGATCTGGACCTCGGCTTGCTGCCTGTCTTCCTCCAGGGCGCTGACCCTTTCACTCAGGTCCAGCTCCCTCCGCTCAGCCTTATGCTGGACCAGCTGACACTCCTCCTCCGTCTGGGGGAACGCACAAGACCACCAGTTAGGGTCAGTTGGTTTTGATAGGAGGGCCTGTGTTTTTCAGTTGCCACCATAAGATGGCGCTGTTGACATTGTTGAATCCCTTTTCTATAACACTAGCCTAATCTACGATCAGGAAAAACGTATGAGGTGTTTCGGTGACATAAACATACGGCGTGTGCTCCTTGGCCTGTTCTAACACGAAACATCCTGTTGTCTGTGAAGGGGATCTTATCACAGCCCTGAATCAGCACAGTCTGAGGTGATGAACAGAAATTGGGAAATGAAGTTTGATGCCTACACTGCTGCTATCTGTACCGGTGCATGAACTTCAGATCCAAACGACCAAACGAACAGCTGTTGATAATCTGTCCCCAGTTGAGATTGAAGGTGACGATGACTCACTGACCTTATTCCATTTATAGTTCATGGTCTAGAGGAAGATTGATCCCCTCTCACTGCTATTAGAAGGTACTGGTGCAGTGCCACGTTTGAATCCAATGCTTTTAAGATCTGGCTGACAGGGTTGGTCTCAGAGTCTACCCTGCCATGTGGAGGGATACCATCTTGGAACGATCCGTGGCTCAGTGCAGCTCAATATGGCGGCAAACTATTTCATATATTTAGCGAATTGCTCATCCAAATGAACTTTACAGCCAACTTTACAGTCAACACTCCATGCCTGTGGGTGCCTAGCCATACACCTGCTGAAGGTGCTGCCTACGCCTTCATACAGTGCCCTGTTTTTTAGGTATTTGAGAAAGACAGATGGAAATTCCTGACTACAGTTAGATTAGGTGACAGTATTCCAATGGACTCACTAAAGAGTGTGACTTTAACCTTCTCTGGTAGATTCCCCGTGTCTCATTTACAAAGCATGACACTGGTGTCTGAGGCCAAGAGGGAGTGGAGACCTCCTTCTCTTGCCCTGATGAGGCCAGGAGGTCTGAGTCAGATTCACCTTGGCTCGCCGTCCAACAGTGATGACATCACAACGCTGAGTCACAGCTAGTGGAGGCACACCCTGGGATGACATCATCAGCAAGAGACGACAATCCAAACCCAGACATTGTGTTGTGGAGATGTCAGGGGGAAAACCACCACTTGGGCAACGATCCCCTTTCACAGGGGATGACTTCACTTGTCCTGGTTGAGATCCTGTCTCATACAGGATACATCGTCTGTCTAGGCTGGAGTGCTATTCAAACCATTATGGCAGTCTGTCAATGACTTATTGTGTGCACAGTTAAATATGAGCAAGGAGGCGTGTGTTTGCACTTTCGCCACAAAGACGAAACAGTTCTTTGCTAATCCTTCTGCACACCTAGTGCTAACAAGGAAGGGATAGAGCGAAGCTGAAATCTCCGCAAAATTTTGCTCTCCACTAAATCCACACAAGAGTCTTTGTAGAATTGTTCCTCATACAATATTCTGTTTCATTGAATTATGTTCAATGTGAGATGCAGGAGTCATTTTGAGCCTTTAAGAATGTTCTGTGTCTGTGTGCAGTTTTAAAGAAACCTCACTCATCTGCCGAAACCCTCCATGCATCTCACCCACCTTGGAGAGCAAGGCTCGGATGTGCTCCATGTCAGCCTGGGCCTGCAGCAGCTCCTGCCGCCCCTCTGTCACCTCCCCCTCCAGTCTGTCTCTCTCCAGGTGAGCTGCCTTCAGCAGGCCCTGCAGCTCTGTGTTGTCACTGGCACTCTGCATGGCCTTCAGCTCGCACACCTTCTGCCTCTCTATATCCACCTGGGCCTTCAGACGCCCATTCTCCACCCTCAGGCTGTCAGCTGCGGCCCTGACCTCCTCCAGAGCCAGGGCGGCCCGACCTCCAGCCTCCACCTCCCTGGCCACCCGGACCTGGAGGCTGTCCCTCTCCTCCCTGAGGGAGCGTGCCTGGCCCTGGGCATCCTGGTGCTCCTGTTCCAGGGCTCTCAGGCTGCCCGTCAGCTGCTGCTGGATGTCCACCAGCTTCTCCCTCTCGAAGCGCGAGCTCTCCACCAGGTCCGAGTACCGCTGCTCCAGCTCGGCCAGACGCGGCCCCTGGCTGGCCCCCTCCTCCTCCCTCTGGGCCTGGAGCAGGGCCTGCTCCTGGAGCCTGGAGGCCAGAGCCTCGTTCTTCTGGGCCAGCAGCTCCAGCCTCTCCCTCTGCTGCTGCAGGGAGGTCTGCAGGAGGCCCTTCTCCTCAGCCAGGCGCTCGTTTTCCGCCGTCAGCTCCTGGACCACCTGCTGCTGGTCGGCCAGCTCTTGGAGCGTGGCCTGGAGCTCCTCCGACGTGCTGTGGTGGCTCTCCTCCATCTTCTGTATCTGCTCGGTCAGACTCTCCACTGACGGATCGCGACCCCCCGCCGACAGACCCTTGACTCCACCGACACAGCTGTTTGCCGAATCAGACCGCGAAGGGATCTTCTCGAACTCCGAGGAGTCGGGGGACGGGGAGCCCTTGGTGATGTCGCTGCCAGAGGATACGGATGTTTTAAGCGGGCCACCGCTGGCGGGCGGGTGGGCGAGTTCTGAAGCGGTGTCGTCGGAGGGAAGCCCGTTGACCGAGGGCTTGGAGGGGCTGGTGTTGCTGGAGAGAGGAGAGGCCTCCAGAGACAGCAGTTTCTCCTTCAGGCTCTGGTTCTCCTCCCGCAGAGCAGCTAGCTCTCGCTGGAACTTGCCATTCTTCTCCCTCAGTTCCCCCACCAGGACCAGGGCTTCGCCGGGCAGGGCCTGCCCCGGCTCGGGGCCTCCGTCCTGGGGCGAGGGGGTGCTGGAGGAGGGCGAGCAGGAGGAGGCCTTGCCCCGGCAGCGCTGCAGCTCCATCCTCAGCTTGCTGATCTCAAACTCCTTGGCCTTGGCTTCCGCCAGCAATTCTTTTACCTGGCACTCCAGCAAGCCCTTCTCTGGGCCCTCGCCATCCGCCCTGCCTTTTGCGGAGCTCCGCTGCTTGGCCAGGGTGGACAGGCTGGAGGTGCTAGAGCTGGGCACCATCTTCTTAGCTGTGGATGTTCTCAGCTGGTCCCTGAGAGACACGCGGTCTCTGGTGATGGTGGGAGCGATCTCCCTGGGGGCTGGGATCCCAGACTTCTTGACTGGTTGGACACCTGACAGAACAAACAGAAACAGACTCAGCGTACGCTGTAGCTACTTGGAGAAGATGTCTAGGGTGGTTAAAACATTTCGAACTTCTCTCACTGAAGTCTAAGTATGAGGTCATGTAGCCCTACCCCACTAAAAACAGCCGCACACTATTACTGAGCTCATTTAAAGACGTTTGCCCATTATATCTGCTAACTATTAAACAGATTTATATGGATTATCTCCAGCCAGTCCATTGATGGAGCTGGTAAGGTTAGGATCGCTTCTTGTGAAATGACAAGCCTTAAACTTATTACCATGAAGGCCAAGCTAAACCCTTCCAGCAGTGACAAACTGTGTCTCACGGTTAGCCAGTGAAAACAGAGAGCCAAATGATGCAATAGACGCGAGGTGGTCCTTTACAATTCAGTTCTGGAACGGAATAACAAGACACCATCCTGGCATCCTAGTTAGTTGGTGACTTGACTACTCAAAAGAATGTTGGTCATGTCAAATGATTTCTTCATACTGCGTTCACAATACTCTTCTATAGTCATGGTGTGTGTGTGTTGGGGGAGGGGAGGGGGGGCTGGTTGGCACCATATCTGTGCTCCCAAAGCATTCAGAGCTCAGCTGGGGCATTTCAGTGGCATCAGCATGGTTAACCAGCTGTGGCGTTCCAGACCCCCTTACAAACATGAAAAGCATTTACTGACCCGCCCCCCCCCCTCCCCTAAGCCTTCCAACCCCCCCTCTGCATGAGCGGAGCACCGTTTAAAAGCTTGTATTGTTTTGTTTTCAAATCATCAGCAAACACCAACACACATAGGAGAGGTTTTTGTATCCAGGGATGACAATGGCGGTCCGTCGGCACGTGGAACGTTCCAGGACAAAGAACCTCAGACAGTCACCCAAGCACAAAGAGAGCCTATGTGAGTGTATGTGTTTAGGAGCCAGACACACACACACACACACACAATCACATACACACACACACACACAATCACAATCACATACACACACACTTTCATTGAGCCCACAGGGTACAAAAACACCTCTGCATGGGCACAAAGATGAAACAGCTGAACCTCAACACACACACACACACACACACCTGGACAGACACACACACACACACACACACACACACACACACACATAAACACCAGATTACACAATAAAGACAAACATACAGAGCCCAAATCATACAACAACAGACATCCTGATTTGTATTAGTAATGGGTATCCTATTTCCCCCGGGGATGTTTTCAAGAATCCTCCCATTGACAGCCCACTTTCCTGGGACCAGCACATCATTGTCTAGACTGGCAAGTGTGGCTATGGCTGCCAAGGCTGGCACAACCTCGGAGGCCCAGTGCAGTTTAGCATTCTAAACCTGCGCTCCTGTGGATGAGCTGACACGACTGAGACAAGGGCAAAGAGAACACAGACGGACACACTGGAACAACTTGGAGCAACACTTCTATATATAGCCTTGCTTTTTACAATAACAATGTCAAAAATGGTCAGGTTGCAAAAACGCATAATAAAATGCCAAATAGTTCCAGTTCCCCCCCCCAAAAAAATACAAATAATAAATGCTGTCAAATTCCTAGACAGGATTGGCGCACAGGCTGTGGACACTGGAGAATTGGCACCCGGTCCCAGAAGAATGCAGAGGAGAATTGAACTTGACCACTCAGCTTGAGTGTGAGAGAGCTAAGCCAATGGCTTGAATTCCCATGAATCACCTTAGTGTATGTCTCCTATCAGTCAGATCCAGCCCCTCAGCAGTATTACCCATCGGACTGGCGTCCTCTGCCAACACTTCCCGCCACCATAAAAAATCTATAACGATTCGTCTGTGTTTTTCACAGTGGATGCACCCATGCAGACAGAATGAGGCCAGGCACTCCTAAATTATGCAGATTAGGAGCTGTAAGATTTTAACACCTAGACAGAAGAACAAAGTGTTTCAAATATGTTATGAAAGAACCACTACTGCATAGCCTATGATATCACCCCAAGTACAAAAAATCCTGATATCAAAACACACATGTATGCATATGCACAGCGAGGCCAAGATTTCCTGAGTGATGATATTCCCCAGTGACATAGTGAGTAAGGCCAAGGGAGACCCTTCTCTGTGTATGAGTCTCATTCCAGAAGCTTACAAGGGTGGAAACAGAGGGCAGCCTGGGGGGTCCGTACCCTACCTCAGACACCACCATGGAGGAGGAGAGGAGATGAGATGGATGATAGAGAGGAGGGGAGAGGGAGAACGAGAGCGGCTGACAGAGGAGGAGGGAGATGAAGGGGAGGATGTTTTGGAGAACAGTCATTTTCCATGATGATGACTAATGGTAGGGAGTGGGACATTCTGGGACGGCCACCATTCATAGGGACTCCCCATCCCCCCGTCCCCCTCCGACCCAGCCCTCCACCCCCCATTCCAGCCCCCACACCCCCGCCCAGCTAAAGGTCGGCTCTCCTTCTCCGCCCGGCGAAAGGAATCAAACCCAGATGGTGGAGCGCTCCCAATGAACTCACTCCTCTCTGGAAGCCCCACCTCTCTCTGACTGTGCCATGACATCACTACCACTCTGTCCCTGGGCACATGCTGCAGCGTGACATAAATCACAAATAAATCACGACGAGCCAGCGCGGCCCAACGGTGCGGCGCTGGGGGAAGAGACTGGAACACACGACGGCTCCAACATCTCGCTACAGTGCCGGGACCTGACAATGGAGCTCTCTCTTTCTCCCTGCGCTACTGTAACCAAACCTGGCCTGATATGGGGAGGCACACAGTGATGGATGAGAGAGGCCCAGTTGGACACACCGTCTCAAGGCCAGAACACAGCAGCTGCTCGATGTGAATCATCCCATCAAACGCATGCTACTCTGCCAGTCTCAGAGGAGGGTAGAGACGTGCCGGGACAGAGAGAGAGAGAGAGAGAGAGAGAGAGAGAGAGAGAGAGAGAGAGAGAGAAGGCGAGGGGAAGAGAGCAAGAAAGATAAAGAAGGGGGAGGTAAAGAGAGAAAGAGGAGAGGGAGGGAGCGAGCGAGCGAGAGACAGAGAGCGAGGACTCAGGCATCCCAAGGGCTGAGAAGTGGGCTGGAAAAGAAGAAAGGTATTGAGCCTCAAAGTCTCCATCTCGTCTGCAGGGATAACTACGGCTGCCACCTGCCCTGCTCCGACAAGGAAACAAACTAAGCCTGTTTATTTAAGCCGTGATTTTCAAATGCACAAAAACTTGAAAGCATCCATTATGATTGCATTAAAGGCAGTGAGTTAATTGCCAAGAGAAACGATTTGGAAGGAGCAGTTGAGTGAAAAGCTTCCTGGTTCCGGAGTCATCTTGGCCTGACATTAACCTTTAACTGACAATGTCAAGTTAACTGTTATTTGTCTATTTTTAGCAGCGGACATGGAAGTAAAGCAGAGTGAATGAGGGAGAGAGACAGAGAGAGAGACATAGACAGAGAGAGACATAGACAGAGAGAGACATAGAAACAGAGAGAAACAGAGACATACGTCAGTGTTGCTCGGTTTTGATTAGAAGTTGTCCTCTGGGCTGGAGGTCTCAACTCCAGTCCCATTCAGCCCCAGTCGGGCCTGGGAAGCTTTAAATCAAACCCCAGAAACAAAGTCTGTACTGGGGGAGCTGAAAGGCTCACTGAGGTGCCTCCCTCCACTCACAGAGGATAAATCCTCCCCCAGCCCGTGAGGACTGACTCTCATTGATAGCGAGTGTAAATAATCTGAAACACCAGCTTTGGAGAGAGAGAAAGGACATGTGCTGCCAGCAAGAATGGGCTCGCTGTCATAGAGGGCCTCTTTCATGCTGGAGAACAAGGAATAGTGGGCCTACTGAACATTTCGTGACACAGTGGTTTACTGTTTTAAAGCATGGCCCTTCTCGGCAGGGGAGGAGAAGTCATTTTCTCAGAGCTGAATGGAGAGGGAGCTGTGTTCGCTCAGAGGTAGAAGGTGTTGGATGAGCAATCACATCAACTCCTTTCGGTTAGCGAGTTTGGCCAAGGCAAACCGAAAGGACTAGCCAAAATCAACAGTGCTTTGCGAAGCAGCTTACCCCAAAAATAAAACTTCCATTGGCGTGTTCCTAAACAGACCCGTCCAAATGTCAAACATCGACAGTGGACGAGTGTTCCCTCGTTCTTGATCGCGTTGTATCACTGTTGCTGAAACGAGCGTGCCGTTTCCAACAACTCATACTTTAATTAAAGAGAAGGCAGCCTGCTTTAAGACGATATGATAGCACTCAATGATTCCTTCATCATAAATACTTCCTCTCATCATAATAATGCACTCTGGGCGTATCTATCTCGGCAGTGACTGAGCTCTCAAATAACTTGAGTTGTGTGGCTGGACAGAGTCCAGCATTGGCCAAACAGCTGCCAAGACAGGACACAGTGCATTGTGGACGATGCGGTCCGTGCCTGATTTACAACATGCGGGTGGACATAAGAGTAAAGGATGACAGATTAGCGATTCTGGCTAGTCAAGAGTCAGGGCCCTGGCAGCGGAGATGACATAATGATACAATGGCTTCACTTCAATCAGAGACGACCTTTTAGTCAACTCCCCCCCTCCCCCCCCCTACCCAGCTGAGTGCCAGGAAGTTCAGCCTCATGTTTTCCAGTCAGGTGGATGTGGAGGGGCACATTCTCACACAAACAACACCAGCCTCCCTGTCTGGCTGGCTTTCCTGTTGTCCAGCGGACAGTGCACAGGATGGGGTAGGGAGTGGAGGGAGGGGGGTGCTGGTGGTGGAGGGTAGGTCAACTGGAGCTTATCTGTCAGATGTTGGGCCTCCCTGGCATTCCTCTCCTGGCACTGGGAGAGGGAGCGGGGAAATAGCGGAGGTTCTCCGTGCGTCACAGTGACTAAGCGTGGAGAGGCCTGGATGTCCCCTCTCCACACTGCAGTGATTTGGAAACCCCAGGACATGTGACACTGTTGTAAACAATAGGAACATGGTGAGTGTTCACTCGCACTGCTAAAAGAGACATTTTTGAAAATGTCACACTGTCTGGGCCGCTTCTTTTACGGGGGGTCTTTTTGACTTTATTTCCTTTGATTGAGACAGTTTGAGACAGAAAAGCCAAGAGAGAGAGAGAGGAAGACATGCAGGGGGAAATGAACCCTGGCCCCAGCGGTATGAAACCCTTTCAATGCTCTTCCCATGCTAATATCTACCTCTGATCTTCAGAAGCTTCCAGAACGTCAAAAACAAGAACTTCTGCACCTCAGGTCGGTTACAGGACATGACATCATGTGGATGGGGTGCACCCTTGGAGAGTGGAACTGCAGATGCAAATGGCTCGGCCCCGCTTCAGACGGCCAATGTTACCAGATCCATTTTATGGTCCAAGCAGCAGGGGATATAATACATACTAAAGCATTGGGAGAGGTCTATTAGTGCAGGATTTCAATAAGCCCCTCATTTCCCATAGACCAGATCCACTTTGGAGCCATTTCAGTGACTAGGGATCTGATTTATCCCCTGTGAAGGGCAGTGTAATTGGGTTTGCCGGTGACAGTCGGGTGTGTAAATCAGGTAGATGGTGGTTAGGATTCTGCAATATCCCCCAGGACAACAGCAAGCAAGTGCACCTTAGGGAGGGAGGGAGGGGACACTTAGGCAGCACTGCAGTCAAGGGGGAGATCCCTGATCCCCTGAGCTTAGTGGAATGATTGCACTGGCATTGGGCACAAATGTACTTTTGGGAAGAGTCCACGATCTGATCCCCACACTGAACAAAGCAACAACTCTTCCCTTGTTCTGTGGAAATCTGTGGAAGTCTTTTTTCCTCTCCCTGCAGATCTGCCATGGTGCCTACCAGTCTCCAGAGAGATTAGCACAGGCATGAGACCCCTCCTCCGTGGGCGTGGAAGGGAGGAGAGATCAGCCTCAGGGTTCATGTATCACAGGGGCTTCGATCTGCAGGCCTGAGCAGATGGCCTCTTCGCTGGCAGACCAGGAACCCAAGAGAATCTGCTATCAGGGAATGTGATGATGGAGATAAGTAATAAGGCCTGATCTGACCATGGGAGCTCGCGCTGTGGCGTGAGAGTAGTCCACCACATACAGCTTGGATCCAAACTATGTCCAACGAGGACATTTCACAGAGGAAATCAAGGTCTCTTTCACATGATCAGGGATGGTTGTGAACGCTATGGACCAGCTAAGAGGGTGTGAACGTGTCAGGGGACAGGACAGCAGGAGTGAGTCTGGCGGGACTCGATATGAGGGATAGGCTGGATTAGAATGGAAGAACCTTTCTCCACATTGGCCGAGGTGATATTTCACCCTTTGGGCCCGTCCAATAATAATCACGCTTATAAATAAGAGCGAGCAGAATGGATGAGGCTTGGCTGAGGCTCATCGGACGGCGTAAATCAGCCGGTTTCCATGAGAAACGCCCAGCCGTCAAGCCCAGTCGCCAGCATCAAACGGCTGACTCACTCCAAGCGGTGACATGTTGACTTGCAATTCGTTAGGGAAAACAGACGGCGCTCCGAACATAGAAAATCCATTACTAGATTACACAGAATGTGCAGGAATGCTGCTTCGCTAAGTCTGAACAGAGACATCCCCTAGAGTTACAGGAGCAGCGGGCAGAGGAGAAGGAGTCTGGGCAAGCAAGCCCCACCTCCATTGTATGTGTTGGGGGGGGGAAGCAGCCATACTGTGGATTCAAGGCCTTCTGGCTAGTCCATTGTCAGCAGGTGGTACATCAATCACACCGATCCACTGCTGAGAGGGTGAACTTACCTCTGTTTTTTGTTTTTTTTAAAGGAACTTTTTCGCAGGTCTGTAGCTGTTGAAATGCTACGCCGCACAAACAGTATTCGGAGCCTGGTTAGCCCACTTTCTGCTTAAAATGTGAACACAACACGGCGCGTTGTAAGGGACTGATGGGAAAAGAAGACATTTCGCTGTGTGGCTTCTGAGAGAATAAATGCAGAAGGCGGTAATGTGCATGCGGATGGTCATGCTGCAGTCGTGGTGTCGTTTGCTGATCAACCGTGCTTTGATGACACCAATTCCCTTCAAAGGCTGCCATTACTTTAGGATGGACGGCCCATGAATCTCATGTTTCCCATGGTGGGGTTCATTCGAGAAAAGGGTAAAAGGTCAGGGCATTGGCTCCACCAAAGGCGAACATCAGATGACCCTGTTTACGAATCAAACGCTGCATTAGCAGGCATGACTAGATCAAACCGGCAGAAGGAACTGGTTCAAAGGGAATAAGGGGAGCACATGCACCCATGAGAACTCCAGTTTCATCTGGTTTTAAACATAAGCTTCACCAAACCTTCTCTACATCATTTCTACATTAGGCTGATGATTCAATGCATACTGCAGGAGCGACTTAGGAAAGAGCTGGGCTGGGAGCGAATCTTTCCTGGAATGGCCGTCAAAAGGATAAGAGATAATATATTTGTACGAGGATTAGGTTGAGAGTGGGAGATTTGACCAGGGAGGACGTTAAGGGTTGAGGAGGGCAACTCACACACACACACACACACACACACACACACACACAAACAATTGAAAGCAAACAGAACGAATTGTTCGGTAACTTTAGCTTTGCAATATGTTGTGTATGTGATTGCATGACCTTCATTGTTGGAAAAAGCCACTTCCATCCAGACGTGAGATTTATGTATCCACTGTTAGATGAAATCCTGGGCTGGTACGTGACCTTGCATTAAGCTGCTGTGTTGGATTATGGCACGTCACACACACACACGCGCGCACACGCAAGCACACACACACAGGCTTGTGGATGGAGATGTCAGAGCCAACAGCCAGGGCCTGTTCTGGAAAGCCCACAGATAAAAACCAGAGTGATATGCGTGCACAAGCATGAAACGTGTCAACGACGAAGCCAGGGTTCATTGCCTTAGCGTTTGCCTAACACAGACGTCTGCTGTTAGGCATAACCGCTTTGATGTCTGCGCGTTGAGTATGCACCGGTGTAGCAGGCCTGCAAACAGGGACCTTCACGCACAGGACACACCTTGCTAAGTGAATTAATAATAAATAGGGTTTGGTAACACGCGGGTGCGTTGACAGTGCAGGCTGCTCCCTGCTGTTTCCTGAGGCTGGCCCCCACTGTGCTCTGCCCAGAGCATCGCTAAGGGGGCATATTCCTCCTGTCGTCCCACAATCTTAACCCCCTCCCCCCCTCCTATCTACAGGGCCTGTCTGCCAGGTGACACCTATCCCAGGGGCTCTTCAGCACAGCGACCGTCACGGGAGCCCCGTGGTTATCTAGCGTCAAAATGCCTGAACTAAAGGCTGGCTGTGAACTCTGGGTCGTGCAGTTATGCAAGGGGGGGAACTAAAGATGGGTGGTCTTGTGCTTATACAGAGTGCCTCTCCAAATCAGGGACAGCGCAGTATCGCCTGTGTGACCCACGCTTCAGAGCAAAGCTAGCTGAGGACTCCCTCCCAGGGCCAGGGGGGAACGGGAGAGACAATAGAGGAGTCTGCCAGCGCAGGGCCAGCTGTCTGTCTGTCAGGGGCAGAGGGCGAATCTGCTGACAAGGACACATGCACAGAGGGGAGCTGGCTAGAGGCTCTGGACACAGCATCCCACCCGTCAGCCAGGAGGTGAGCACCTGCCTTGACAGGTACACACACACACATGCACACACACACATGCACACACACACATGCACACACACACACACACGCACACACGCACACACACGCACGCACACGCACAGAGGGAAGCTCGCACGACGCCTTGCAAAAAACATACCTGCAGAACCAGACATCAACAACACATTATGGGGGGGGGGATATGGGATGCAAATAGTCTAACTCAAGCAGGGGTGTGTGTGCGTGTGTGAGAGTGTGTGTGCGTGCGTGCGTGTGTGGGAGGAAGGCTCTTTATCAGAGAAATGATTCTCAGAGGATATAACAAAATTCCGCTGTGAGACTGAAAAAGCAAGTATGTATTATGACAGTGTGATAAGTTGGGCTATGCAGAGCTGCGACTTGAGAAATCTCTTCCTGTGGGCCTGCAGTGTGTCCTGAGGAGAACCGATGCTCCCTTCCCTCTCCTGGCGTCCCGTGCCTGAAGGGTGCGAGCACAGAAAACAAACAGCCCTGTTGTTCCAAGGGACCACCACTGTTATCGCCGCGTTGGTATCACACGAAAAACCCCCCTGGTCCTATTGAAGCGCTCCTGCTTTTCCCAAGCCTCTGGCAGCTTCTCCCAGCATTACTACTACCTCCAAACATCTCCGCTACGCTGGGGGACAAACCACAGAATCGAGCAGCTCGCTAGCCTTTTTTGAGCATAAGAAAGGCTCTGGCTGTCTCTGCCTCTCTCCCTCTATCCCTCCCTCCCTCTCTCTCTCTCTCCCTCTCCTCCATCCTCCTCCTGGCTTCACCACGGGCCAGAGGTTTTCATTCTGCCTCTCTGGCCTCCGGAGTGCAGACGGTCTGACTGAGGGGAGGCCGGTCTGAAAATAGGCCCGGTAGGAGTCCATATTTCACTGATAAGGTCATGGTGAGCGTGTCTGTAGCTGGGCATCGGGCCGCTAGTTCAGCGAGGCGGTGGAGGAAGGCGGCGCAGGCCTCCCTATCTCAGCACCGGACAACGCCATCGCCTCCTCATCCTTCCACTTGCAGATAGCGCCGTTAGTCAAATAGCTGACAGTCCCCCCCCCCTCTCGTTGTTTCCCCCATGTTGGTTTCCGTGCCGACACATCCACTGGGTTGTTCTAATCTCCAGGCCTGACACCATGTCTGACAGAACACAGATGGCCCGACAGGCGATGCTTCGCTGCCTAATAGGACAGTCAGACTCACACGATTCCCAGCGGCAGTGACAACCAATTCATTTGAAATATGATGGAGGCGCTAGTGTGAAAATACCCCTTTAAAACGATGGTCTATGTTAGAGCTCTGAAGTGCCTGTTCCAGTGTATGGTGTGTGGAGACCCTGGAGCTTTGCATCTTTCCAGGTCAGTGGACAACACAGTGAAAGGTCACAGATCAATTCATTAGCTGATATACTGACGAACGAGCAATTATCTTCTCATCTTTGGAGGTTCCAACTGCAGTACAGATCAGTAGAGCAGCGATATTCATAGTAGCCTGATTAATGAAGTTGAGAGTAGAGATCTTCACGGGGTCTAACAGAGCCTGATTATGGAGGGCGGAGAAAGCAGCACTTCCTGGACAGGAGAGGGGAGATGGACGACATGGAGTGGCTATTCTGAAGGCCCATCCACCAAACAGAGAAGGACCTAAGGAGGCCAAACGAGGAAGGGACCTAATTAAAGCCACCCTACAATGACTCTAACGATCTCCCAATGATTACTGACATTAACCGCTGTAACCAGTCGGAACCAGAACATTCATCACACACCGTTTATCTCCGTTCCCAGCCAGCCTTCCAGGCTTGTGTTCCAGACAGCGCACCCTGCTTCTAGCGAGCCCGTGCCTGTTGATGCTGGTGATGGCGTGGGGCTGCCTGTGTTAGGGGTATGAGCATGAGTGCTGCTTCACAGGTGGGCTGTGGAGGTCTGGCCTCACATGAACCCAGAGCAGCAGCCATTGCGATGGCTGGATGTCAGGACAGGGAGATGGGGGGAAAAAATAGGCGGACCGGGGGGGTGGGGGGTGTGTGGGGGGGGTGGGATACCTCCCAGCTGTCTCACTGAAGACACCGCACCGTGTGCGTCTGTGCGTGTGTGAGCGAGGGGGTCAGTTTACGCAATTGCATATGATTCACAGTTGCTCTGGATACAGGGAGAGAATCCTTTTTCAACCCAAATTTGGGCAGTAGTGGCTACACAACTTGTTGTGCAAGCCATGACGTGGGAATAACTTCAGCGTACCTCGGCAAGATACCGTTGACTCAATAGCGGAACTGTTTACAGATTAGTCTGTGTATGTGTGTTCTATGACTTTACGAGACCTGTTGGAGAGGAGGGTTCAATGTGTGTGACTGGAAAAGGGAGCTAATCTTCCCAGGCATGTGGCAGCTCCCTACTGTAACCTCCCAGTGCTAGCCTGCTATGCTATCTCCCACAACACACGCTACCGCTACCAAATGACATGGCTTAACACCCGCCAGCTGATAAACGCTGTGTAGTGTGTATGCATGTGTGTGTGTGTGTGTGTGTGTGTGTGTACCGAGAGCCCAGGCACACTGGCTGCCTGCCTGGCTCTGCTCTACACCCCAGCACAATGAGTAACACTGGGATTCCACTGCCCACATTAACCATAAACACAACCCTCTCAAAGGACTGGAAAGGGATGTAAATCCACGGATCGTGCAGAACACGCATACGAGTCAGGCATGGCTCACGTCGTTCACATACCTGGCCACACTCACACACACACACCGGGAAAGAAGCATCCACTGAAAAAAACAGCAGATTTGGGGAAAAAATACATGGACACTTGGTCTTAGCGTGCAACGTCTGCTGAGTGTATTTAAACGTGACTTTGAAATGGAAATGCATGTCTGTCTTGCCTCGGGGTACAGAGAGAGGATGAGAGATCCCATCTCTTCCTCTGCCTTCTGCCTCCTTAGTGAAGGAGGGAACTACTCAAATCAACCAGTCTACACTTTTCATGTCCAGACACTCTACGCTCTCACAAACGGGAGTTGCGCATACACACTCAGTCACTCTCACACACACACACGCACACACACACACACACACACACGCACACACACACACAAAGAATCTTTCCCTTTAAAGAATGCAGCCAATGAGGGAGCAATGTTCCTCGTACCTCCAGTAAAGATTCCTCACTTTCATGTACTCTCATGTATACAACTGCAGGGGCATGTTAGTTAGATCTAACACCGCAAGCACAAAGTCTGCCTCGCGCAATATGTCCAGCAATCAATCATTTAAATGGGATTCTCCGACACACCATGAGATCAGTTCATAACTAGGCTATTTGGCAACGCCGGCTTTCGCCTCTCACATCAATGGAGTACAAAGACAGGTAGTCAGTGAGGGAAGAGAGAGAGATACCAATATACAGAGAGAGACCGTGAGACAGAGAGATAAAGAAATACAGAGAGTGAGAGAGACAGTGCGAGACGGCTTTGAACCCATAGAGAGCAAGAGAAAGAGAGAGCTAAAGAAACAGAGAGAGAGATAGAGATAGAGAGAGAGAGAGAAAGAGGGGGAGCTAGCGAGAGGAGCCTCCAGTCAGACGACCCGCTCAGTGATGGAGAGCCCCAGACGCATGGTACGGCAGCGCACCTGACTCTCCCGGCTCCTCAGCTCTCCCTGCCTGGTTCCCCATGGTGGTGCGGTCCGCTGCTCCCACGGTCCACACCGGGACGGACTAATCCAACAACCAAGACCCCAGAGGGGGGTGGGAGGGAGAAAGGGAGAGGGGTAGAGGGGGGGGGGAGTCAGGAACACTGTCCGCCGTCCTGCACAGTGCTATCCTGCACGGATCCACCGGCAAGAACAGCAGACGCAAGGAATGAAGAAAAAGCAACTCTTGTTCCCTTCTTTTCTTCTTTTCTTCTCCCCAGCCTGTCTTGTGGCTGTGTAGAGGCAGGCTGTGTGTGTGTGTAGCTGTCCCACTGCCCGGTGCGTGTGTGTGTGTGTGTGCTGCCGAGGTCCTGCAGGCTGGTGACAGTGACACACTGGCAGACAGGCAGCACCGTGTGGGCTTCATTAGCCCAGTGACGGCTGGAAGCAGCTCAGAGGAGGCGTGGCTTGCCCAGCCGTCGACACACAGACACACACACACACGCGCACTCAGAAACACACCCCGCCACTCCTCCCCCCGCTCCTCCTCCTCTCAGCGGCTGTTGACTCTCCCTGAGTTGGTTCACTCTCACTGCTGACATTGGAGCGGAGACGACTGCTGCTTTTAGCAGGGGGTAAATCTCCATGGTACAGCGGTACAGTAGAGGGAGAGGAGAGGGGAGAGAAAGGAAGGCTGGGGGGAGGTTATGAAGGCAGGAAAGAGGAGGAGGAAAGAGTCTATTTGTCTTCTTGGCGGAGCCTGACAGGCGAGCTCTTTTCTTCCTTTGCATGTGAACTCTTCTGACCTCGTCTGTCCAGCAGAGGCAAGGCTGGACGATTGGCGAGAGCTCTGGCAAACCATTCTGCAGGCTTCCAAACACACACATACACACACACACACCCCAACCCGTGTTTTCATAGCAGGGGTCTCTATAATGAGGAGGGGGCGTTGTGGTGCGTGTGTTTGTGTGTGAGGAGTGGAGGCCCCCCCAGGCTGGTTCTGCCAGTCTCCCTGCAGCGTGCTCAGCAGGGGGGAGGCAGTGTGAAGAGGGGAGAGGGGCTCTGAGAGAGGGAGGGAAAAGGAGGAGTTAGAGGAAGGGTGTGTGTGTGTGGGGGGGGAGTCAGGGAAGGAGAAGGGAGAGGAGAGGACAGGCAGGTTTTTTTTCCACCCTCCCTCATTTACAATGTATGTGTGTGCGTGAAATATTCATGATCATAAAAGCTACAGAGGGAAAAGTAAGGTTGCGGCTGAACTTCATGTGTCATCTTTGGTTGGTTTGGTTTTCAGTGAGCAGTGCGATCAGAGAACGTTGCTCTTTTTGTATCAGCCTTCCTCACCCACAGTTTTTCTATAAATGTGTGAGTGCAGTTATTTGTGTGTGTGTGCAGTTGTGTGTGTGTGTGTAATGGTTACCCCTCTCTCTCCTCCAAACAGCATTATTACTGATCCACAAGCTTCAGCTGTACGAAGCTGTGTGGAGCTTTAAGATATAGCTCATAAAAGTTGTGTGAGATGGTAAATCAACCAATAAGCACTTTTGCCTTCTTCCTCTTCTCTCATTGCTTCCATCCTCCATGTCTTCCTCTAAGCCCTCTCTCCTCTTCCATCTCCATCTTCTCCTCCTCCCCCTCCTCTCCTCCTCCTCTCCAGTGCCCTGGCAGTTCCTCGTGTTCTGCACTGATCCTGTCTTCTGTTGGTGCGCATGCCTGCAGAACCACCCTCAGTAAACAAACCCAGCTCTAATCCAGCTAAGAATGTTCTCCTCACCACAGGGAGCCCATCTCTGGGGCCTCTCAGAAGGTCGAGCTGGAGTGGGGGGGGGTCCTTGGCGTCTCAGAAGGTCTTATAGCTGGGATGGACGCGCTGTTTGTTTCTGGGTGGTTTTTCGAATGTCTGGACTCCCACCCAGGTCTATGTGCAGAGTGGAAGAGAAGGGGCGTGTCCTGCTTGTCCTGCGTGTGCGCGTCTGTTTGTGTTCCCGTCAGTGTGTGCGTCTGTCATGGTAGAATGCTTAAAGAGGCTGAGGAGCCCCAGAGGGGCCGAGGTGTGTCTGATTCATTCATGCGAGAGGGATGAGAGGGGCCCTGCAAGGACACAAAGACCAGGGCCCCCAAGGGCCACATGTTCCCCTAACCCCCCCACCCCCTGCCCCCTACCCCCAGACATCTCCGCTTGCTGTCTGAGCACATCCACATCTGACCGCAACCAGAACCCACTGTGGATGCAAAAGCCTCCGCTCCCTCCGTCTCTACTCATCCTCCTCTCCTTATTCTCTCCTTGATCCCCCATCCCTCACCGTGACAGCCCACACACACACACACACACATACACACACGTGTGCGTCATTCATCATTGCACGCCGGCATCTGGACGAGCTCCCCGCCAGAAAGCAGGCGGCCTCCTTGGATTACCCAGCCGGCACGGGCCGTGGTGGAAGGATGCGGGAGATGGATGCAGGAGGAGAGGAGAACCTGACGCCCCATCTGGTGGAGCAGCAGCAGCCCATGTGGAGGACCACCTGAGGGCAGCTCTGCTCCATCAGTCACCAGCACTCTGTCTGAGGCCCCCCTGCAGCCCACACCGCTGGGGGGTTAAGTACGGAGGAATTTGAACCCCCTCCCCCCTCAAACATGACACAGCGGAAGAAAGAAAGCTCTATTTCAAAACCCGAGCAGCACAAATGGACAGTTTGAGTGAGACAGAGTGAGTGGGAGAAAGCGAGTGAAAGGGAGGGGGGAGGGAGGGGGAGAGAGAGAGAGGAAGAGAGAGAGGTCTGCTGTTGAGAAACTGCTCACAGTCAGCATCAACTTCCAGTCCTTGTTTACCACCAGTGAAATATCTCTCAGATGGGTCTTAATGAGAGGGAGATGGGTGCTGACGTCTGGCCAGGGTGACGTGTTGGAAGTTCCCCTGAACCCTGCCTGGTGCTGATGCCTCAGGCTACCTCCCCTCCCTCCCAGGACCAGGACCGGGACCATTCAGGCCTGCCTGCCTGCCAGACTGGAGGGTAGCAAGCCCTCACCAGTCACCCCCCCTGTCACCTCAACACAGCCATGGGCGCTAGCAGTCTAACAATGGGTAGGAAATCAACAGGCTTTACAGATGGATCCTTCAAGGTCATTGCAACACAACGTCGTGCGACAGCCGGAATGAAAAGGACTGTGACATCCCACAGTGTGTTTGCGTGCCTAGGTTTAAAGAGAGGCCAGATACTAAATCTAACCAGGTACATAATAAGTACTGTGTGGTATGGAGCTATGCCCAGCACACATCCCTGCGCATGGTCAGGGCAGGCCAGGGGGTTATTTATAGACAGGCTCTGTCCTCTCTGTCTGTACTCCACTGGGGATTTTCTCCAGCAAAAGTTCCATTTAAATATTGATGGAGCCCTTAAATAAGTCATTGGTGTGTTAACCCCTTGTCTGGCAGACTGGCTTGGCGGGGTAGCATGGTTTACCACTCACGACTCGGTGGATACCAAAGGGACTCCATTACCCAGACACACCGGGGGTCATAGGTATTGCAGCCCCTCAGGTTGGACCCTTTTGGGGTCTGACTGTGGAGATTGATGCCGCAGGGCGGCGTGTGAGTCAGGACAGTCTGGCTCTGGCGCTCTCTCTCTCTTTTTTTCTCTCGCTCCCTACCTCGCTCTCTCTCTCTTTTTCTCTCTCTCTCTCTCCCTACCTCGCTCTCTCTCTTTTTCTCTCTCTCTCCCTACCTCTCTCGCTCTTTTTCTATTCCCTTCTCTCTCTCTCTATCCCCCTGCCTCTATCTCCCTCTCTGCAGCAGTAATCAATGTAAGTGCTGGGAGGGACCAGGGGAAGGGAATGGGGTCTGGCTGTGGGACAGGCCAGCTGTAGGGATGCTGGGGGTGGAGGAGGGAGGCCCCCGTCTCTGGGGGTCACGCGCCACTCTGGACAAAAAGACACTCACTTCACTAGAGAAGCAAGCGAGTTCATGTGTCATCCCCAAGGACGTGACAGCTTGTCATCCGTGAACACACAGACTGGAGGTACAGACTGATCTCTTTGGAACATGGAATCTATAAGGGCACTCGATAGTTCTTCCAAATGGAGGGACACGCTCATTAAAATCAACTTCAAATGAGAATGAAATCTGTATTCACAAGAATGAAGAAAATGCTGCTAGATATGAGATGTTAATGTTTGACTGCAGGTCTCCGTGCCTGTGAGTCTTGTTAGCCCTGTGTCAGACAGACGTCTCTTCAAGTGACAATAAGCTGAATGGAGTGTTAGCAAAGCAAACTTGACGAATCTGACAGGCAACATAATGACTTAATGAGGCACACCTTTCCACGAAGCCAAGTTATGTAATCCCTTCTGACAAAAGCTATACCAGCCCCGTCAGAGCGGTAGGGAACACGTTGACAAAACCCCCTCGGAGCTGTGCTTATCTCCTCCGCGGCCCCGCTACGTATGCTATGATGGGACAATCTCTCATCTTGACAGGCAGCAGTGTATAGAGCATTAAGAGTGTGAGAGTTTTCTTTGGTCAGCTTTCCCTCTGAAGTGTTGAAGATAGCCCTCCTCTTTTCCATTGCCTGGACATCCCTGATTCTGAATATCACATCCCAACATCCCCATGGTAAAATACCACAGAGGGCCCAGGGTCACCAGGTAAATCTGTATTGAGATATGTGGCCTCCTTGGAGGGCTATCTCNCTCCCCAGCTCCTCTCCCCAGCTCCGCTCCCCCAGCTCCTCTCCCCAGTTCCGCTCCCCAGCTCCTCTCCCCAGCTCCTCTCCCCAGCTCCGCTCCCCAGCTCCTCTCCCCAGTTCCGCTCCCCAGCTCCTCTCCCCAGCTCCGCTCCCCTGTTCCGCTCCCCCAGCTCTTCTCCCTAGTTCCGCTCCCGAGGAGCTCCTCTCCCCAGCTCTGCTCCCTCAGCTCTGCTCCCCCAGTTCCACTCCCAAGTTCCGCTCCTCAGCTCCGCTCCCCAGCTCCTCTCCCAAGTTCTGCTCCCTCAATTCCGCTGTCCAGTTCCGCTCCCCAGCACGCACGGCTGACTAGCACTCCTGTGCCACGTGGCTGAGCGGAGGGCGGGGCTGGTGTCGTTACTGCTCCAAGAGGACCAGTCTGGCCAGTCCAGTTCACTGATAACTCCACTTGCCTCCGGCTTGGGTGCGTACATGTGTGTGACAGTGAGTGTACGTGAGAGAGAGAGAGAGAGAGAGAGAGAGAGAGAGAGAGAGTGTGTGTGTCTGTGCTCCTAAGAGGCCCTTGCTGAGTCACCGAGCAGATCCTGTCAAGCAGTATTAGGAGAGAGGTTTCTACACAGCCTATCACGGTAGGATGCAGTAGAAAAGTCATCTCCTAACTTCCTTATTGAGTCGAGGTCTGAGAAAACCAGATGCAACGCTGTTTCCTCTCCTAGGTAGCCTCATAAACGATCCAGTTTGGATCCCAGAGGTTCCAAAGAAACATTCCATCTGTCTCTGTCTAATGATTCTGCTTGTGCAATGGTAAGCAACCTGTATTCTTATATATTTTTCATATTTTCTTGATGGTACACAAACATGAACATGGTATACAACATGAAACACACAGCCATCTTATTAACCCTTTCGATTGTGCATCTGTGCCAAGGGAAAAGATGGTGCCTGTTATGCCAAAACATAAGAACAGCCATACTTGGTGCCAACCACCAGATACACACCCAGGTTTGGCAACCAAGTTGTTATCTAGCACTTAACACATGCCGGCCTTGTTGGCTAGTGGTGGAATAGTCAGGACCCAGCCTCCTTCTGGAGTAATGGAACCATCATGCATGACAAGTTGGCAAGAATCTCGTTTTTGTCCTGAGTGAAGTACTTGAAAACTCTTTCACGCACACCCCCCGCCCAGCCCACCATACCCCTACCCCCCCACCCCCAC
>BROE01000019.1:3856604-3876708 GCA_036571765.1 Plecoglossus altivelis
AACACAGTGGGCAGGCAAATGGATTGGATAGTTAAAATGTCACCAGACAATAGCGCTATGTGTGTGGATGTGTGTGTGTGTGTGTAGTGAGTGTGATGTGTGTGTAAGATGTGAGGAGCAGTGGGATATGGCGGGCTCCCAATCATCATTCAGCAAGCAGCGATGGCACACCTCACTCTCACATTCTCTCTCTCGCTCCACATACGAGCATCACTGACGGCAGAGAGCCTCTCTCAGACCAGCCATTCTGACGACTAACAAGTCTCTTCCCCCCCCCCCCCCCCCCCCCCTCCGCCACGTGACGAGCTCGCTTGCTCCAAACTTCCTGTGTTTTGAGGAAGGAAAACGGGCTCCCCGGCTGCCATCTATGCAGACCTTTGGATCCCCCTGAGGCTCCAGCGCTGGCTCCCATCAGGGACATGACTGAGGCTGGAGCGGGCTGGAGCGGGCTGGAGCGGGCCCTTAATGAAGCTGCTCCACATGGCTGCACACGGTTTGTTCTGTTCCGAGCACACAGAACCCCGCCAGGGAGATGCCAGCCCAGACCGTCCTCTCAGACAGCCAGACTGAAGCATGTGAGGAACGCAGCCTTGCTGATGCTGCCTGTAGACCCCCATACTGCAGCCCTGCTCCTTCTATAAAGCTGCTATTACTATCATCCATAGTGAGACGCTAACATGAGATCTGATTCATCTAGCATCCCTTCCTCCCTGCCTCCCTCCAGAGCAGACGAGAGGAGAGCAGAGGAGAGTAGAGGAGAGTAGAGGAGAGCAGATCAGGACTATGTGTCCTCTCTCCTCCTGCCCCTGGCCCCAGTTTGGCAGCTGTCTGGAGGGAGGATGTTGGGTTAAATATCACGCTGCTTCATCACATCCTCTCAAGTGTCCCGTGTGGCCCAGCCCAGCCCGGCGCAGGCCTCGCTCCCACAGGCTTTAAATAACCCCCTCGGCCTACACAGAGAGGGAGCCGCTACCCCACTAAGGACAAACACGGCCTGTGACTTGCTCAAACAGCGGCCTGTTCAAACAGATGGGCCAGAGGCAAGGCCAGCCATCCCATATGGTGGATACGAGTCCACGTCTCAAGTCAGATAGTCACAGAGAGGCCTGGACTGAACACTGACGCGTGTCCTCACAGACTGGAGGACATGCCTCTGTAAGGTCAGGCGCAAAGTGAAACAGGTCAAAGACACTGGCGGAGAGTGACACACCAGGAGATAGTTGGAAGGCTAATCTTGTAAAAGGAGTACTTACAGTGAAAAAGAAACAGCACAGGTCCTGAGTAGCCTCACAGGTGTTTAGGAATCAGGTGACTTGGTCCCGGTCTGAGTCTCAGTGCCTGCCACTGTTCTGAGTGATAAACACCCTTGCACACTAACACACACGCACTCACAAAATCCAATGAGAATCCTACTTGAGTGTGCTGGGACTAAGGTTGACGAGTAGCAGTAGCCTTCCTCAGCACACTGCCTTTCTGAGGAGAGAGAGACAGAGAGAGAGAGAGAGGGAGAGAGAGAAAGCGAGAGAGAGGGAGGGCGAAAGAGAGAGAGAGCAACGACCAGGAGTAGCAGCTGCCTCTAGTGCTCTACACAGCGATCAGGACACGGAAGCACTGCAGGCTGCCTGCCCCTGTGCTGCAAGTGCCTCTCTCTCCCTCTCTCCCTCTCACACACTTAACCATGAGAGGAGAGAGTCTGGCCGCGAGGAAGTTCCCTTCTCTCTACTCTGTTTTTCCCTCTTTTCCTCCCAACCTCAAGTACCGTCTCCTGGATGGTGAGAGAATGAGAAGTGCTGTGTTTTCTGAAGTGTTTAGCCTACTTTCCATCTGGGAAAATGTTCAGGAGCTTGTTTGTTCCACAGTTGCATCAGCATCATGAGTCTTCCCTCTTCTCCTCTATACCACTGGCTTGTCATTTGATTCACCTTTCATGACCGTGGAGCTAGGGGCAAGATGACACTATTACCCTATTGTACACCAGCATTACAGTAGTTTAAAGAGCTCACAGTTTCACTTCAGACCATGTGTGCCCTTATTCACAATAATATACTCTAGGCTTCAACCTCAACAAAGATTCTGACGTCAAAGTTGTTGGAAGGCAGTCGGACCATCGGTTTCCTGAACCAACACAGAAGTGCTGAAACAAAGTTGGTCTTTGTGTCCGAGCCTGTTCAACTAGCAGAGACAGCAGTGTCGTGGCTGTGGCGGGGGTCTGCATTTTGCACATTTTCCAACTGTTCTCATTTGGAGCCGTCAGCCTCCGGCATACCAGGGGCCAGAGGAGCATGTGGGAAGTGGGAGAACGCAGTTTTCTGGTTGAGGGTGAAACAGCCTCTGGTTTGTGGTGCATGGGGATCAGCAGTTGACCACACCCCTGCACCATACAAAAGCCTGTTTCCAAGGCTCTGCGAAGGGCTGAGAAATGTCTCTGAATGCTTTACAGGAACCACATCCTGTTTGACACCCCACATAGAGATGTGGAGCCTGATGAGGCCCAAACTGCCTGCCTTCCGCTTCACCACAGCCTATTCACCAACAACACTCTGAGGAGGGCTGAACAACAGCCGTCTGAGCAAAACAATATCAGTGCTCTCCAGCTCTCTCAATGGCATTGTCAAGATGTTTCAGCCAGCGGGAACCGATTGACAAGCAAAGGCTCTGCTGAATTCATTGGGAATGTAGCCAGACCTAGCGTCAGTCCAGTTCCATTCCACCAATAAACATGACGGTGAACACCAGCCCTCTACTGTGTCACTGTCAAAAACACTTGTTTCGTTCCTTATCGGATCAGCATCTCGACATTGCCGAATGTGAACTTGAGTGTGGAGGTTTAAACCCTTGTGTTGCGACATGTACCCTTGACACAGACTAGACCCATACATGGACAGGAAGTGAGCCTAGGCAAGAGAATCAATAATGCAAGGAGCTGCGTGGCTGGTGGCCGGTGTGTTCCGAAGGGGCCAGCTGTCTCAGGGGGGTATGTGTGCCCTGGCCTGCATGGGGTGGATTTGCTCCATCTCTCACTACTAAGAGATAGAAACATGAGAGGCAGACAGACAGAGCCTCCGTATACAGCCAAGTGTCTCTGTCACCCTGCAGGCCTCCCCACATTCTTCCTTCTCACTCCACTCTCTTTATTCCTCCATGTCTCCAGACGAAAAAAAACACTAAAAAACACACCACACTGACTCAGATTCTCCACACATCTAATGGAGAGAAATCCAGCCAATCGTCTTCTCCTGGAGATGAGAGGAACACTGTTGCTGTGAGCCTCGATTTGTCACTCCTGAGCAAGACAATTGTTTTCAAACAAAGACAGAGGAGACCGTTCTTAGGTCAGAAAACAAACGTGACTGGTATGAAAACCTGTTCACCAAGCAAGGTAACTACTGAGGACAACAATGAACGGACAGTACGTGGGCAGATCCTCAAACATCCCGATTTTTAAAAGATCAAATAATCCAAAAACAACGCTACACAACAGAGGGAGGGGATCTGAGTTTCTGGCGTCATCGGGACTTGTCCGTTTAACAAAGGCGTCGAGGAGGACTGAAGCATAATAGATTGCTATTGATTGTGTGGTAAAGAGGCCCAGAGCCAGCCTGGCTCCCACACAGGAAAACCCCCATCAGCTCCTGAGATAAACACTCCATGGAAGCATTGGAGGGGCTGGCAGCCACAGCCAGGGGCTTCCGTCAACGTAGCGCTAGAAGCTAACCTGCAACCCCTGCAGGGGATTCTCTTACCACAGCCAGGGCTAGTCCTCAGCTGAGCAACGCACCCTTGTGTGTGTGTGTGTGTGTGTGCGTGAAGTGCTGAGACACCACCACAAACACAGTGAGCATCAGAGAAACATCTGGACATGAGCCAGGCAGGCAGAGGGACACACTGTGGTTATTTCAAATTCAAAAGAAGCAGCATTTTGCGTGCATATGACTTTCATTAAGCTTCTAGTCAGCGTTTGTGTGCGCGCGTGTGTACAGGTCCACGTCAGCAGACCTTGAACATCTGTGTAACACCTGGACGTTTTAGCCAGTGTGCCAAGTCATGGACTCAGACTGTCTCTGAGAGAATCAGGAAGTGTGTAGTACAAGTCCTGCTGGGAGCCAGTCTCTGCTCTCTCTCTTGCCCCAACCATACCCAGGGGGATGGCAACAGGGTTCAACGTTAATATGGAGGCATACTGAGCAAAAAGCAGTAGTGTCAAAGGCCAACAACAAGGACAGTTCCTTCGTAGTCCAGCATGCGAGGGTCTCAAATGAGAGATATTGATTTTAATGCTTTTAAACAATAGTGTCAATATCAAAATCTATACAAGACTATTAGACTAAATATCATATGGCAATCGTTAGACTAAAGCTACATCATGGGTGTTCCATTCTAAAACCGAGCCATCTACTAAAGGGCTGATTTAAGGCAGGCTGTCACATGGAGGAACAGAAACAGAACATGCCCAGAGGAACCAGTCATATGGGCTTGTAACACAGCAAAACCTTCTTTAGTCTCTGATAAAAGCTTGAGTTTCAGTAAAGAACAAAACACACAGTCCACACAATGTCAAACTGTTGCACTCATGCTCTGCTCAAACCAAAGGAGCAAGACCAGTTCAAACTAAGCCTGTGGACTGTATATAATGCATCCAGATCAATGAAGCGCCACCCTGCTGCAGAGGACTGTGAAGGTAATCTGCAGGCAAAGGAAAGTTGTTTAAGCTTCAATCGGCATTTTTCCGATTAAAAAGAGATGAGAGGAAAAGGTACCATCTGATGGAGATCTGGGGAGAAACTGCTGAGTTTACAAGTATCTCCCAGCATCCGAGTAAGCTGTCTGTGCATCAACATGAGAGATAGCCCTTTCTATCACTTTAGAGAGAGAATACCTAATGCAATTTGGTCATGTCGGAGACAACCTATCCTCCCACAGCCTGAATGTCATCCAAATTCAGCATCTTTGGTATGAATTTACTATCCAGGCTAGAAGATGAGATGAGAACCTCATCTATATTTGATGTTTCATCTCTCTCTTAGAGCCGCGCTCCCCAAGGGCCAAACTTCCTGTTCTGACAAAGTCAATGGTCGCTCCACCCATCAGCCTGTACAGTCGTCCTCTCTCCCTAGCTTAGAAAGCTCCTCTTGCCTGGTGAGTGGGAGGCAGAATCCATAGAAACCAGCGCCACCTCCAAGGAGCTGTAGCACGCAGCCAGCACGGCCCTGCAACTGAAGGAAGTCGCTAATAGCAACCTGCTACGTGGCACAGACGGAATATTAAAAAGGCCCACGCAAATATTGCCCGACTCAGAAGGCGTGTTCCTATCTGTGACAGGAGAGCCATTCGGTTGATGTTAGACGTGGGTGTTTTCAGTATCGGTCACATGAGACATGTATATAACTAGCTCTTGCTGCTTGTCAGCTGCTCAGAACAAACATTTGATGGCACTCCCAAACCCAAACATCCGAGAACTCAGTCAACTCATCCACCCCGCTCTCACACCAGTAACCAATAACAGACATTGATTTTTCACCTTGAGCTATGTCTTCCATTCGTCGTAAATGAGATCCAACCCCTCGGTGGATTAGCACCACAGCCAGAAAGCCAGAAGACGTGTCACAGGGAGGACGTAAGAGGATCTGACTGAATAACTAGGGCCAGATGAAGGATGAAAGAGGTAGCATTCCTCTCTGTTAGTGATGCTGATTAGCATTCTTCACGACAAGTATGCATGGAGTTTCCTGTACATTCCACCGCTGTCTACCAAACAGACCCCGCAGCAAAAGCCTGGGTCCTGAAGTAGCCTTCAGGGCAAACCTGCCTTTATCAGATTGTTGGCCATGCTCAAGATCGACAGTCAGACAACAATTTCAAACAGATAGTTAGCATGTTAGCATCATATCGCCTAGCCTACCTTTCCATCCACAGCGAAACCCAGTGAGAAACCGTGAGGGGCAGATGGGAGATGAGGGCTAGCCATCCTCACCATTGTTTACACTTCCTGCCTGTAATGCGAGCTGCAATCTGCAAACACACAGGGGCCCGTCTAGCTCAACATGAGAGCTTTGACTGTTCCTTGGACTGACTGAACGGGTGCCAAGCCAGCGCCTGTCCCTAACTCCCCGCTGCCCAGCTGCTCTTATCTCTGCAATGAAAGACGTGCCAGTCCACCCACCGGGATTTCGACCAGGCCTAGCCTCCTGGGCAAAGATAAGTCACTGCTTGTGCCTTTAAAAATGGCCCTGTGTTTGAGCGTGTGTGTGTGTCTGTGTGTGTGTGAGCATGTGTGTGTAAATGTGTTTTCATTGGTGTCAGAGTATGTACAGAGGGGGAGGATGACGATAGCAATTTCCTTAAACTCCTTATGATGAGAGTGGAGACCCACTCTCATTGCAAAGAGCAGGGTACCCTTCCAGTACAGACCGAGTGGAATAATTACCCTGGAGTGGTTACAGCTATACTTGGATGGGAGAATCAACACGCCGCAGAACAACACACACATGCGAGAAAACACGGCAACCATCCAGCTGGGAAGTCTTCACTGTCCCTGCCAGTTATCACAGTTCTCTTCACATACGTATCACACCCCTGTGTATCTTCTCAGGGAAGCGCAGGGCTATAAAGGATCAGGTAGTGTAGTTATCAGCCAGGGCTGCCCAACAGACTGGGCTCATCACAAACGTCTGCTCTCTCTCCTCCTCTCCTCCTTCCTCTTCTCCCTTCTTCTCTCTTCTCTCTCTCTCTCTCTCTCTCTCTCACTCCCTCCTCCTCTCCTCTCTCCTCTCCCCTCTCTCCTCTCTCTCTCTCTCCCTCCCCCTCTCTTCTCTCTCTGCACCTCTCTCTCCCTCTCCCCCTCCCCCTCTCATCCTCCCCCTCCCCCTCCTCTCCTCCCCCTCTCGATCTCTTCATCTCTCTCCCTCCCCCTCTCCCTCTCCTCCCTCCTCTCTCTCTCTCTCTTCACTCTCCCTCCCTCTCTCTCTCTCTCTCTCCGTCTCCGTCTCTCCCGCCCCCTCCCGCCTCCCTCCTCCCCCCTCCCTCCCACCACCCACGCCCCCCCTCCTCCTCCCCTCTCCCCCCTCCCCTCCTCCTCCCTCTCTCCGATGTCTCCTCTCCCCTCCCTCCCCTTCTCCTCCCTCCCTCCCCCACCCTCCTTCCCTCCCCCCCCTCTCCCCACTCTCCCCTCCCTCTTCTCTCTCCTATCCGCGCACACATATCACTGAACACACACAGCGGTTCCCGAAACTAATCCTTCTCCCCCCTGCGTTCCCACAATTGTACCACCCGACCTTGTTCAGTTAATCCAATACAATACCGCACACCCCATCGTAGTAACATAAACAGGTGCTTTGGTCTTTGATAGCTACAAAAGCAGGGAATTGCCATTATTCAGGCAGAACGCAGAAAACAACACCTGTTTTGTGCCCTGAACCCCTTGTTGTGTGCTGGAGTTGTATTGCATTGGGGAGGTGTACTGTAGTCTGCCTCTGTGTCATGTGGATAGGACTGTAGTCTGTCTCTCTCTGCTGATAGCAGCTAGATGAGGATGTTCTCCAATGGCTGTGACACCATCCCTCCTTGTTTATCATACTCTGAGGAGGACACACCTGGAATCATAGAATGCTGGCTAGTAATGAAACATGTATCCAGAACTTCAGTTATGTAAGAATATCCTGCATTCTTATCTTGGTGGTGCAGCATTTAGGGGAAACCTTGAAAGTGCCTTTGAATTAATGCCACTTGGTACCCTCAATGACCCCCCCCAGACACACAGCTCATTGTGAACCCTGACTCAGGTGAACAGGACACTTTAGTCCTCGCATACTCGGATTAGATTACCCCGTACACCCTCTGTAGCACACCGACACCCTACCTCCACAACTGGACCTGCCCCCCCCCTCTCCTCCTCTCTGGCAGCTCACCAGAGGCCAGGCTATTAATAGCAGCTCCAGACCTCCAGAGAGAGCGAGAGAGAGAGGAGCATGGGTAATGAGCTCAGCAGTGGAGCGCAGCACAGCACAGCCATGATGAAGATGTGACTAGGAAGCAGATTTACTACCCTGGCCCAACGGTGACACGCAGTGAGGACACGTAGGTAGGTGACTCTCTGAGATCCAATGAGCCAAGCTAGTGGGGGTTGTCCTTCCCTTCTTCAATGACTGTAAACTGGGCTGCCCTGTTAAAAGGACCGCATGCTCAGGGATGAATGGTTCCACTATACTACACAGGCTTAATTGCCAATCACATGGTTTGAGGTGACCTCTCTCTCCCAATCATCTGGAACATAAGAAGAAAGGGACAGCTATATTGCTTTTCTCATCACTACAACACAACTCATCATAACATCGAAGAAGGAAATGAAAGTAGAACGATATAGCAGATTCGGCTGTATGGAAGAGGAAGTAGGGATTGCGCAATGTTTTGGAGGTAGTGAATATGTAGTCTAGTTTCCTACCTTAGCAGCAGTTTGTCTGGTTCTACAGTTAATCCAGACTGCCACAACAGCCAAGAGGCCTGCTCCGTCTAGGACAGGGTGTTCTGTTCTGTGCCAAAGACACATTTCTAGCTATTTCCATTTCTTGGATGGTTGGCCATGAGAAAAACAAGGGGTGTAATTACCTACATATAACTTTCACATAGTCTGGGAAAGGAGTTGTGCTTCTCTCTTGGCGGTCTCCCTCTACAGTGCCATCAAAGGAAACCCAGAGTGTAAAAGTGGAGGATGTGATTCGTGGCCCATTTTTTTCCCCCGACTAGTGAAAATAATATGCCCTGACCTTCTTTGGAGTCACTTTTTTTTCTTATAAAAACACAAATAAAGGGCAAGATAAATATGGTCTGACTTTGAAAATATGCATGGGGGAAGGTAGCCTCTGAGCTTTCATTCCCCTCTGCCACCCTGACATGAAACAATTACACACCGTAAAGAAACACCCCAAATAGCAGCTGCTTTCGAGTTGAACCCTCATTTTCAGGTGACTTCTTTTCCCCATTCCTGAATCCTCTGACTGTGTACTTAATGGGTGGACCCAAGTCATGGAGGAGCTGTGGCAGAGCACAAAGTACCCCTGTGTACCATCGACTGCCATAATGAAGCACTTAGGGATCTGTTAAAAGAAATAACAACCTATGCTGATGACTAGACTAAACACAACAAAGCTGACTGCCACACTAGGAACCAGGAAGCGCTAATGAGGAACAACTGGACGGCTGATCATGTGAAATGAATGGCACAATCTACGCAAAGTACCAATCATGACAAGCACCATTTGACCGTCTTATCTGAAGTAAGCAATTGTTATGGAAACAGGATGCTCGGTGCGATGATGCAATGGAGGTACAATATGACTTCAAGTCGTTGATTATTGCCTCTGTTGTCCAATGTAACTGCATCTATTTAGCGTTACTTTTAACTGGAAAACTAAAGTGACAACTACTATAGACAAATAGACTGTAGCATGCATGAAAAATCACAGCGATATATTTTACAATATTAAAATTCGGCACTCCGTATTTCACAGACGGAGACACATGGTGGCACGAGCTTTACAGTGAATAACGAGAACGTGTCCAAGCTGTGTGAGGCTGCATCCAGCCGGTGGTAATACAAGTGTGTTGACTTGAAAGTCACTCAAGTCTAAGAATACTAGAATAAGGCAATACCCTCCTTACTGATACGTGGAGTGACATGAAAGACGCTGAAGGGACGGTTCATCTAAATAAACAATAGCTTTTCTAAGCAGTGTATCAATAACAAGTCATGACAACCATCACAAGTAAAAGTCAGCTAGCTAGCTGTCAAAGTACTATACAATACTAGTAGCTGTCAACGGACAGCTGGTCGTCATGTGTTGTCAACCGCACAAAACTCGACATAAATCGACCGCCAAATGGTTCGAATAGAAAACGTTTCAACATCATTTTATCTCTATAAAGTGCCGACGTACACGGCTGGGTAACAATGCAGAAGAGCAAGAAAATATGTGTCACTCATCTCACCTGTAACGTTGCGGTGCGCTGCTGTTGATGTGATGATGTTCGCGCGTGGACAGAACTGTTCCAGTAGGTGGTGCGAGCGAGTTTGGTGCAGTGTTTATAAAGCACTCTGGGAGATGTAGGTTTATACATCAGTTCTTTACGTCATGAAAGTGTATTACATTGTTTTATGACATTTCTGCAAAAAATGTGAGAATATTTGCAAACGTTTTTCAATAGGTTCAAAGAACATTTATCTTCCTCGCTGTTATTCCACTCCCATTATTTTATAAAGTTGTTCTCCCAGATTTGTTAATACAATAATAGCAGAACTGTATTTTTGAGTGCAAGCATGGTATTTCTCATTTAACTATGAAACAGCCGTGATTTGACGTCTACATTTTACACTGAAGGTCAATTATGTGTTGCAGAATCAATTTGTGTCGAATCAGCGATAGAGGAAAAAATTCAAATGTAAAATCTAGTAACTCAAACCAATGTGAAATCAACAATAGATTAATATAATAAATATACATACAATATCAATATACAAATGATTAACGTTTATTTAATGTATCGATGCCGTTCTTGATATGTTGAATCTTCAGTCCACTGTATTTCTGGTATTTACTCAAGTCACACTGTCATTGCACATCATGGCGACGACCGTGGATGGTGGAAATGTTCCTGTTCCAGGCACTCAAGGCTCAGCCACGGCAAGTCCGAGTGCCGATAGTGAGCAGTTCCAGTACAGTATGATTCTTGAGCACTTAATCGGGGAAAAAAGGCAAATCAAGGACTTAAACCCCACAGTTATGGGAGGACTTCCAACCCCTTTCAAAACCGACGAGGAGAAGATGATACAACGGGGAATGGAGAGCTGCGCTTTCAAGGCAGTCCTGGCGTGTGTTGGAGGTAAAACAAACCTATAGCATGGCTCGCAAACACAACTATAAATGGGAAATTTCCCAAATGCATGTCTGAATCATGCTTTATGCAAATCACCAGCCAGAGTAATGATTGTCACGTTAACTCAACCGTTTTGTCTCAGGTCAGGGTCTGTCAAGGCATCTGTGACAGGCCGGAGAGGGTAGTGGTGGAGTAGTAGTCGTCCCTACTCGTGATATGGACTGTTTGCACATCCCTCCTTTCTAACAACTTACAACAACATGTTTCTCTTGCGTGTTTCTGTAACAGGCTTTGTCCTCGGAGGAGCTTTCGGTGTTTTCACTGCAGGCATAGACACCAATGTGGGGTTTGATCCCAAAGACCCCATGAAAACCCCCTCGGCACGAGAGGTGCTCAAAGACATGGGCCAGAGGGGAATGTCATATGCCAAGAACTTTGCGATTGTTGGCGCCATGTTCTCCTGTACAGAGTGCATCATCGAATCAGTAGGTTGCTATAATACATCTCTCTGACAGATTGCCTCAGTCTGGCCTATTTTGTACATAGTTCAACAAATGTCAGTCAAAGCCTCAAAAAGGCAGCTCCTTCCACACCATGTATCAGGTCTATGCCAGTCATTCCTAATTGGAAGTCTTAATGGTGATATGCTACTCACAAAGACAGGTGAGGGTCAGGGCTGTGCCTGACATCAGTGACTATTATAGTCTTGTACTGCCCTCTTGTGGCGGGATGTTGTCTTGCTGTTCAATACCCAAGGCACATTCTCAAAACGATTGTGCTGTTTTGTTTGACATTTTCAGCACAGGGGTAAATCAGACTGGAAGAATGCAGTGTACAGTGGCTGTGTAACTGGTGGAGCAATTGGATCCCGAGGTAGGTTCGACATAGCATCCACTGTCATTGTGGCCTTGCACGCAAAGCGGCTTAACATCCTCACCACAGACCTATTTTAGACTATAGGAACTAAGCGGTGATGTTTCTTGTTTAATCAGCCTTTTGTCTTTGTTTTCCAGCGGGTTTGAAGGCAGGTGTGCTAGGATGCGGAGGCTTTGCAGCCTTTTCCGCTGCAATCGAGTATTATCTTCGATGAACCACTCGGAGCCCTGACCTCCGGGGACTGTGTCTAGAGACTCACCAAACTCTCCAGCCCAGAAGACAGTACCTCATGGACACACAAGCTTCTGGACATTGCCATGTTGGATTGTCTGACCGGCAGGTCTACCTACACTTTGGTGTGGTCAACCCTGGCAGGCTGGTTATTGTCTTGTTTAGTTTGTCCAGTGCTCACCTACTGAGTGAGTGTACTAATCGGTGAGCTTGCTCACCCATTATATGGCATGCTGGGTTCTTTGGCTTTTTCTTGGTCATGCAAGAAATTGTCTATCAACCAAGGTAAGCTAAACATGACAGTAGTGTCTAATGCTACTGACCAAATATGGTGACGTATATACAGTAGGCTACACAGTTCCTGAACACTGCTGTCCAACAGACACCTGTTCATTGTACAACGTTAAAACCTGTTACAGTGATCCCCTCAATTCTATATAGTAATGAACAACTGTTTGTATGTTCATCAGAGAACACTCATTCTGAAAGGAACTCATGTCTAAAGATGAATCAATGTGCAGTTTACCAGATATTAATAAACATGTATAGGCTACATACAGTCAAATAGTTTGTCGTTGTGAATGACTGTATGAAGTATAACATGACAACGTGTACTAATAAAATGAAATCTTTGTACTATAAACATTTGCTATCAGTTGCGAAACAGCTGATTCTTGAAATGAAAAATGACAAGAGAGCAATCTTTCAGTACACTTTTATTTATTTTACTAAAAAGAAAAAGTTCACATGTACATTTACCCTTGTTAATACAGTATACTCAAGTTCTTCTCAAAGGAAGTAAAATACAACATTTTTTGATTTTCTTTTCATCTTATATTAAAAATATCAAATAGTACTCATCTAACAGTGCGTATTTAAGATATGTAGCAGGCTTGATAGCAGAAAGGTGGGCTTTGTACAGCACGAATGGGCTGTATGGGCTGGTCCAGCAGAAAACCAGCAGTGACAACCTACCTTTGTGTTACCCAGCCTGACTTGATTGACAAGTTGAACATGCAATGAGGGCAACTACACAAATCATCCCATAGAATATACTGGTGTCGTAAGACACTCGGAACAGGCTTGCAATGGAATGACAAGAAGAAAAAAAGCAAATGTTCCATCATTAGTTGACATTTTCCACAACCCTCATCTCAAACACTACAGAATCAACTGTTAGACTTCCTACTTTTTTTGTTTATTCGTGTGATCGTTTCAGTACAGCTCAGCCAACCATGGCCGTGAATGAGAAAATGAGGCTAAAAAACACCACTACCTGAAAACTTCAAATGACTGACTCCTTAGAGCCATTCTCTAGTTGTACTGGACTGTACAGGCACACGTAATATATATATTTATAATAAATAGGGCAAATTTTGGCCAAGACTTACAGAGGGGAGGGCTGTGCTTTCTAGCGCGCACAGAAATGCGATGACTTACTGGTGTTTTCCATCCCCTTCATCAACACACACTTACAGTGTGTTCTGGCAATGCTTAGAGACGAGAGCACAGCCCTCCTCGGTCACATGCACGAAGCCAGAGGGGAAGACCAAAAAAAATAAATCCAAACAAAGAAAACTACAGAACAAATAATATTTATAAAATATGTAAATGCCATATTTGTGGAATGCCTCTGAACAGAGAGGAGAAGAGAGCTGAGTAACACACCAGGCCTGGGCTCACTGGCTGGAGGGACGGAGGAGTGATCTGCTCTCCCCAGATGGACGGAGGAGGGATCTGCTCTCCCCAGATGGACGGAGGAGGGATCTGCTCTCCCCCAGATGGACGGAGGAGGGATCTGCTCTCCCCCAGATAGACGGAGGAGGGATCTGCTCTCCCCCAGATGAACGGAGGAGGGATCTGCTCTCCCTAGATGGACGGAGGAGGGATCTGCTCTCCCCAGATGGACGGAGGAGGGATCTGCTCTCCCCAGATGGATGGAGGAGGGATCTGCTCTCCCCCAGATGGACGGAGGAGGGATCTGCTCTCCTCCAGATGGACGGAGGAGGGATCTGCTCTCCCCCAGATGGACGGAGGAGGGATCTGCTCTCCCCCAGATGAACGGAGGAGGGATCTGCTCTCCCCCCAAACAAAACGGACACAAGTCGAGACTGTAGGAGCCAGGGGGAAGGAGGGGATGTGTGTATCCACCCCCCTGATGTGTCTCTCAGATTTTCCTGTTAAACTGGGAGGAGGAGGCGTGAGGGGGGGGGGCTGTACAGTTCAAATTAGCTGGAGGGAGTCCAGGGGGGGGGGGGGGGTTGTCGAGTCCGTCTGTCTCCCGCCTCCTCCGGGTTTAAACGTCAGTGGAAAAGTAGAGTGTGTTCCTCTTCAGCTCAGCAAAGGAGATGGGAGGGTGCTGCAGGTAGTACAGCAGCACCTGCACCTGAGAACCACACACACACACACACACAAAGATGAGCACACACACATACATCACCAGGCCACAACACACACTCAGAAGGACACACACTCATTCCCAAGAAACATTCCCAAGTAGACACACTATGGAAGGAAGTCACAGTCTAATTGCACTAACAAACAACTCGCTGACTCTCCAGTAACGGAGACCTATGACATTCAGCTGGGCGTTCCTGGTGATTGATAGAAGTGATTGTTTATGTGGTCTAGAGTAGCTCACTGGTACACAGTGAAGCTGTTTATCACTCTGCAGCTGGCTGAGATCCAGGAGAGGGTTCCCAACAGGATAAATACAGCTGGGAGACCACAGCTTTTCTGATTGGGGTCAAATGGCTACGTGGGAGCATCAACAGCACACAAACACACATGAAAAAAACAAACACACACACACACACTGACCTGTGCCATGACGTCATGTGACCAGATGTCGGAGGCGGTGGTGATGTGTGCCTTGGAGCTCTCGGACTCGGATGGTCTGAGCAGGGTGGGTCCGAACACCGTGGCCAGGTTGTGGAGGGACATCTTGTTAACAGGCTCCTTCTCAGCCACCCTGCAACAGCAGCACACACAACCAGTCAGACACACACACACATCTGTTTTTCACTCACACACAATCTAAGAACATTCTGTTAAGAGAGAATCCAGGATAAAGTAGCAAACCTTCATTGTAAATGCCTCAGTCCATTCAGTCCAAGAGTTCATGCCCTGTTTGTAATTCCCCTAATTGACCAGCAGGTGTCTATAGCGTATAAGAGGCAGTACTGCTCTGAGAGCCTGCTGGGTGCTAACGAGCAGGAGAGAGACGAGACTACTGTGGCTGGGGAAGAACACCCAGTGCTGCGGACCTCTGACATCTCCCTCCCCGCTCATGTGTCCCTGCGGCGGTGAGCCATATCCCCTCACTTCCTCTCCTATCAATCCACACTCACAGACCTCTCCTCCGGACGAGGAGCTGGGCGATGAGTGACTGATGTAGACACATCTGGTCTACTGTAAACTACTCAAACTTGGATCGTTTGGAAAGTCGTATACTTGAATCTCCCACGGATCCTGTAGGGAAACCATGCCAAATGAGATCTTTTAAAAGCCTGATGGGGACTGTAGTTTTTTTTTTGAAATTTTATTGCAGATGTAAATAAAGACAAACCAAACCAGAACTCTGGTGCTGCTGACAGAAAGCTGATTCTAGACAGGACGGGATGCTGCTGCGTCTGGTTAGTGGTTCCACTCTGGCCACGCTAACCTCAACCATGCTCGTCGGTCAGCAGGCACTTTTACAGGCGCCCTTGTGATGTCATGCGGTGTGGTTTCTACACGGCCTGGTCCAACCCGACACACGGTTGGGCCATCGACCGCTGTCACAACTCAAAACCAAGGAGGTGGAAATACTTTATGAACATGTTCCTGAACGGGTCCAAGTCTGGCTCCACAGCCCTCAGTCATCGGAGCTGACCTGAGACTCTGCCCAGACCGGTCCAAACCGGTTCAAATGCTCCCCCCAGGGCTTTCCCTGTGTGGGTGTTAGCGCTGGTGGCTACACGCTAGCTGAACACTATAGACCTCAGCCCTCTGATGGCTTTTCCCTCTGCCACACCGCTCCCCTTTCTCCCCCTGGGCCTGCCAGTAGCGGCGGCAGCGGAGCGGAACACAAGCTTCTCCGAACTGGAGTTTAAGAGGACGCTTTTGGAACACCTCGCACGCGAGCGCGACCCAGGCACACAGCTTGAATGGTCAAGCTAATCAGAAGGATTTAGCGAACGACCGAGTGTCCAAAGTGTGACACGTTGGTGGTGGTTCGCGTGGTTGCGAGTGTGAGTGTGAGTGTGAGTGTGTGTGTGTGTGTGTGTGTGTTACACTTGAGTGCGCAGCAGGCTGAGGAGGTGATGAAGGTGGGTCAGGGAGGGAAAGTAGCGCACGCAGGTGCAGATCCTATTAACAGTATAGATTCTCCTTGGCATAGGCAGCGGTCAAGGAGACACATCGAGCGGGGAGGGAGTGAGGGGAGGGAGACAGGAACGAAAAAAGCAAAAAGAATGAAAAAGCTAAAACAAAGAACCAGTAATCCTTCTTGAACTATGCAAATAGCACATCAAGTCTTGATCTGAAGTCCCAGAGGGCTCCTGGGCCTGAGAGGTGAGGTCTCTACCTATTCCTCCATGAAAGGCGGGGTACAAGACGGTGTGAGAGGGCTCAGAAGCTCACGAAAGAGCTCATGGTCCCGCCGATGGCGTTGAGTCCTCTGTCAACACATCACCCAGATGACTCCCCCTTTTTGGTATCTGGGGAAGGTGAGAGCGAGAGAGAGATAGATAGATAGGATAGAGAGAAGTAGAGAAAGGGGGGGGGGGATAGTGGTGGAGAAGGAAAACAAACAAAAAAAGATATGCTTCAGAGAACATTGAGAACATGGGACGACAACTGCCGCATTCCCGGAGCTTTCTGTCTCCAGAGATGACATAACAGTGTTGTTGAACCCAGAGCACAGCCAGTCCAGTGATCTCAGTGAGATATGAATGCAGACTGATCTTAGGGAGGTGGACAGGGCGGGCCATGGTTGGGGAGGGGGGAGGTGTCTAGGGGGGTGGGGTGTGCTTGGAGACTCCCAGTGCAGCCAGCTGACAGCTGCAGTTCCACAACCATCCCTAACCCTTTCCCACACACGGTTTTGTCTGTGTTGTGATACAGGGGTGTGGTTCTGAAGTGGTGGTGGCGCTGGGGGTGGCGGCGGTTTCTCTTACTGGTGTCGAACGCAGCCTTGAGGGCCTGGATGTCGGTGGCCACCCCTGAGATGCGGTAGATCCCCACCTCGTCGATCCCCCTCTTCTCCACCTCCTCAATGCACTGGCGGACGATGTAAGGCACCTTGGAGCGCTCACGCCTGTGGGTGGAAGGGAGAGGGAGGGAGGGAGGGCAGAGAAAAACACTCTTAGGAAGACTGTTGCTCCTGTCCATTCATCACCTACGACTGCGTCCACAGTGAACGGTCTGACTTGTGAGCGGGAGCGCAGGCGGACTTACTTTGTCACGACGCTGATTTTGACCCCGAACACGCCGCTCTGCTTTTTGGAGGGCGTTCTCTTCAAGCTCAAGTCGCGGCTGGTGAACTTCATGGAGAACTCCACCTTGATCTGAGGATGGACCGGTCACAGTCACCACGGCGCTTGAACAAACGCTGTGTTGATTTAGCGCAGCTGTGACTGTTCGATGTTTCCCCGAGGATTAACAGACTATTCTACTCTAATGTCCAGACGTGTTAATGGTGATGTTGTTGTTGCTGTGGATGTCTCATGCAGCTGTTTGGAAACACTAGCTGGCCTGCAATGACAGCGCCGGCCAACCTCTTCAAGATAGCACTGCCCGGTACAGCCACAAAAGCATAGTAACCACTTATAACTACCATGAATGGAATCTGAAGTGAATCCAGGGATTGCTGCGTTCTCTTACCCCATTCATCTCTATGACGTCCATGTGCCAGTTCTTTGACTGCACTGTCTGAGGGTCCAACTGCAAGATACAAAGAGACAGAGTTTGAGTTTTTGTAGTCTTTTCATGCTAGATGTAATAGGAGAGAGCATGTAACTAGTTCTGTAGTGGACAAATTAAGAATTGGATACTGTGCGTGAGCACAATTCTATGAACCCTCACAGAAAAGACGCCCACAACACAAGTTAATCAAAGGCACCCTTGAAGAACTGCTTTTGGTTTACGGACTTCCTGTCTCACCGGGCCTCCTCCATCTCTCTGACCTGGCTCCATGCCTTCCCAGGGTTCACTGCACTACAGGAAGTGGTGCGTTTATCAGGACACAAACATCTCCCTGACACCTGGCCCTCACGTCTGCAGGCCTGCACCACTGAGAGCCCCATCCTCCTTCATGCCTCGCCAACAGAACCCAGGCCCCGCTAACGTTCGTCTGACCCAAGACTCAGAACCAGGACGTGGATCCGAGGGCTATTTTCTGTCCCAACGTGGAAAAAAGAGACCCCGTTTTCCATTAGGCTGCTCCGGTGGAAATTCCCAGACAGGATTGTCTATATTTAAAAAACTTGAAAATCCCTGGGAACAGCAGATGAGTTTTCTTTTGCTTTTTTTTTGTTCCTCGCTGCATTTTTTCTTCTCCCGCTTATTCAATTTCCGGGAGGAGGGGGACATCTGATAAAGTTAAATGTGCTTTGCCCCCTGTGTGGAGGGAGCAGACGTGCACTGTGGGTAATGCGCCCCCCCCTCCCTTCACTCTCTGCATGTGTGTGTGTGTGTGTGTAGACTATGTACATCATGAGGCTGAGTGGAGCCACTGTGCTGAAGGTAGCCTGAGGCCTAGCTCGATTCTGTCCTCTAGCCCGTATTATCTGATTGTCGCTTCTATTATCTCTAGACATTAACTCACAATAAAGTCCTACTTTCACACATATATTGACAACACTACTTAACTGCAGATTTGAAAAGCAAGCTGCCCGTTTGTATCTAGCAGGTAACGCTTTACCCGTTTCGGACACTCCCACCCGTCATATTTAACTCTCTTTCGAGGCCGGCTGCCTGCCTGTCTCTGGCTGTGTATACCGCCATTCACACGACGGACTTAATAGGAAAAACTGAACGTAAGACTCACACTTAGAAAGAAGAACGAGCCTGTGTGCGAATTGTGAAATACACTTCGTCGTCTCACTCGCAGACAATTGTGGTTTTGCTTGTCTTTGTGAAATAGCCAACCTAGACTTGTCAAACTGACATAGTCCTTAATCAGTTGTGAATGCAAGGGTAGTAAACACGAACATTCCTGGACCGCAGTTCCCATGATGCACTGGGACGACAGCTCGGTTAGATGAAAGATTGGCAGCCACAAGCCCTTGGAGGCAACTACCTGGCTTAGAGTTACTCCTGTCGCTAGACTACCTGCTTAGATTTGACATGAAACACACACACACACACACACACACACATCCATATTCACACAGGAGCCACTTTGACTAGCTAAGACCTTTTACATTAGTAGGCTAATGCATTTTACAGGCTGATTCAGCAGCTCGCGCTGTCTTCTGTAATTACATAGTTATGTCATTACTGACTGCCTTGATTATTTGCTTGCCTTGAAAACACATAATAGTTTATTGCTAAGCAAGCGCAAGGCCAGCACACTTTTCTCATCGTAACAGTAGACCGGAGCCCTTACGTATTCCTAGGGGGTATAATTAATGGCCTAATAAAAACCTAATTTTTGCATCAGTTGCTTGGACTCCAATTACTTTTAAAGCCCGCTTTCCCCATCAGGGTTTAGGTGGGAGACGACATAGTGGTAGATCGGTAGTGCTGGCGCCTTGATTAGGTCCTGGCAAGGACCCAGATGGGCCTGGAACCAACTCGCACGCACACATGCACACACACATACGTATGTACACACACACACACACACACACACACACATACTGCTGAGAGTCTCACGTGGAAGCCCCCTTCCCCCCCCCCTACTCCTCCCTTGATACAGACTGTAGCATGATCCCCCCCCCTCCCTACTCTGTGTCTATTACACTGTACAAACTCCTCCACAGACAGTATTCAAAATGAATGGAGTCAAATTAGGTTGTAAAAATAGCCCATTCCCTGTAAGGCAGCAGGACGCACTTACTGACTCTTTAAGTGTTGTATTGTTCCCCCTCTACTCCTCAGGTCTGTTATTAAAACCTCCCGAGGAACCCCCCCCCCAGTCCCCTCT
>BROE01000019.1:3877747-3904649 GCA_036571765.1 Plecoglossus altivelis
AGAGAGGAGATGCCTATGTCTTAAAAGCATCACATGGTATATCAATACGCTGGAATTCAGCGAGTGTGTGCCCGCCACATGTTCACAGGAACTACCCCCCCCAAACCATACACACACACACACAGACCAGGGGTAGCTAGACTAACAGATGCCAGCCCCCCTCCCACAAACCCCCTCATCAGCTTCTGTCTAAACAATACTCATCTCCCATTACTGTCGGCCCCGCTCTGCACCACAACTGCTTTTCACATCTACTACTGCAAGGATGGATGGAGGGATGGATGGACAGATGGATGGAGGAAAATGAGTGAAAGAAGAAGTATTATGAATGATGCATGTGACGCGCTGAAGCACATAATTGCTTCTCCTCAGATCGGAAAAAACAAAACATGTACTGTATAACAAATGTAAATTGCATATTATGTATAGGACATCCATTTGTATGTGTGTTCAAAATGCTTAATACAGTGTCTGAACACAACAACTCGCAAGAGGAATAAATCACCATTTAAATGCGTACATTCTGATTAAACTGTTAATCTTAATTAATCTGTAGTTGCATTATTGGAAATTTAATGCGGTCTGGCACCCATATTTGAAACAGAACTAATTATTGTAAAGTTTGAAACATTTGATGTTTGTAATACATTAATTCCTGCAAGTATTGTAATCCCATGTGTCTACCCCATGACTGCGCTCTGCTTGATTAAATATTAATTCCCTGAGTGAATACTTTTAATTAGCATGTTCCAATCCTTTTTAATTACAAACTACCTCCTGTGAATGGGCCTGTGATTTACATGCGATTGAAACGCCAACATACTGCTACTGCTGTTGTCCTGCATCGACGTGGCAGTAACAATGCCATCAGCTGACACTACGATGTAAGCTGTGTGATGTCAACGAAAAACAAGCAGCTGTGACTTCATCAACAACACTCCCACTAAATATAGCGGTGGTTAAACTATGGCAGCCATGCATGCAGGAACGTTCCACATGTTCCTCAGGCGTGGTGCGATGCACCGACTAACGTGCGCTTATGTTGTCACCATGGCCCCCGCGAGGCCTCTCGACTGCGGTTACCGCCATCGCCCTCACCACGCTTCCCGCTCTTGGCCAATCGGCGTGGCTTTCTCCGCTGGAGGAAGATCCTGATTGGCTGAGCCGAGCCGCAGATCTCCTGTCCATCACCCTGTTAACATCAGTCTTCTTACCCCAACACTGGCCTGCAGCCTGTGTGAGTAAGAGACACTATGTACTCACGTCTGCATCATGAGTCCTTCTACAGTCGTCTCCTTGAGGAAGAACACTTCTATCCCAACTGCACAGTCCTGCACTACAGATCATGTGGCCCCACAGATTGAACACACAGATCAGATCACCGCTTCCAAATGATGGACCGTTACCACGGCGAGGGCTTTTCACCATCCCCCTCAGGAGTCACAACACCAAACGTACAGGGGAACAGCTTCGGCTGTCCACAACATTCCTGGTAGGAAAGGGCTTTTCATTGGTCTGTGTTGTGGGAAAGTCGCTCGGCAGTAATTATCCAAGAATCCCAGGCTTTAGCCAGGGTCGCTGCTTATCTAATGCAAACAGCTCACTGCACAGCTACAGATGTGACCTGCACGGCAGTGCCCCGTTCACATATCTGAACCATGCCTGTAGATGACAGAGTGAGTCCAGGGTGGACTGTCCCCAGTCCAGCAGGCTGATGCTAACACGATAAATGTGTGGTCGCTAGTACCGATCCAGACCAGCGAGGGGATGCTAATGAACCCACACCGCAAGCTAGCAATGAGCTTTAACACTCTGCTGCTAATTAGCCAATCCAGGACCAGCCCTCCTCCAGCTCCTCTCTCCAGGGCTCCGCTCTTAAGCCAGGGGCGATGGGTTTGAACCGGGGCCTGGGCAGGGAGAGGGTCATCCTGGGTACCAGCAGGGGGGATTGTAGCCCCTGGTCCCAACTCCCCATCCACCAGAGCTCATTAGCCAATCACAGAGGCTGGTTGAAGGGATGGATGGGGTGCAGTAAAGACCCTAACCCCCACCACCTACAGTGACGGGCAGGGATTTATATGCTCTATAAATAAGGCCATTAGGGGGCTGGATGGCATTTTAGGAGCCTTTTAAAGGGACGCATGGGGATGAAACTGTAATATGTCATCTCCACTAATAAGCATACTCAAATGGAACACCATCCGTCTATGTGGGCTGAAATATGATTATGGGAAGGAAGGAAGGGGAGGGAATTGGTATATTATATTCTCTAGCATGTCCTAGCCAGCAGGCAGTAATCCTTTGTTCTTGTTCTTCCTTCCGTTGTCCTAATGAGAAAACGGCGCAGCACCGATGGAGGATGCTGAGGAGAGGAACATCACATCTGCGAACAATTAGCGCCACGAGCCGCTGACGATCTGATATGAGTACGGAGGCCACTGAGGGTCTGAGCGTGCCGTACCAAGTTCTGACCTGTCTACTCTAGCCTGAGCTCTGCCTCCCTCCTGCTCTGCCCACCTCCTCCTTCTCTCCCTCCCGTCACCTCACTCGCACGCGCGCGCACTCCTTCGCAACCGCACGCGCACTCCTTCGCAACCGCACGCGCTCACTCTCCATTCTCTGTAACTTTCAACGCAACAACAACACATTCTGCAGTCTGACTAACACCCTTCCCCTTCAATCCCTCCCTTCGTCCCCCTAACACCATAACCTCTCCATCAATCCTTCCTCTACCCATTCTCCCTGTTGGCTCAGAGAGGATTTCTAATGGCCATACCTACTGTATATGCCCCCCCTCCCCAGTCCATTTCAAAGCCTGCCCCCCCCCCCCCCCCCCTGTGTAGCTGGAGAAATACAGTAGGGCCCAACGTAAGACTTGATGCGAGAAACCAGCAGGATCTGAGTTTTCATTCACAGGCAGCTCCAGGTGGGGCATGATGCTGTCAAAGCTGCATTCAAGATGGGAGAGTGGGACTTCATTATATAGACATGCAGCGAACGCGGAACAGCAAACCATGCTGGGTAGAACTGGGGTGAGAGAGAAAGGGGAAGAGAGAGAGAGAGAGAGAGAGAGAGAGAGAGAGAATTAGAGAGAGCAAGCGACAGAAATCAAGAGTAAAAGAGAGAAAGAGATGAGAGGAGAAGCTGGCAGTGAGGGGGCGAAGATGTTCGCAGACATGAGTGAGGGAAGACAATGGTGGAAATACATTATAAGGCGAGTACAGTCCCAATTGGACACTCATGAGAGTGAGATGAGTGTGATTGAAGTGGCCAGAGAGAAACCCCTTCATAGAGCGCGTGTACTGCAGATTGTGAACGTGTAGCACCAAATGTGACCAAGAGGGAAACAGAGCGCTAAAAGTGAAAAGAAAAACAGGTTCAGAACTGAGACTAAGTAGAATATCCCTTCTTTCTGCAGATGGGGGGGGGAAGAGAAGGAGGGGGGATGTGGCTTGGACAAGCCCAGATCGATGCCGTCAAGCTAGGGGTGGGGAGTGGGTCTGGCTGTGTGTAATCTCTGTCTTATGAGAGTGGCTGTGTGAGGAGGCCAAACCATGGCCTGTATTGACCCTGTCAGTCTAAAGTGCTGAAGCAGACTCCACCGGCCCAGCCCTGCTCACACTCCCTTTGTTCCTGCCCAGATGGAAGATACAGGGGGAGGGGTCCACTGTGCGGCATGACACGGAGCTCACTGACGCGTGCACACAAACACACATCTATAATCCTCACGACAACGCTTTAGTCACACCTTTATGGGACGAATACGCAGAGACTCCGAACAATCCCCAAATTCCCTGCCTCTTTGAAAGAGGCGCACAGATATAGAATCTCCCCAAAGCCAATCTCTCCCCCTTCGTCTAAGGCATGAGTCACTACCCAAAACCTGCATACAATCTAGGGTTAACCTCAAACAGCAGTCCTCTGTTAGCATGTGTGTGCGTGTGTGTTTGAGAGTGTGTAAGTATAGCCTATGTGTTGCTATATTTATGTACGTGTGCTGCTGTGTGTGTCTGTGTATCTGAGTGCGTGCGTGAGTTCCCAAAACAAATGAGTCGCTCAGACCCGTAAGCAGAAAGCATATCACAGTTCCATTCCAGAGTGCAGTGGGCTGATACTAATGGCCACCATGTCATTCTTATGGAATGTGTCGCCCCCCAGGTAGCTAGATCCTTAACAGTGGGGGCAGCCATGATGACCGTCCAACCCCGTCGACAGCACACCCCTGTTGGGTACAGATCTGAGACCAGGCCCCTTCTCATAACATCCACACCACACCTGAGAGTGCAGGTCCTGCAAAACTGACCTGAGAACCGAATAACCTGATCTGCTGCTGTCTCCAAACAGACCAGCAGAGGGAGCCCTCCTGGCAGCATGATCACATCACCTCTGGACAGCAGTTTTGCTATCATGGAGAAATGACACCATCGGTCCTAACAGCACACCAGAGGAACAGGGAGGTAGGAGAGTGACGGAGGGTAAATGGGGGAGGATGATGGGTGGAGGTGGGTTGGGGGGGGGCAGGCCGAGGAAGGCATTCGTATCCTCACAGCTATCAGAACCTCAAGAGATTCAAAACACCCCACTCCTGCCACAGCTGTAAAATGACTCAGTGAGACATCATGCGAGCCGGAGACACGCAGGCATTCTGACCGCTGGGATCAGGTTTTCCTGCTAAGTTCCAGCGAGCGAACATCTTGTCTTTTCATTATTGTTGGCAACTGAACATTTCCCTAGAGAAAGAATTAGGTTTGTCACCAGCATTCCGTCAGCATGTCCTCGCACACAGGAAACAACAGTCATTCAACCCTTGTCAGACAAGGCAGACAGAATCACTGAAAGATGTTTGTGGTTTATCGAGACCACAGAGCGGGGGGGGGGGAGCAGGCAGCGCAGGAGATGGAGCAGAGAGAGAGAGATGCTGAAGAGAGAGACAGAAAAGGAGAGGAGATGACTGACTGGGCGCAAGAGAGACAAAGAGAGAGAGATAAGAGACAGAGAGAAAAACAGATGGCAGTGGCATGTCAAAGAGGGAAACAATCAAAACATGACATGAAACACTGACACAGAGAGAGAGAGAGAGAGAGAGAGAGGGACGAGAGAGGAGAGAGAGAGAGAGAGGGAGAGAGAGAGAGAGAGGGAGAGACAGAGAGAGATAGAGAGAGAGAGAGCATAGGACCAGAGAGCACGAGAACAAGCGCAGAAAGAGAGAGTGGGGGGGTCTACACCTTTTGTCTGAGGAGTTTGCTGCGTACGCGGCCCCATAGCTTGGCCCCTGTGTTGGTGTGTCTCTTGATAGCAGGGGTCTGCTGCTGCTGCTGCTGCCCGATACAGCAGTGGTCCAGGCGCTCACACACCGAGTTCAGGTTCACGTCAGGCACCAGGATCTCTGTCATCCTCCCTGAGACGCAGCCACAAGCCTTCTGGCCCCCCGGGGGGGACGGACGGATCTACCGTGGACTGAACTCCCTCTCGTCACCCTCTTGTCAGCGCCCCGCCGACCTGACACGAGCACTGCACTAACACGAGCGTTGCCTCCTCCTCCGGGAGAGCAGAAAGCCAGCTGGAACGTCTTGAAGTAACTTGCAACCAAAAAGAGGACAAAATATCTTGCTTTGCGTGATATTCTCACCCCCTTCCCCCAAAAAAACAAGGTTGAAATGAGAATAAAAAATAAAAATAAAAAAACGATTTAGGTCTGAGGTAAACCAAGACTAGGTCTTCTTCACTCAGTGAGAGCAGAAGATCCCTGCCATAGTGTTCCTGAAAGCTAAAGAGAATTCCTCCGTGGTTCCTCTCTGGGTTCTCGTTCCACCGTCAGCTGCCAGCATCTCCTCTGCTCGCAATCTCAATCCCAGTAACGCAAACACAGACACACAGACCGAGTGAGTGAGAGGGAGGGAGGGAGAGAGGCGGGATAGAGAGAGAGAGAGAAAGGCAGGAGGGAGGGGGAGAGCGGGAGACAGCAGGAGGAGGGGGAGTGAACGAGCAGCTGCCTTCACCAACCAGTCCGGCTTCCCCAGATGTGAACACACCTCCAACCAAAGGAGGGAGGGAGGGAGAGAGAGAGAGAGAGAGAGAGAGAGAGCTGAGTGGGAGAGAGAAAGTGAGACAGAGAGAGGATGATGAAGACACAATCCCTTCCTCTGATTCGCAGCGAGCAGGCTCACCCCTGTCAACCTCTTTGCTGTCGTTCATCACCCATTCGGGAAATGAGCAGAGGAAAGGGAGAATGAGAGGAATGCAAAGGGAGAGAGAGAGAGAGGGACGAGATAAGAGCGTGACAAAGAGTGAGGTTTAGACCTCATTAGATCTGACACCAGTTCATACCAAGCACATCTAGGAGTTACAAGGCATCCATCTCCTTGACATCACCGTGCTGTAATAATCAGGAATGGTACAATGTCACTAAGATATTGACATCTATAAGAAAGCTCCCATACTGTCTTCCATATGTAGGAATACACACATTTTCCCAGAGGATTTGTGTGAAGTTTCAAAACAATGGAAATGGGGGTGGTTCCGGATCTTTCACAATGACAGAAGGCATTTTTTCTTCTTTTCACCCTCTCTCTCTCTCTCTGTCTCTCTCTATCTTTCTCTCTCCCGCTCTCACCCTCTCTCTCCCCCTCCCATAAGCCGTGCACTCGCTCCAGATGACTTCTCCTCCACACATCCCCCGTTTACTTATTGTGTGTGTGCGCAGCATACGTGTGAGTTTGTGTGTGTGCGTGCTTGTGAGTGCCTGCATTTCCAAGACACGGGCTAATTGACACAGTGTTTCAGCCGTGCTGGTTAACCCTTTCCCATCCCCCAAAGCTGTCAGCCCACATCAAAAAACCACTCAACCCCCGACCACTCGAGAGAGAGAGAGTCGGCAGGATGGAAACGCCATCCATATTCAGCCTGTCCCACCCTTGACGAGAGAATATTCCTGGGGTCTAATGGAACACGGCGAAAGTCCGTAGCCAGCGCCTTTCCCCTAACCACCCTTACGACGAGCCGCTCTGCTTGTGACGGAGGTGAGCCCCTCTATCCCCTACCAGGCACACATCTTCAGCTCAGCGCCTCTCTCATGTGGGCGTCCGCCGCTCAAAAATAAAACAAATCGTACCCATCGTCGAAGCAGGGAACGGAGTGAACGTACGGTAGACACGAAGGGGATGATTATCTCGGGGAAACAACAGCGAGATCGCAGCGTGGGCTGACAGGGGGGCTGGAGGTGGCGGGCGGATGAGTCACGCTGGATCCCAGCTCCCAACAGACCCTTGCGAAGACGGATGAGGTCCGTCTCAGGCCTTATCAAGTCAAACGCGGACGACGTCTAAACAGGGTTTCTGAAGCAGCGGCGTGTCTGAGCTAGCCAGGACGCAGCGGGGGTTGGAAATCTCTCTGTGTATCTTGCTGCGTCTGCCTGCGTGCTACGGAGCCAATGTATCTCTGCAGCTCTCTGTCTGCTTGTCCGTGTGTGTATGTATGTGTGTGTGTGTGTGTGTATGTGTGTGTGAGAGAGAGAGAGAGAGAGAGAGAGGAAGAGAGAGAGAGGTTGCTGCTGTAGTTCAAGGCCATGTCATAGAACCCAGTCAGCCTGCACTCCTCAGTGCAGCTCACAGCAGGAGTATTTTGAACTCTGTAATGGAAGCGAGGGGCGCTTCTGTGCGTCACTTCTTGGAAAGAATGTCTGGGAAAACTGGTGCTGCAGAGAGGGGTCGGGGGGGATGGAGGGAGGGGGGGGTGGGTTACTACGCATTTTTGGGAAGCACAATCACAACCCAGCGAAAGCAGGTTCTTCCTGTAACTACTGAAGCCTGCGAAACGCTGTCTGGAAACGGCAAAGCTCTGACGGCACAGCGTTTACGACGACGCGATCTACCTTTACCGCGCAAAACGTGGAGTCGTGCAGGGAAACGGATCCCTGCGGTGAACGACAGCGAAGGTGCCTTTGCCGAGGATCAAGCGAGAGTGAGTCACAGCTGCAAGCACGCACACGCGTGAGCCACGCTGGAACTGTCGTGGGCCAACCGAGACACTAACCAACCTGCTGCTCTCTTTTGAAATAGCAGGGAGCTGCTCTTGTCTACCAGGTCAACTTTCCAAAACAATGGGTTCTCATTAGGACTCCTCTGATACGGGGAGATAGGGGGGGGCAGACCCCCCTCCTAATCCCCCACAAGCATCGCATCAACCTGACGACACCACATCAAAACAGAAAGGCGTGAAGTCAGCGTCGGCGCTTCGCCTCGGAGTGTGAGGGTGAAGGTCTGGATGCCCCCCCCCGTGACGCTTCAAAAGCTGCTGCGCTCCAAGACCCCCTCAGGGAGGAGCAGAACTCAGCGCAGGGCTCTGATGTTCCTGTCATCATTGCGCCGTCTCTCTTCTCTGTTTGGGGCTGGAGGTGCAAAAGGAAACAATGCTGGTTCTCTGAGGGTGGGTGTGTAGTGCACTGTGTGTGTATGTAGTGCACTGTGTGTGTATGTAGTGCACTGTGTGTGTATGTAGTGCAATGTGTGTGTATGTAGTGCACTGTGTGTGTATGTAATGCACTGTGTGTGTATGTAGTGCAATATGTGTGTATGTAGTGCTCTGTGTGTGTATGTAGTGCACTGTGTGTGTGTGTATGTCGTGCACTGTGTACATGTAGTGTACTGTGTGTATGCAGTGCACTGTGCGTGTGTGTGTAGTGCACTGTGTGTGCGTGTGTGTGTGTGTGGTGCATTGTATGTGTGTGCGTGTGCGTGCGCTTGAGAGAGCTTTCTCATGCCATATAGTGTCAGTAAAGGACATCTTTTTCGTCCACATCACTGCTGCGCTACAGTTCAGCGAGAGTCCATCTAATCACATCAAATCTTGTCAATGACATCATTCCCACGCACGCGCCCCTGTCCCTTTCCTTAGAGGGTCCTCATGTCTTATTTATGGAGTTCATGGCCTGTCTGCCATACATAAGAGCAGAGAGGAGCGTTTCCATACGTTCACACACACACACCAGAGAGCCCTGGTGGGGGTGTATAGACCATAGCATGTACTTCTGAAGCCAAGCAAAACTCCCTGGGTCTCAACTAACTCCATACATGACATGTAAAGGCATAATAACAGGACAAGGCTGTGCAATGATAATGTTTGTGTGCGCTGTGTGAAGTGGAATATTCTTAAAGGCTGACGGGGACAGTGAAAGGGGACAGTGAGATATAGGGAGAGGGTGAGAGGGAGAGAGAGAGAGAGAGAGAGAGAGAAAGCATATGGCGTGGCCCCGAGTGCCTAAACGCTGACATCATCACCAGCCTTTTCTCTTAATTATAGATGGGTAGCGTGGCACTGCCCTCCATAAAGCTACTTTATATGACGATGGAGGGACGAGGGATGGAGGGATACAGAGAGAGAGATTAGGAGAGAGAGAGAAAGAAAGAAAGAGAGAGGCAGAGAGAGAGAGGGATGTAACTCGGTCCTGGTCTGACCTTGTGGCCAATCTGGGCCACCCTCCAACACCTCAGTGAAAACACTTGACTTTGAGCTCTGTCCCCACTGCGCCTGTAGAACAGCCTTGAACAAGCCTTCCATCAGGGCCACACGAGGGGAGTCTGTGTGAGGAGCTAATTGGTCCCCCGGCATATTATGCAAAGTGTGGTGTAATTATCCATGAAAGCCAGGCCCAGGTATACCTGGAGGTTCCTGACAGCCAGACTGCTATGGCTTTATTAATGTCAGTGAATCTCTCTGGAGGACAGGTGGTGAGGGGTGGAAGAGAGGTGTGGAGTGAGGACTTTTAGAGTGGCTTAGTCTTAGTAAGGAGTGTGTGTATGTGTACGTGTGCCTGCGTGCGCATTGAGATCCAGTTTGGCATGACAGATTGGTTATCACCCAAACAAAACTTCACGACTCCCATGGGGGTGTGCGGGCAGTTGTTCGTAATCATGTCCTCCATTGACAAATCGCGTTGCGCCCTGGCTGTGACTCACCTCAGCAGCAGTACAGCAGAGAGGAGGAGGGGAGGGGGGGGGGGGAGTCTAGCCTCTCTAATGAGGCACCAGGCAGGTCATTACCATGATCATCCCAGCTCATAACAAATGAAGAGACCTGATGAAAGTCGAGATGGTTGGGGTTTTATGTGGCTTCCCTTGTTAAAAAAGGACAATTGTGCTGTGGATCATTTATTCAGACATGTACGTGCGCGTGTGTGCGCGTGTGCGTCTGCGTGCGAAGGGCGTGCGATGAGTGGCGTGCGATTGGTCAATGTGGCGGCTGGGTGACACAGATAGCTAGGAGCCGTATCCTGAGCGGATAATTCGATCAGTTTTAATATAGAGCCGCGGTCGCCTCTGTAAATACTATCCTGAAAGACCCCAGGAAGGGGAGATGGGAAACTGCAGAGCTGCTCACTATCACACTGGGCTGGAGGGGTGGGCAGGGGGAGGGGGGTGGGACCCCAGAGTGAGTGAGATCATGGCCTGGTGGGGGGTGTTCTGAGGCTAATCCCCCCCCCACCCCCTCCTCCTGAATCCTTTCATCTGAGAGGTCCAGGCAGTATCTTAGATTAACCACTCCATCATGACTTAGAACAAAAGAAGAGCGAGCTCCGATTCATCATTAACATGGAGCCCTGTGTTTGAGGGGTGGGGGTGGGGTAGGGGGAGACGGCAGGAGGGGGGGTAGGTGAGGGAGTGGAGGGGAGGATGTCTGGAGGGAGGGAGGTGGTTGGGGGGAGGCTGATCATCGCCATGTCCTGGGGGGCCTCACCTTCAACAAGCCGTTACCATGGAGATTCTGTTTGCACTACTGTGCTCACTTGGCAAGATCAATATGCTGTTGAATGGCAGGACCAGAGAGGGAAAGAGTGACAGAGGAAAAAGGAGATGGAGATAGAAACAGACAGAGAAAGAGAGAAACATAGAGAGACACAGGCAGAAAGAAAGAGAGAGAGAGATAGAGAGAGATGTGGGTGGTGATGCAAGAGCTAACAGAGGAGTGGCAATGCTACAAATGAATGACCAGGCATGGTGGGAACACTGCAGTGGTTCAGATGCCATCTTTAATTCATAAACACCACCACCACCATGGAGTCTAGTCTGGTTGAACGCTCCTGGATCAACTCGGTGGCAGGCTGAAGACGATTATGGCTAGAGGTGTGTGTGTGTGTGTGTGTATACTGTGGATGTGTATGAGTGTGCTCCCATACATAAAGTCTCCTGGGTAGTAGAGTACACCCCCACTCCATGTGCCTCTCACACACTACAAACACACACAGTATTTCTCATGCACCACTGACCTGAAAAGAGCAACACTACCGTGGCGACCCACTAACCACTCGCCCGAGCTAACTCCCCCTCCTCTCGTATCACCACCCCCCCATCACCACCAGCCCCCCACTCCCCCCACTCCCCCTACGGGACGACGAGTACATCCAGACTAGGGAGAGGGGGGGCGGGACTAGAAGTTCAGTCACGCACATCCTCTGGGGCCCAGAGTGGTTCCTCCACTCAAATCTGATAGCCTAGGCCCCCTGGACTGCACTGGTCTGGGCCTCGCATACCACAGACGCACGCTGGAGATCCACTTCCTCATAAGGAAGCAATAGGAAGTCTTTGGATTTCAAGCCGAGGGCCTGAATAGAAAAGAGTTAAGGCTGTGGTGGGGGCCCAGTAGAGCGCAGGGCATCCATCCACTGGCGTTAGGGAAAGGCTTATGTGGAATGATGGGGAGAACAGCATTAAGACCATCGCAGACAATAAATGGTGGAAGGGGAAGGACGCGGATGAGGTGGAGCTGTCACGTCTGGATGAATCACCCTCACCTCAGAGGACTATTTCAAGCTCTCCTAAACCAACACAGCCACACAGGCACGCCATGTTCCAGGCAGCGTACCCCTGTGTGTGACACAGTGCCTGAGCGGCCTATCGGAAGGGACGAGGGCCTGTGTGCTGTGACCTACTTCCTGGGATGAGCACACTCAGACTCCCAGGAGCCTCAACTCACCTGCTTCAATAATGCAGCCAGGCGGCGGAGGGACGTGCCGCCTTTGTGCTGCCTGACTAGTCTGCCCAGCCTGGGGGCTGGTGGGGAGAGGCTGGGAGCAGGTGGGGAGAGGCTGGGGGCTGGTGGAGGGAGGCTGGGGACTGGTGGGGGGAGGCTGGGGGCTGGTGGGGAGAGGCTGAGGGCTGGTGGAGGGGCTGGAAGTCTATCTGCAAAAGGCAGGTAATAGCAGACTGTTACCAGGTGCTTACAGTGTATATTGTGGAAGTGGAAATGAAAAGAAACACTATTGTGTGGGAATGATTCTCCAAAGTGTGGAGGTTTTAGACTGTGGTTCTGTTGTAAGATACCTAAAGTTAAGTACCATCATCATGATCATCGGGTGATGGTCAATAATAGTTATAACACCAGAATCACCACAGCCTTCGGGAAAAGGTAGAAATAACGTATTATCCTTCCTCCCTCACCCACTCCTCTCTCTCATTATTCCACTGATGAGGAAGTAACTGTGGACTGTAGTTTCCAGTGTTAACCAGTACTTGCTGGTGGAAGATGGGATTAGTGGGCACACTATAATGCCTTCCATACGAGTCTGGCTTTGCAGCCCTGGTGGCCCGGTCTTCTCCAGGGGCCGAGGAAGTCCTGGCCCCAATTCCCAGCCCCTCCGCCCCCAGGATCTCTCCTCCCAGTATAAACACAGATCAGCTTACTGTAGTGAGAGGGAAGGAGATATCAGGGCTGGTTGAACTTCAAACTTTACCGATGCTTCAGTTCATCTCCTGCACACCATGGGACAACACGGGCACCGAGGCAGACAAACAAACAGTCTCCAGACTGCAATCTGACCCTGTTGAATCCCACCAATAAGACAGCAGTTTGGATGGCGAGTAGGGGCACACCTAGGGGATGTTTCAATTCTGTGACGCCCCCTGACCCTCACTGTCATCTCATCCACCCGACCGCGCCCCTGTCAGTCCACCGGGCCCCTGCCTGTCCACCGAGCCCCTGCCTGTCCACTGGGCCCCTGCCTGTCCACTGGGCCCCTGCCTGTCCACTGGGCCCCTGCCTGTCCACTGGGCCCCTGCCTGTCCACTGGGCCCCTACATGGCTTCACTCCCAGCTCAGCCTGCTGCACTGTGTTCTGCCTCTCACCACCCTCCATCCACATTACACAACACATTACATAACTCACAGCCCTCTGCCAGTCTCACATATAGACATGTTGTACTGCACCTTGGCAGAACCCCCCCCCACACACACACACACACAAACACACACACACACACCCTTACAGCACCCACCAGGCTGTTTGAAGTGGTATGGATACAGCAGGGATTCGGTCTAGCCAGCAGGATGAACAAGCCCTGAGCCTTCTGAAGTCTCAACACTGTGATTCAAATGACTTCACGCATATCACGACTGTTACGCAACAGGCTGCTTGGTGCAGGATGATGTGCAGAAAATAGAAGGAAAAAAAAAAGACGATTTTGGAAGAAACACCAGAGAGGCAAAACGCTACAGTCGGGAAAATAGCAGCTCGGTTTTCACCCCCGTGACACGTCAAAGAGGGTAGGGTCAGGGCATCTCCCCAGAGCCAGACCTGCTCAGATCTATCCTGTAACCACAGAGAGCTGGAGAACCCACATGCTGCTAGACTGAGGGGAGGGATTTGACTGACGACCCCTCTAATCCTCCAGCCCCTGCGAGGAACCAGTGTGCGTCAGAGTGTCTCAATGTCTCAATGGACTTGACAGGTGACGTGGAGCCAGGGGGCTGGGCAGGGTGTGGGAGGGGGGCAGGGCGTGGGGGGGAGAAAACCCCCCCAGATGAAAGCAATTACGTCATCATCATCAAGCTAATGAGTGGCGGTAGAGAGGCCCAATGGAAAGGTCCCTGGGTTGAGGGGATCCAGGAAGTTGAAGAGTGATGGCGCCCATTATTCCAAGCCACTTGGTTGCTGAAGAGCAAAACAATACCACTACCATAACAGCGCTCATTAGGCACCGTGGTGCCACACGTCCACACAAGTGATAGGGGAAAACCAAACGCTTGTCCCCAGAACTGTCACTAAAACAGACAGGCGATTGGCCGCCCGGACAGCCTTGACACCAGGACGTGATCCTAGGTGACGCTGACCTAACCACGGCCCTAAAGCAGAGGAAACCCAACTGAAAGGACTCCCGCTGACAGCAGATAAATGGCAGGAAAATCCAAACAGGGGGGGGGGGGGAGTCGGATTGATCTGACAGATCTGAACGAGGAGGGAGGGGCTTTCCTGTGTTCCGTGGCCAGGGACGGCTGCAGGGCTGAGGCTGGGCCAATCTCCTCATCTCTGTACAGCCAGGGCCCTGGCGGCCTGGAGAGGGGGTCGATAAAAAAAAAAAAAAACTAAAAAAAAAAAAAAAAAAAATAAAAAAAAAAATAAAAAAAAAAAAAAAAAAAATTTTAAAAAAAAAAAAAAAAAAAAAAAAAAAAAAAAAAAAAAAAATAAAAAAAAAAAAAAAAAAAAAAAATTAAAAAAAAAAAAAAAAAAAAAAAAAAAAAAAATTTTTTAAAAAAAAAAAAAAAAAAAAAAAAAAAAAAAAAAAAAAAAAAAAAAAAAAAAAAATTTAATATTTAAAAAAAAAAAAAATTTTTAAAAAAAAAAAAAAAAAAAAAAAAAAAAAAAAAAAAAAAAAATTTTAAAAAAATAAAAAAAAAAAAAAAAAATGCCTACTTCTTCCCACCACGAAGGCAGAACCTGGGCAGGAAATGGGTAATCACCACCCCGTCCCCCCCCGTCCCCCCCCGTCCCCTGGAGGGGAAGTCATAAACGGGAGATCAAAGCCCAGCGCTAAACTATGTCTGGCTGTGGGAGCAGCTGTATGAGTGAAGAACTGGAACAGGTGAAAACTCTCTCGGTAGTGTTAAACTGTATAATGTTGAAGGGCGTGTGTGTTAAGCCTCAGTGTATGTGGTTCTTGTGTTGTAGTGTGTGTGTGTGTTTATGACTCTCCTCTGCAGCTAATGGCCAGCCCTGCGATGTGAGGAAGCGTCTTCGCTGACAGGAATCGATAACCGCGGTGACGGAGAGCCAGAGCCCTCTCGCGTTGACCCCCGCCCGCCCGGTGTTTACACAGCTCGCACTTCAGCTTAAGCTTCCAGAGGACTGTCACAGCCACCCCACAGCACAAGGCTGACGGTCGCCAGCGCTCGAACCTGACTGCGCGTGGAGCACCTAGACCTGGTGGTGACACACAGCCAACCCACCCACAGAGCTAGCGTTAGCCTACCTTCATAGCTAGCCTGCGGGCTTGGCTGAGGACCAGGGGAGGGTGTGTTGGTCCGGAATGGGGACAGACTGACCTAGTCAACATGGAATATTCATGAATAGGGCCTTTCCTCCTCTGTCAGCTCGCTGCCTTGGCCTTTACCGTCTCTTTCGAGCTGCGTGGCGGAATGGACAGGAGAAAGGTCACGCACGCAGGGGCAGGGTGACCTCCTGCAAGGGGGTTTGGAGGAGCAGCCTTACACATGCCCACATGAACACGGAGAGAGAGAGAGAGGGACAGAGAGAGAGAGAAGGGGGGAGAGAGAGGGAGAGAGAGAGGGGGGAGAGAGAGAGAGAGAGAGAAAGAGAGAGAAAGAAAGAAAGAAAGAGGGGGACAGAGAGAGAGAGAGAGAGAGGGGGAGAGAAAAAGAGAGAAAGAGAGAAGAGAGAGAGAAAGAGAGAGAGGGGGGGGACCCAAACACCTCGCCAGAGGCTGTTTACACAAGCGACTGGCACAGCAGTGTATGCGGGGCCCCATACTTGAAGAACAGAACAGTTTCTGTTCCAGTTGAAGAAAGACTGCAATTGGTCCGTGGGACATGGATTTTGCCCGCTGAAAAGTCGTCAACCTTTCTGTTTTGAAACTGATCTGGCATAAGTGATCCCTTCCCAGTTGTGCTCACGAGTAAGAGGATGTTGATTCACAGTTTGTTTGGGTTGGACCGCTTCCCCCTCCCGAACATCCTGTCAATCCAAAGTGTCCATCAGTCATGGAAAAACCAGTTTAAACTCCCTGAATTCCCCTCAAAGATGTGAGTCGTCAGTCTTCCATTTGTGGCCGTGAGGGAAGGCACCTTCTGTTTGCTAGAGGGTCATAGGCCGGCCTCCACTCCATCCACAGTGATGTTATTTTGATAGATGACTACTTCAAAACTGCTCTTAAAACAGAAAAAGGATCTTCTTGTTTTTGTCAGTTTTTGCCTGGGCAGGCAGTTTAGGGTTGTGCTCACTCATCTGAGATGGGTTGTCAAGGAGCATCAGGGTACGTGTGTGTGTGTGTGTGTATATGTGTGTATGCATGTGTGTTTGCACATGAGCAAGCCTGTATGAGAGTGTGAAACAGCTATGGCCAAACCCACGTGAACCATGAGTGTGGTAGTTATTTGTGTGTTGTGTGTGAGTGCGTGTGCATAAGTGCACCTGTGTGTGGGTGTGTGTGTATGTGTGTGTGTGTGTGGTGAAGCTGGGGGGCTGTCTACTGAGTCACACTAGCGTACTGGAAAGCCAGTCAACAACTCTGGGAACTACAGACAAAGCAGCACAACATGAAAGTCTAGAGGAAGAAGCTGGCCCTGCTGATCCAGCCTCCTGGTATAGGTGGGCAGCATCTCAGGCCCAGGGTAAGTCCAGTCACCAGGAACTGACATCGTCGCCTGTTCCTAAAAGCCTTGCCTCTGCACTTAGGGGAAGAGGAGCGCTCAGATCCAACCTACGCAAAAAAATCCCCGTCGTATCCCAGAATGCAGCCGGAACACCGGCGACTGTTTGTTATGGGTCCAGCTTGGAAGTCCTTGGGTAAACAAACACCTATAACCATCAGGAACACCCTGATGTCTAACTAGCTACTGAGGAAGAGATTGAGAGAGACAGAGAGACGAAGGCAGCGAAGCGAGACCGAAGGAAGGGATGGAAAAACAAAGACAGACAGAAAGAGAAATATTGTGTTATTTCATCATGTCCTGTACCAGGCAACAAACATCCATTCAAGGCTGCGCAGGGCACAGAGACAGACCGATGTTGACCACGACACCGCAGAGACAGTGGAATCAAACCAGGAAGACATCCTGTTCTTCGCCTCATTCCCAGAGCTCGAATACTCTGCGTTGGTAAAGCAGAGGCTTGAGAAAACATCTCACAGTAGATACGGAGGCCATCTCAGACAACATTGTGGGCGAAAAGAGGTTTGATAACCAAATGGCATTTCAAGGCAAATTAAAATATTGCTCTGACATTTTCTCCCCACCTCCCCTCTCTCAAAGTCTTTCGTCGAATCAAAGTGAGAAAACAGAAGACAAGAAGAGCCTGTTGAGATAATGACTAAGCCTTTTACCTCATGAATGTGAAATGTAACCTTTCCTCTTCCAGTCTTCCAGCTCTCTCTCTTTCTCTCTCTCACTCTGTCTGCCTGTCTACCTCTCTGTCTCTCTTTCTCTGTCTGTCTGTCTGTCTATATGTATCTCTCTCTCACTCACACGGTCTCTCTCTCTCTTTCCCTCTTTCACTCTGTCTCTCTCTCTCGCTGTCTGTCTCTCTCTGTCTGTCTCTCTCTTTCTCTCTCACACTGTCTCTCTCCCCCTCTCTCACTCACTCTCACTCTCCCTCTCTCTTTGTCTCCCCGTGAGCCTCCACATATAGAATACTAAAGAGGGTTGTCCTGAAGGCTCTACTCTCACATAACTCCAGACTTAAGCTGCCACCTTTCATTCTCCACACGAGCTCCTTGAGATTTGGAAGAGATGAGGAATGGATGGAGGGATAACCGACAAGAGCCAGTCCTCCTAACTGGCCCACTGATACCCAGGGTGACCAGATGAGCGTGACAGGAATAAAGAGGGAACTGTCCATCAGAGACCTCTCTGACACGGATACACACACACACACACACATACACATACACACACACGTATGTTCGAGGTGTGTTTCATCATCAGGAGTGACATTGTGGGATTCCCTTGGGTCTTCCAGAGAGCTAGGCTCAGTTTATACAGGGATCACACTGTTCACTGGGGGATTTGAGAGCGCCATGAGCAAATGACCAGTGAAAGGCTACGAGGCGCAAAGGTACACACGCACACACGCACACACATTTTTGCCGTACAAAAACAAACACGCGCACACACAGTCTGTGTTCTGTTCTCCTGACAGGAAGGGCAAGGCCCGGTGCTGGTAGCCGTGAGATCGTGACTACCAGGCCGTCCACACACGGCCACAGCCTGACCTCGTTACACACGTACAGACCCGACACCCGGCACCGCAAAACAATGTGTCAGCCCAGTAGCTGATGGCAATCAGTCGCCATCGATGTCATAGACGCAGGGCTAAAAACAAGCCATGTAGAGGGGGGGGGGCTTTAAGGGCTGCTGTCTTTATCTGCAGTCGTGCCCATTGCTGTCAGGAGATACTCCTGTTTGGCTGATGAAAGAGCCATCTTGTTTGACCCAGTTCTGCTCCCAGGAAGTTCTGCCACGGTCGGACTACAGAGCTTTTCGACAGCCTCCAACGTCGACAGTGTGTGCGATGCTCATCTGGAGCTAAGCTAACAAGACTGCCTGTCTCCATGCTAAGCCCTGGGATACTGCTGGGTTTCTGTTAGTGTCTTCAAACATCTTGGTAGCTTTCTCTCAGCTGCTGCGTGTGTGTGTGATGTGGAGTGGAGAGTGTGGTTGAGGTGGGGTAGTGTTGGTGTGTGGTGAGAGAGAGGTGGGTTACGAGTGTCGGAGTAGGTGGGTAGATTGTGTGTGTGTTGTGTTTGTGTGTGTTGTGTGTGTGTGATTGTGTGTGTTGCTGTGTGTGTGTGTGTGTGTGGCGTGGGTGTTGTGTGTGGGTGTGGTTGTTGTGGGTGGTGTTGTCGTGAGAGAAGAGAGAGAGTGGGTGAGTGTGTATGAGGGGGAGAGTGGGAAAGGGTGAGTGTGTGTGGGGGAGGGTGTGTGTGTGTGGGTGGAACCTTAGCACAATGAGTAATTCCTATTCAACAGGCCCTGAACATAAGGCTGCTGCTGATAGTTTGGTAAGACTGGGCAGAGAGCCTGGCACAGAGCCTGGCACAGAGACTGGCACAGAGACTGGCAGAGAGACTGCCCCCAAACAGTCTGCTGCACATGCACACATGGTATAGGAAGGGACATGTGTTTCAACCGCACACAGACATTACACACACAGGCTTATGTTTCAAGAGGAGAGCCCTTTTCATTGCAGCATGTCTGTTGTCCTAGAGGGACACACGCACACTCTCACACCCAGATGTCCTAACATCAAACCTGCTGAGTAACTGACTCTTAGCTTGTGATTCATGACAAATTGGATGTCACTGGCATTTCCAGAGGCGGAAAACCAACTCTGCCTTAATAATTGGCAGAAGAAGAGATTGGGGAAAATCCCCCCCTCTTTACCACAGATATGCAGTTCCCTGTATAATGAGGTGTGTGCCAACCACCGTGGCAGAGCAGCCCAGCCCAGCACCGAGCCTCAGCCCAGCCCAGCCCAGCACCGACCCTCAGCCCAGCCCAAGCCACACCCCAGCACCGACCTCAGCCCACCCAGCCCAGCCCAGCTCAGCCCAGCCTGGCCCCATATGGAGCACGTCTCCCTCTCCCTAATCACAACATCATAACACAACAGTGGGAAGGGCACGGCTACAACAGAGGGGTTCTCTCCCTGTGCCCACCCGAGGGCCTCCCCCTCTCCTCCTCCTCCTCTGGGTACGGCCCAACCCTCTTCTTCCCCCTCCTCCTCCTCTCTCTCTCCAGATCCAGGGCTGGAGAGGGACCCAAGAGGTGGAGGATATCCAGGGAGGGCTCTCAGTCCTAGCCTGAGCACATCAAAGGCAGGCCAGGCCAGCCTAGCCCCATGTGGCCAGAACACCGTGTCTCTTTCTGAGATTCCAGAATGATGGCCCGGGGTGGCAGCTGCCAACAACAGCAAAAGGGGGTGAAAGAGTGGAAGGAGGATGGAGGGAGAGACGAGGAGGGAAGGGGAGCCGAGTTCTTCTCTCCAGGGATGCTTGTGGGACAAAAGAGGAAAAAAAGAGAGATTGCATTTGGGGGAAGAGAGTTGGCCCAGTGTTCATGTGAAATCTGATTAAACGTAGCGGCTGAGTGAGAGAGGAAGAGAGAGAGAGGAAGAGAGAGAGAGAGGGAGGGACGAGAGAGAGAGAGAAGAGACGGAAGAGAGAGAGTGAGAGTGAGAGAGAGAGAGAAGGAAAGCGAGAAATAGGGAGAGAGAGAGCCGGTGGGAGCATGTGTCCTCCACTAAACCTTAGCCTGCCAAGAGAAAGGAGGGGGATGATATATGGAAAGTCAGGAATAAACAGATAAAGAGAGAAAGAGGGTGTGTAAGTGGTGGTGCGGGGGGGGGGGGGGGGGGCATGACCATCACCCATATAGACCTACCTGCCACCCCACCCCTGCTCCCACCCCTACCTTCTGCTGCTACCCTCCCTCCCCTCACATCTCAGACAGAGAAGCATTGTCCACCTCCAGCTCTGTCCTGCCATGCTTCCTAACCTCACAGCTTACTCGAACAATGAGGCTCCTGCAGATTTCCACAACCGAGGCCAGGAAGCAAACATCTCTCACTGGCACCATACACACACACACACACACACACCACACACACACACACTTCCAAGAAAGGTTCTGTTGCCAACTTTAGCTCTGAAGCTTGTGAGAACTGGAGGTGTGTGTGTGTGTGTCTGGAGGTGTGTGTGTGTGTGTGTGTCTGCAGGTGTGTGACTGTAGATGCGTGTGTGAGGCTCTCTCAGGAATGTACATAGACACGGGGAGGATATCAGGGAGACAGTGTGAAATCTTAATCAATCAGTGGTGTTCAGCACATTGGCAAGTGGAGCCCATGCATGAAATGAGAACTCCTGCATGAGTTGTGCTGTGAGGAGGGCAGAACAGAGGTGTTCTCTCTCCATCTCTATCTAATGTCATCTGTTATCAATAAACAGCCCTGACTTGGACAGAGACAGATAGAGAGCATGAAGAGAGAGAGAGGAGAGAGAGAGGATAGAGCGCGAGGAGCGAGAGAGGATAGAGAGCAAGGATAGAGAGATGATAGAGAGAGAGGATAGAGAGAGACGGCAAGCCCTGGCCCTAGGACGTCCTCCTAAAAGAACCATCTCAGGAATTCTCCGTCCCTGGATCCTAGAAGAGCTGCCGCTTCCTCTTGAGAAATGGAGCAGAAAAACAACAAAAAAGCAGGCACTCCACCCCCACCAAACCAAGCTCTGTGTGAGAAATCCCTTCCAGCTAATATGAAGATTGGGAACATTACTGTTTGTTTATTCACATGTCGATCGTTCCCCTCCTGGCGAGGGATCTCCTGCCATGCCACGTCTGTGGCGGTGGCGAGATCTAAACACCGGGCCTGATGAGGCTGCAGAGCGTGCGTCTCCCAGCTGGGGGCCGTGCCCCCGCAGGGCTGCGGTGCTGGGGACACTGAACGTGGGCGATTAGAGAGCGCAGTGTCCTCGTACACACGTCCTCCCCACGCCACCTCGAGCCTGCCAACCCTGGACGCTGGACTGCTGTGTGTGTGTGTGTGTGTGTGTATGTGTGTGTGTGTGAAGGAGATGGGGAGGGGGGGGCACATACACTCTCTCCCTAGTAACAGCACGGGGTGAGGGTGGGGGTGGGCATATGTGTGTGTGTGTTGTGATTTCAGATTCATGCCAGTGTGCCAAGCAGCTCAGTTTCGAGTGTGTTTGTGGGGCAGATGTTCTGCTGATAGACAAGCACTGTTCCTGCCATGGCCCAATGCTCTGAGAGAGCTCACACCAAGTGGAGGACAACCCTCACCAGACCTGGACCTCCACACGTTCACCCAAAGGTGGTCCTGTAAACGGAAGATATGATCTTCTAACCTTCATCTTCCAGCTCTAATTATCGCTGCTTAGAAAGGACACTGTGTCTCTCCTTGGAAAACTGACATTGTCTAGAGAAGCGTCTTAACCCAGCCCCACCTGAACCCTCCACAAAACCTCCAACCCCTCTGGTTCTGAACCCGGTAGAGGTCTACCCCAGACGTGACCTGTGACCAGCACGATGGAGGAGGCTTCAGTCTCACTTGGAAGATGGCCCCTGCTGTTCCAGCAGGAACACAGGCTTTTGTTCTCTGCAGAATTCAGAGTCTGTAATTGACCACCATCTGGGGCTCTTATTTCTCTTCTCTAACTCGCTCTCTCCCTCTCGCTCCCTCTCTCTTTCTAAACGGCTGTGTGGAATAATGTCCACCGGAGTGTTTACATCTGTCGCTAATCACTTACACTTTCCTCTCTGATTATGTAACTTTCCAACAAGAGCCAATTACGCCTGCCTGCCTGCCTGCCTGCCTGCCTGCCTGCCTGCCTGCCTGCCTGCCTGCCTGCTGCCTGCTGCCTGCCTGCCTGCCTGCCTGCCTGCCTGCCTGCCGCCTGCCTGCCTGCCTGCCTGCCTGCCTGCCTGCCTGCCTGCCTGCCTGCCTGCCTGCCTGCCTGCCTGCCTGCCTGCCTGCCTGCCTGCCTGCCTGCCTGCCTGCCTGCCTGCCTGCCTGCCTGCCTGCCTGCCTGCCTGCCTGCCTGCCTGCCTTGCCTGCCTGCCTGCCTGCCTGCTGCCTGCCTGCCTGCCTGCCTGCCTGCCCTGCCTGCCTGCCTGCCTGCCTGCCTGCCTGCCTGCCTGCCTGCCTGCCTGCCTGCCTGCTGCTGCCTGCCTGCCTGCCTGCCTGCCTGCCTGCCTGCCTGCCTGCCTGCCTGCCTGCCTGCCTGCCTGCCTGCCTGCCTGCCTGCCTGCCTGCCTGCCTGCCTGCCTGCCTGCCTGCCTGCCTGCCTGCCTGCCTGCCTGCCTGCCACCCCAGCAGAAGCGCTCTATTAAGTGGGAGGGGCTAGCTGCCACAGTCTATCAGCCCTGGCTGGATACACAATGTGATGCAGTAGGCTTACTATAAACATCAGCATGTCCCATGGCGACATATAATAACCGTATAGACCACCAAGGAGGAGTGGTTTAAGGAAGAGAGAGAGAGATAAAGGCAAGTGTGAGAGAGATAAAGAGACAGGGACATGAGCTTTTTCCACTAGTGAGTACTGATACTGCTGTGCAGGCAGACGCTGTGTAATAACACTGAGCACTTCCTGTTTACCCCCCCCTGCCAGTCTGGATGACTGAGTCAGCGTTACTGGACGCAACGTAACAGGACGCATCGCTACTGGCCCCGATCGCATCATCCTGTTTTGACTGGACGCAGCCCATGAGCAAACAAGACCTGGTATCGCTCTGTCTCTCCAAATCTCCAACCGACCCTCAAAAAAAGAAAACAAAGACTCGGATTGTCTTAAAAGATCTGATATTTCCTCCTTCCTGACAAAAGCCCCATTATTCATGCAACCGTACTGTACATACACGCCCAGGGACTGTCCTGACTGTCTTAACAAAGAGGATGGGGGGGAAGAGAAAGCTAGACTACCAGAGATGAGGAAGACTGAACATGAGGAGGAGGAAGCCTGTTAATTGCACTCCATCAATAAAGACACACCATATGCTCACACGAGGCTCCATGAACGATGAGCATCATTAAAAACATATTCCGGTGCCTCTTTAACCATCCCCGGTTCAAATGGAGGCTAAAATAATTGGCGGAAAATAAGTGACGGAAGTTGGCGGGGATGGGAGGCGTCCGAATTTCTTTGTTTGGCGTTAATGCATCATTTCCCTGTTGTTGATTCCTGATCTATTGATGCCTTGAGATGACACACACGCGCGCACCTAAAGCAAAGTGTACATACCCACACGCAGACGCTACCTAACAGCCACCAACACACACAAGCGTTGGCACCAAAACACAGCGCATGTGGCAATCTGGAGTCATTGATATCATTTAAATGGTACATGTTTACCTCCCATTAGTACGTGTTTGCTCCAGGAACCCAGACACACACACACACACACACATGCCCTGGAGTCCCATCTATCAGTGGCGACAGCCTCCGCCGTGTGTGCATGGCCTCCAGGCTGGGGGGCTGGGGGGGCTGGGGAGTGGTTGAGTTGGACATGACAGATTACACCACTAGGTGATTGGAGTCTGAACATGACAGATGAGCAAACCTATTAGACAAATGAATTCACGCCAATTCATGGACGGACGCGGGCGCACGCTCACACGAACGCACGCGGGGGGGTTGGGGGAGCGCGAAAGGTCGCAAACAAAGAGCTCGCACAGTGTACACACCGGGCAAACGACATACAGCAAACATCTTGCTGTGGTTGAAGCTGCTCTGGCAAACAGCAGAGAAAGGCAGGGTGGATCCCACACACATGCATCCAAACACTCAGGAGAGCACAACCACTTTAGACAGTTAAACCTTCCAAATGTGGCCGGGGCTGTTTAGCTCCGAGGCGTGTGGGGGCCGGGGGCCCTCTTGCTAGGCTGACAGTCCCCCTCTTCTACAGAGCCTGCATAGAGGTCATGCTCTGTCATGCAGCGTGGAGCACTCTGGGTTTGGACCTTGCTGGTTCTGGGGATGAGCTCTGCCAGGAACAAAGAGCTTTGTCTCCCCTCTCTCTCCCCCCCACTCTCCCCCCTCCCCACCACTGCTCTCTCAACACCTCGGCTCTCTGGCTCCCATTATCTCTGGGAGGCTGTTCAGATGGATCAGGTTACCGCTTATGGAAGCAGAATATCAGTCCTGAATGGAGGCGGGGGGGGAGGGGGACATGCGCTCGCCCAGGGAGGCACTGAGGGAGGTAGAGTAGAGGAGAGGGGGGAAGAATATGTGTGTGTGTGTGTGTGTCGGGGGGGAGGTATGCGTGTTTGTGTTGGGTAGTGGTGGAGGTCTTAGAGGTGGTGGAGGTGGGGAGATCAGAAGTTTGAGCTGTTATCCCTTCCTGGGGGGGATGTGGACAGCAGGCTAGCGTGACTGGGTGGGAGTAGCAGCCTAGCTCCAGGGTGGGCAGATCGGGCTGGACAGAGCACTGGGATATGGGCTGCAGGTGGGGGGGGGTGCTGTTGTGGTTGCTTGGGGAGGAGGGGTGGGGTGGAGAAGAGGAAGGGTGGAGGAGAGAAGGGAGAGGAGAGAGAGGAGGAGTGAGAGATGAAGTCATTAAAGGGGAGAGGGTGGATGGTGGAGGGGAGAGGGTGGATGGCGTCACCGTTAGTATACATACCTAAAGACTGTGTGGGGGGGGGGTGGTGGTTGTCAGGAGATAAAAGCTTAGCTGGCACGATGTTGCTACACTTGCATGCATTTCCTCAGTACAAAAGTGCTGGGTTGTCATTGCCCAAAGTGTTGCGTAACTGTCCCGATACCCACACACCCACACACCCCCACAGCCCCCCCTCCCTCCCTTCCCTCCCTCTCCTCAGACGACAAACAATCTGCACCAGCGTGGTTACTTGGTTACTGAGGTCACACAAGGCCCGTCTCTCAAAATGCAAAATGCATGGAAAGGAAGAATGCGGAGACCGGGCCAGCACAGTTGCTGCGAGCTCTTCTACAAAAGCTGCAGTGGGACACCGTGTCCTTGGCAAGCATGTCAATGTGATCCAAACCAGCCCATCTAACAAGCATCTTTGTGTCGTTAACTGACCGTTAACAGCAACGGACATGTATTGATCAGGTCATGCCCTTGGTGTTGTAAAAAAAAAAAAAAGACAAAGAAATGCTAACAGAGAGGGTGAAAACGACCCCTGCCTTGTAGCCATTTTTATGCAGGATTAGCGTTCAGGACCTAGGAGGTCAAAGGTCATCTCCTGGGAATCTGAGAGGCAGGTCAGTTGAGGAGTTAATGACTGGCGTGTGTTTCCCTGTGGAGACGTGACTCATGCGGGTTAAAGGTCAGAAGGGCGCTGCAGAGAATTTCTTTGTGTGTGCGTGTTTGTGAGCGTCTGTGCATGTGTTAGCGTGTGGACATCACAGGTTTCCGATCTTCATGCAGATAGTGGACAGATTCCTCTCCTACAGCTGGGTAAAAGTCTTGATTTCCACTTCAAACATTTTGATTTCAACCAACATAAAAGGTTAAAAAAAAAGAAAAAATGCCCTCATCATCTTTCCATAACAAACTTAATCAAATGCTTCCTCATGATAACTTCTGGAAGACCCTGCAAACATCAACATTTCTCATCGTAGAGGAAAACCCATGAACAGTAATGAACAATAAAAGACACAATATGCCCATTTAAGGCCTTGTAGGATTCTGGGTTCTGGTTAAATAAATCACAAGGTCTCCAGAGAAGGAAGCAAAACAGTTTGGCTTCTCCAAAGCAGCTTGGCGAGTTAAGAAAACAGCAGCGCTCCAACAGAAATGCTGAGCTCCAGGATATTCACTCTAACAGGGGAACACTTCATACTTGACATCATTTCACTGTGGATACATTACACCCTCACCTCTGACACACTCAAGGATGAAGATCCTAAAGGATCCCAAAAGGATGAAGGACGCCAACACCAGTATATAGTGGGATTCACGTCTACTAACCACCGGCGAAACGCTACATTCGGAAGATTTACTCCAAGAGCTACACTCTCTCTGCTGGCTCGGAGTTCATTTTGCTGCCGCAGTCTGTCGATGACGTCCTGTGGAGAACTTGGGCACCTGGGATTTTCAGCACCGGAGTCTCTCTGAAAGTGGTCGTATCACCTGGGTTGACGTCACCCCAGCAGGGGGGCACGGGGACGCTCCCCCTCCTCGGTTCTATTTCCACTTCGCCAGGCAATCGTTCCGTCTCCGTGGCGATGACTCACTGTTAGCCTGGTCTCCTCTCCCCTCCTCAGCCACCCTCCTGGCTTTCTCTCTCAAGTCTCTCTCAAGTCTCTCTCAAGTCTCTCTAAAGTCTCTCTAAAGTCTCTCTCAAGTCTCTCTCTCTCTCTCTCTCTCTCTCTCGGAGGGCCGCTTTCTTTCTCGGCCTCTCTCTTGTTATCTCACCTTTTCC
>BROE01000019.1:3905622-3921334 GCA_036571765.1 Plecoglossus altivelis
CCCTACCTACTGCTGCTACCCTCCCTCCCCTCACATCTCAGACAGAGAAGCATTGTCCACCTCCAGCTCTGTCCTGCCATGCTTCCTAACCTCACAGCTTACTCGAACAATGAGGCTCCTGCAGATTTCCACAACCCAGGCCAGGAAGCAAACATCTCTCACTGGCACCATACACACACACACACACACACACACACACACACACACAGAAACTCCAGAGCTTCACTCCTCTCCACGGTTCTCTCTGGGTGCTAACAAGCCCACTAGCTCTATGCTCTGCAGCTGTGCAGCAGTATAAACCCAATTAACCCGTTAGCACTGCCTAAGCTGATAAGGTACCAGAGGACACTCCAGAACAGGTGTCTGGAGAGCCGAGCCTGTTTTCATTGAACTTCTGATGAAGTTCATCTGCAGACTAATCAGCTCTGTAAACGTAAAGAATATGTGCGGAACTAGGGGGTTCTAAAGTTGAGAAATCTTACCAGAAGTTGACAGGAGTGGAGTGTTGGATTGTCTGAGGAAAACGGGGAGGGGGGGGGGCTGGAGGCCTTGCTGATGATGTCATCAGAGCACGTGCTCTGACACATCTCAGCCTGCATAGCGAGTTAAGGACCCGGAACATTCCTCTGCCGCTACAACACATGACGATTCCCGAGTCATGTGACCGGGTCTTCGTTGGTACACAAGGGGCCGGTAAAGCCTGCTATTTCTAAAACAAGCTTCTTCAAAACCAGGGCAACCATCAGCGAAAATTACCCTTCTTAACTGGGCAGTCAGTGTTAGCTAGTGGACTTAAGACTTCCTCCCCTGGTCGTGAGGAATAGAGAAAGTGCTGACCATGAGCTTCGGATGAACGAGAAGGCACGTACAGTTCAGGTCTACACAGGAAGCAGATGGAACGACAAACGCAATGCATGCATCTCCAACATCGATCCCTAGTTTCTCCAGAAAGCACTGGAACATGCTGAAGGTGACACAGCTGCCTTCTGAACAACCTCTGAAAAAGATGTTCAGAAGACGAAACACGCTCGCTGGGTTTTTTTTTTGTTGCCGTTTCGTTTTTTTTCCTCCCCCTGAGTTGCCCCACTTTCAGATTCTCTTCCGTCGAGTTTGAAAGGCTTTAGTAATCCCTGAGCAACACTGCACCCATTGTTGCGTCTGTACCTGGGAATGAGAACGTTGTAGCGTGCATCCGCCAGCCACAAACAAGCCGTTTGACTCGGTGAGCGAGTGGGCGTGCAGGGAAACTGGAACGGGAGACGCAGGAAGCAGCAGCAGCAGATAACAGTCTCTGCGAGCCCACCTCTGGCTATGACACGGATACGCCGCCATCGAGAGGAACGACGCCATCGAGAGGAACGACGCCGTACAACGCCAAACACAAAGGGGTAACAGAGTCGATATCTGCTCCCGTCGCTCAGATTCACAGAGCTAAAGGTGAGCGGGTGATCTGGTCGTGAGGACAGGCCACAGAAGAGACATCAGGATCACGTCTGCTGCAGACAGGGGTTAAGCTCTACTTGACCTGATGGAATCTCATAAAGGGTTCTTGGAAAGAACTTCCAAAATGCAGAGGCAGCTAATCATCTCGCTTGTCGAGTCGATCTTTTTGAAGAGGCGTGGAACAGTTGAGCTGACTTTAAAAGACCAACCGCACAGTCTCCAGAGCCACCCCGACACTTTTGGTCCGGAACATTCTCAGAGGGAGTTTTTATTGGTCATTTTTCCACCAGGGTGGATGAAGGGAAAGCCCCCGAAAACGACTTCAAACTCAGACAGTTACGCAGACAGACGTCAACAGAAGTCCACCTCAACAAACCCAACCCTCCGTGACACACAAACACCACGAGACAGAATCACATGGTTATTGTTCTACCACCGGAACACAGGGAAAGACTTCGATTGGCCCACGGTTTGGCGTTTCTGTGAGGGTCCCGTTCAAAAACACTCTTTGTTGTGGTGTCGTGCTGTGGTGAGGTCGGTCTCCTCCCCTCTTACCTGCACCTGGCCCTTGCCCATGATCTTGTCTACGATCTCGTTGTCGTCCTTGTTGAGCTTGGTCTTGTCGTAGCACTTCTCGTAGCACAGGATGCGTAAGCACTGCGAGCCCTCCAGCTCGATCTCAAACTCCTGTCGGACGCAGGGGGCAGGAGAGGAAGAGTTTTCGACCGATCAGAGGACGCCTTGCTTGCTAATGCCCTATTATGTGTCCTATTATGATTGTGTTATTAGTGTTACATTGTCTTGTATGGAGAGAGAGAGAGAGAGAGAGAGAGAGAGAGATAGATAGATATGGGGGGGGCTTACCTCATTCCACTGGGGTTCGGTGGTGTCTCTGAAGACGCGGGTTTTGGCCTTGCTGACAAAATATCCATAGGAGTCCACCTCCAACGTGCAATATAGATCTGATGGGAGGGGCACAGAGGGGGCAAAAAACACAATTGACCGCTGATCAATGGAAGAGGACGTTGGAAATGAGGTTAGGTTAAAGTCTTTGTGACAAAGCGACATGCGTGTCACACACACACAACACACAAACACACACGTCGGCTCGACTCCCCAGTCAAATCATCGAAACAGGGTGGACCTCGGTTGCGTTAATGTGGCAATTTACATACTGATGGAATGCAGCTCCCTGCAGACCATGTTGCCCACCTCCCCCCTCCCCCTGTCTGCCTCCCCCATCTGCCTCCCCCTCATCTGACAGCTTGATGGATGGCTCCCTCCCCTGACCTCGCCGCCCCCAGAGCCCCCCCCAGCCCCTCCGCTCCCCTGCACCCGGGCCCGCCTGCAGACTGGGAGCTTGTTGACACTGCAGAGGCGCAGACACCACGACTGGGCTGCATGGAAAACAAAAGGCTGACCTGCGCCTTGTCTGGGGTCAGGCCGGGGTCATGACACCCGAAGGTAAAGACGGCTGTGGGTGGGGGTCAGATCGGACACAGACGGGGATGGCAGGCGGTCATCAAGGGCTGTTCTGGCTGCTGTTCTGTCTTGTGTTCTAGGATGGAGAAGGAGGGGGGCCAAGGGGTTGCTGTGGGCGTGTTTGGCGAGAGTTCTCAAAAACGGAGTCACGCCCCATTAACGCCTCTCCGTGTCCTCCGAGCTGGTAGACGCGAGGCTGGGACGACCGCCTTGGTAACCTGGCGGCCCAGGAGTTCGCGCCAAACGCACTCCTGGCCTATGTCCTCCACGGGTCAGCGTGGGAGCTCAACAACTGTACTCTGTTCTGTAAAAAGCCCCTGGGAGGGGTGAAGCATAGTAATAGGAGTTGTACATCACACTTTATGGCTACAGAGGTAACTAGTGGAGCCAGATTATTTGTGTGTGTGTGGGGGGGGGGGGGGGTCAGCCCTCTACTGGGTGTGATTTACACCCTGCGCCTACAGCAGGAACAGGGAGGACTACTGGAGCTGTGAACTTGACACCATGGAGAGACACAGTTCCTACAGAACTCCGGGGGCCGACGCTAGATTTATCTGGAAGGTTATTTCCTCTCCATCTGAACTGGGTTTGTGTGCCTGGACCTAATCAAAACAGGGCCAGGGGAAAGGAGGGGGGGGCAGGGGAGGGCATATTTAGCCTTCTTACTTAGCCTGTCCTAGAAGCCGAGCCAGGAGCTTAGAACTGGGCCATGGAGGGAAGAGCAGGACTACTGGAGGTGATTGGTCGGATAGACCCTGAGGGCTTTCATTTCATTGGCCAGCCTCTTTCTTGCACTCGTATAACGGGGTCACGGCTGGTGGTCACTGTGGAGTCTCTACACCCCCCATGCAGGGGTTAATGGGTGCCGTCCGGTCTGTGCCCAGATAACCTGGATTTGTGTGTGTGTGTGTGACCTGTTTTTCCAGCTCCAGGGGCTAATCTGGCCTTGCGGTGGTGTATTTAACGTGAGGTGAAAAAGTGGGCATCAATGTTAACCGTGAGACCAAGCAAGTCACCCTGGCAACTGCACTCCTGAGGGCTCCTGGGACTGAAAGAGCAGCATGGGGCAAGCGACAGGCGCCTGTCTGTGTGCACATTTCTGTCTGAGTGCCTGCCTGCCTACCTGTCTGTCTGTCTGTCCGTCCGTCCGTCTGTCTGTCTGTCTGTCTGTCTGTCTGTCTGTCTGTCGGTCGGTCTGACTGACTGACTCCCTGCCTGCCTTCCTGCCTTCCTGCCTTCCTGCCTGTAATTTAAAAGCCAAGTGCGTCCTTTCTAAACAAAGCTCCTCATTGTCACAACATGAGTTGGAGGCTTTTATCTGAACATCACCGTGAGAATCCTGGAGGAAGTAGACTTCTGAGGGGAAAATTCATCATCAAATTGTCTAATCAAAAATTCTTTTTTTGTGTGTTTCAGATCAGGAGTGATAACACAAATAAAAAGCAGATGGGGGAGGCGAGTGGGGGGGGGGGGGGTAGGAAGGTGGCTCCATGAGCACAGCATGTACTGCAGAGCTGCAGCACAGGCTGCAGCACAGACTGGGTCTGGTTATACAGAGAGAGAAGTGAGGAACCATAAGAAAGGCAGTGGCACCCGCCTACGGTCTGAATCAACACAACATATCAGAGCGCTCTGAAGAATACCAGATTAAACATGTGATTCTAGGTCATGTTTATCCTCATTTCAGCTCCCAGTTTTTTTTTGGGGGGGGGAGTAGAGCGGGGGTATTATTGGGGGATAGGAGGGGTTTGAAGTTTCTTTTCTGGTGACCCAGTTAAGACGTTGCCCTGAGCTAAAAGCCAGAGCCGCATCCTATTGGAGGAAGCTTTGTGTGTTCAGGAGAACAAGACATGTAATAAGACATGTTTGCTCTGACTGTGCTATGCTATTAGAGAGCATGCTAATCAGGCGTTTTGGACCCCCCCCCCCCCCCCCCACACACACACACCACACCACCACACCACACACCCACACACATACACACACACCCACACACAGCGTATTACAACTCTGTCTTCTATTAAATATGAGTTAGCAGTGCGCAGTGTTTAATAGCAATAGGAAAACACAGATAATCCACTTTCCCACAGCCATGCATTTATTATTACATTATACAAACACACACATACACACACACACATCCCCACAGTAAGTCGGAGATCACACACACTTATGTAAAAAAAAAGGCAGATGGGGGACAGATGACTAGATCAAACATGCCCTCCAGGAGAAATCCGAGCTATGAAAAATGTAAAACTGATGCTACACAGAGAATGGGAACAGAAAACAATCAAACGAAGCCAAGGACCAACGCACACACCCACACACGCGCACGCGCACGCACACACGCACACACATGCACACACGCAAACACACACACCCAAACACACACGCACACACCCACACGCACGCACGCACACGCACGCACACGCACACACACACCCACACACGTGCACGCACACACACGCACGCGCACGCACATGCACACACACACGCACGCACACACACCCAAACACACACGCACACAAGCACTCACGTGCGCACACACACATGCTCAAAAGTAGACTCTTATATGCTGTTTTACAAGGAACTTAGTTATTCTCGGCACGCAGGTGATCCACACACGCACCCGAAGCCATGGGCGTGGTCAGAGTGGTGCGACTGGAACCCCGGTCACCCACAGCACTTATCACCCACCCCTGTTAGGAGACCATCTCAACCACTTTCCGTCTTCTCTGCTATTCCGCTCGCTAGGCTTGGACTCGGGGATAAAAAAAGGCTTTCAAAGAAACTGACTTTCAATCCATTACACGCCAAAATCAATCTGTGCAGCTTTCATACATAGGCTGTCATGGTTACTCAGGGTTGGGAGAAGATGACCCCCCTCCCCTCCCTTCCCTTCCCATTCTGGGGGCGTTTGAAGGGGCGCCTGCTGTGCAGGCAAGCTCCCAGTGTGTTTGGGGAGGGAGGGGGGGAGGAGGTGGGAGGGGGGGAGGGAGAGGGGAGGGGGGAGTGGAGGGAGCGCCAGGTGTTTGCTGTGGTGACACGTCTGAGCCACTCTGCTCTACTCTGCTGTCCTACCTGCTCACGACACAGCCACTCAGGACTTCTGGCCATACACACACACACACACACACACACACACACACACGTGGAAGACAGTGTCTGTGAGTGTGAGTGTGTGTGTGTGTCTGTGGTACTGGAGGAGTCCATATTCCCCACCAGTGAGGGCCTAACTTTGTGCAGTGCTCCGTATGAGTGTGTGTGTCCATTCAGGGTCCTAGTCCTGCTGTGTACGATTGTCCTCTCATCTAATCCTTTCCCCTCTTCCTATTCCCCTACTCCCCCCCCCTTTGTGTGGTCTCTGCCTCTGTGTTCCTGATGGTCCCTCACATGAAAGCCACCGCAGGAATGTTACTGCGGCGCAGAGATGCTCCCCCGGGCCTGGCCTGTGGCGAAGCCCTCTCTCTCTCCCTCTCCCTCTCCCTCTCTGTCCTCCTCCTCTCTCTTTCTCATGCTCTCTCTCTCATCTTTCTCTGGGTCAATACAGTATCATCTGTCTAAAAAGCTCTGTGTGGGGGGCCCTGAGTCCTTGTAAATGGCTTTCCTGGGGAGTCTGCTGGGACGGACAGAAACCTCAACACCCCCCACCCCACCCCACCCCACCCAAACCTCCCATCCCACCCATCCCGCCCGCCCGCCAGCCCCACCTTCCCATCCTGCCCGCCTGCCCCCCTGGCCGCCCCACCCTCCCATCCCACCCCCCTCTCTGGTGGACAGCCACACAGACACAAACAGACAGCAACACACACAGGTTGTGAGTGATGATGTAGCAGTGAGGTTGTAACACTTGAACAAACACACATACACACACACACACACACACACACACATGCAGGTTGTGGGCGCTGCAGCAGAAGCAGATGTAGTACTTACTGGCTGAGTCACTGAAGCCGGTGGCCGAGTGGACGATCACATGCAGGAACCCGTACAGGCCTGGAGTCTCCTCATCTGGAACACAGCACAGCACCGTCAGTCCACTGCACCCAGGGCAGAGGGCGGACTGCGTGGTGTGTGTAGTGTGTGCGGTGTGTGTGGTGTGTGTCTCCTCCGCAGACTAAGTGAGGCCTCATGTGGGTGCAGGAAGTGGAGCGAGGATGAAGACTATCAGGTGGTTCTAGATCTCCCAGAGCAAAGGATGTAACACACACACAGGAACACACACACAGGAACACACACTCCACTAGCTACCTCATTCATCTCTTACAGAATGAGCTCACCCTCCAGGAATTCCATAGAGGGACCCCAGTCCTCCCTCCCTCCTCCCCCTCCACTCCCTCCCCTGTCCTCCCCCCTCTAGATTAGGGATGAGGCAGGAAGGGTGACCGGCCCGTGGAGGTCTTCCTGGTAGATACAGCCACAGGCTGTGTCCCTTCATTACAATGTAAGTGTTTGAGCTCTGCTTTATCTTTCTGTGTGTGTGTGTGTGTGTGTGTGTGTGTGTGTGTGTGTGTGTGTGTGTGTGTGTGTGTGTGTGTGTGGAACTGGCAGTGAGAGCATTTTGACAGCATGTTAGCCCAGCACTCAGAGTTCAGCTATAACTGCAGGTGACAGTAGCAGGTGAGAGCAGCCTCTCCATACTGTCTGAGTCTGCTCATCACCCTGGCAACATCAGCACGTCCACACACACAGTCCACTCCTGGGTGGGCCCCTGACTGTCTCTCTCTCTCTCACACACACACTCATACACACACAGACACACGTGTGCACATTTGCACGTGCACACACATGCATGCCCAAGTGTGGCCCCTTGCTGGATTAAGCTGTAGGCCCGCCAGCCCTGGGTGTTTCCTGGTAAATAAACTGATCTTGGGGAGGCTGAAACTGGAGCAGGTCTGTTTGGAGATCCCTGCATGCCCCACTGGGTCAGCAGCTGGCCAGCTACTGACATGAGAGGCCAGCCAGAAGGCTTGGAGCAACACTGTGTAGTGAACACACACATGTCTGTGTGTGTGTGTGGTGTGGGGCGGGGGGTGGTGACAGAAGTCTGCATACCACCAGGAGAGAGGAACCTGGGGGGGGTGACAGGAACAGGTCTAGACAACCCCCCCCCTACACACACACCAAAAAGGGATGCTTCATTGTCTGCATTCAAAACATGAACACAAGTTAATCTCCGTCTGGGTAATTAAATGCATCCAATAAGCTCCTCAAAAGACAGGGGCCAGGGAAGCAGGCTGAACGTATAACTGTATGTACGTATGCATGTGTCATTGTGACTTTGTGCATGTTTGTGCATGTTTGTGCATGTTATCCCTTCTCTGCCCCCCCGCCCCCCCCATCAGTCTAGGAGTCGCCATGGGAACCTGGGAATCACATTCCACATCCAGCTGCTCTTTATTTTACCTTACCATGTCATAGCATGGGGTGTTGTGTGCATGTGTGTATGTATGTATGTGTGTGTGCGCGCGCGCGCGCGTGTGTGTGTGTATGTGTGTGTGTACGCGTGTGTATGTGTGTGCGTGTGTATGTGTGTGTGTGTGTGTATGTATGTGTGTGTACGCGTGTGTATGTGTGTGTGTGTGTGTGTGTGTGTATAGGGGGCTAAAACTACACAGAGGACACGGTCCCAGCTTAGCTTTCCCATACTGTGCTGCTAAATGACTGGCAAGAAAAACTGTTTGACTGTAATGAAATTTCAGACCCCCTGTCTAGTGGAAAAAGCCGTGGTGTTTGATGTGTTTATAAAGAGGGAGCCAGGGTCTGTTTCAAGGGGCTGTTTCGAACTGTAAACAGGCAGGAATTCTCCGAGTGGGCCGGATGCTGTACTGCAGGCTGCCTGCAGGGGGAGCGACACACCGCCGCCTCACGCTGGTCTCTAATCAAGAATTTACAATGACGCAGGGAGACATTTAGATATGGACTTGCAAATAGTGCAGGTGATTTACATATAGACTACCTTAGATTACCCGTGAAATAGCATGCATCCCAACAGCAGCCTTTTGATAGATAACACATGTTGTTATTAAACATTCAGCATAGTGAGTCCCCATGGGACATGTGTATGAATGCAGTGTATCAAGTATAGTGTGGGAGTTGTGTATTGAGTATTAAGTATAAATTGAGCGGACGGTTTTAATCCAAAGTGTTTTCTTGCATGGTCGTGTCTGTGCAGACGGGAGTATTAGTGCGAGCGTATGTGTGGAGTGTATTCGTGGCGGTGTGCAGGTCTCTGCCCGCGCTGGCCCAACATGGCACAGGTTAGCACCAGATGAGAAACACATTGCAACCTAGATTCTCTCTCTCTCTCTCCCTCTCTCCCTCTCTCCCTCTCTCTCTCCCTCTCTCCCTCTCTCTCTCTCTCTCTCCTCTCTCTCTCCCTCCCTCTCTCTGGGCCCCGGTCCCTCTGTGGGCGGAGGAAGGCTGGAGGTGCATTGTGGCTTTTAACTCCAAACAGAAGGAGAAGGGAACAGGGGTTGTGAGAGAATGAGAAGGGAGAGAAAATGGGTGTGAGTGTGGTTTGTGTCAGTATGCTTATTTGCGTGTTCTTGTGCACGTGTGTTTGTGTTTGCGGGCAGCTGTGGGGGATTGTGCCTGTACACACAAACTATATGTGTGTTTGTGTGAGTGTGTATGCATGTGTGGGTGTGTTTGTGTGTGTGTGTGTGGCTGTCACTAACCATCTTTGTTGCTGGTCACAGGGATGTTGTGGACCGTTCGTAGTTTGAAGCAGGAGCTGGTGAGAACCTGCAGCTCTACTGAGCTCAACACACAGGCCAGGAGGTCTGAGGAACACGCACGCACACGCACACACACACACACGCACACACACACACTGTCAGCTAGGTAACAGGTCAGATGACAACATATCTAGCTGTGTGGGCCCTAAAGAGAGACTCCCGGGTTAGCTGACCTACAGTCCAGCAACTTCCCATCATACCTTTCTTTTGTAGTTTCTGAATGCTCTCTCTCCACTCCGACCTCTCGTAGTCCGATGACAGCAGGAACAGGTGGCTCTGGACAAACATACACACACACACACTCGGAAGTGAGCCATTGGGGGACAAAAAGAAAGAAACCAACAGGAGCTCAGTGTTTCCAAAGCTGACAGTTCCCTCTGGTGGTGGCAGTGTGCTAGTGCAGGCACGGTGGAGGCCAGCAGCCTACCTTGCCATGCTTGTTGTGGATGCGGAAGGGGATGGTGGGGGAGTGGAGCAGCAGCCAGGACTCCTGCTCGTTCATCTTCTTCCTGAGGCGCTCCACCACACGACTCTGGCCCTTCAGGGCCTTCTACACACACACACACACACACATCAGTCATGCACGAGGAAGTGGGCTAGAGAAACAGGCAACAAATGGACTGCTAACTTTGATCGTTAACAACGGGGTGCTTTTGCTGATGTTGAGCGTGCGTGTGCAGACGGAGGGGTTATTAGGAAGTGTTTACGTAAGGGCAATTAAGGAGAACACACTCCCACCCTTCCCAGGAAAACCAGTCAGGGCGTGGCCTCAATCGGAGCAATCAAGACCACTTCCCCAAGATCCCTCTGTCCTCATCTGACTCGGACTGTCTACTGCGCACGCATGCGCGCGCACGGCACACGCACACAGTAAGAAGGCCCACTCGTGCGTGCGCACGCACGCACTTTGAACTCTGTCGCGTTTTAAGGTGAGCTGTTCCTGCGGCTCTCTGCGTACACCACAACAGGGGGGGGGGGGGCGGAGGGGGAGCTATTGTGCTGCAGAAGTGGAGGCTGGAAACTGGAGGCCCGGTCCTCGTCCTCTAAGGAGGGGTGTTTATACGGCCGGCACAATGAGATCTCTATCTCAACTCTCCTGCAAGTTTGGTCTTACTGGAATTAGGCTAAGGCTTCCTCTGAATGTGTTGCTATTGTGTATGCTGAACAGAAAAGAGCTCATGGGAAACTTGGATGAGTTTAACCAAGGGCATTTGGTGGAGGATGTGTATGAGTGCATCTGTGTGTATGAGTGTGTGTGTGGGTGCTTAGTTAACTGGTCAAGGGGAAACTTCTAGATGAATATTTCCAATAACAACGTTGACAAAAGGAAGCCCCATGTTCCTGGCAGGTCAGACAATCTCAGACGATGAGACAAACATCCAGACAACATCCAGACCCCTAGTCTGACCCCAGCCCTGACCCCGGCCTGACCCCTGAGCCCAGACACCTGGTTACCTTCTCCTTCTGGATCTCGCTCTTGATGACAGAGATCTTGATCTTCATGTCCTCGATCTCGTGCTCAGGCAGCACCTGGATGTGGGGGCAGGAGTCGGAGTCGTCCAGGGTCTGGAATGTCAGGTCAGCCAGGGGGATGTACCACTTACACTCATACTGCTGCTGCCTCCTGCGTGGGGGGGGGGACAAGCATAGAGGTTACTGCCTCGTCGTGAATGAGAGACGGAGGGAGATGGAGAGAGGGAGAGAGGGAGAGACAGAGAGAGAGAGAGCAAAGAGCTGACAAGGTGGTGGCTGCGTTCCTGGAGGGCAGAGTGTGGGTTCCTTCTGCATCAGCCAAGTCTGCTGCTTGCTGTGCGAGGGGATGCCTCTTTGTTTTGAAAGATCCTTCCCTTCTCATCGCCTACGGACACACTATCTTCCTCCATGTTTTAATAAGGCTCCTCTTCCACCTTCCCCGAGGTGCCCCCCCTCCCTTTCTTAAGCGAGGCCTTTGTCTTGGATGGGTCTATAGGGTATACAAATCCCTCTGGCTTGTGGAGCTCTGTGTATGCATGCATAGTCCTATCCCTGAACAGGGAATTATAGCTGATCTAGCATTCATAGCCTTATAACACAAACCCACACACCCCCCACCCCACACACACACAATAAGGCCTCAGACTTGCACTGTTCAGAAATCATTCTAACCATATCCAATCCCCTTCACCCTCAACTCTCACCTCACCCCCCAAAAGCCCATTTCACAGTATTTATCCCCCCTAATCAGTCTCCCCCAGGCTGACTAGACTGGAGAAGGTGGTGCAATCTGCAATTCTGAGGGCATCCACACACCACACACATCCCCACTCACACACGGGAGTGATCCAGCATGATAGAGAAACAGACAGACAAGGGATTGCCAGGGATTGGATGACTTAATTGAGATAACACTGCTGATTAGGTATTAACCGGACAGCTTGTTTTAATTGGCATCGTCAGAGTCGCTGGCCTAATCCTGGGCTTTAGACGCCATACCATAATAGAATCGTTAGGAGACTGGTATCTGTGGAAACCCTGTCGGGGGGGTGAGGGGGTGGGGGGTATGTCACGGACCGCCAGCAACTGTCAATCGCAATCAGAGGCAATCTGGCTAGTAACGGTAACCGCGCTGACAGGCGAGTGACATAGGGGCACGGGAGGCAATCCTGTAAATGAAACACTTCATCTAGCGCCATGCGAGCAACACACACACACACTCTATCTCTGTCTCTCCATTTGCCTCGAGCCAAAACAACAGACTGAGACTACCAATAAAATATAGAGCTTGCCGTATGCTAGAACATGAATCTAGACACAAAACCATGCTGGTGTTCAATACATCATTCCAGACCCTGTCGTCACGCTCATCTACTGCACAACACCAAAGGCAGAATAAGAGATGAAATCCTCTGCTTCAATTATCATCCCTTCCATTGCTCAGACATTAAAGCGTGCAATCGCTCTGTGGTGCCAAATAAGAGAGAGAGGTTCTTCTGAGGGAGGTGATGCCTGTGAGTCAGCGAGCTGACAGCATGCTGAGATGATGCAGTGGCTGAAAACAGCCCCACCCCCATCCCCATCCCCATCCCCAGCCCCACGACCACCCCAGCCCCATCCCCATCTCCACGACCAGCCTCATCCCCAGCCCCACGACCACTCCCAGCCCCATCCCCATCCTCAATCAGAGCCCCACGACCACCCTAGCCCCAGGCCCATCCCCACCCCCAGCCTTCCTGTCAAATCTGTCTCTGATTGACAATAGTGCTTGAAAGGGGTGGGACTGGGCACCACCACATGACTGTGTGTGTGTGTGGTGGTGAAGTGGGGGCTGTGTGTGTGTCCACCCGTGTGTGTGTGTGCGTGTGTGGGTGTGTACCTACCCCGCACTAGTCTTCTTCATCTTAGCACACAGCAGCAGGTCTGTGAAGAGGAAAACATGGCGCAGCTTGCGGGCGCCCTCAGACACCTCCACCAGGAAGCCATCCTTCACCAGCTGACGAGCCTACGGGAGCACATGCCGAGGGGTTACTTCCTGTGGGCGGGCCCGCCGCGGGCAGACCGACTTATAAACATCAGCTTCCTGGTTGGCTCGTGGGCTACTGGTCCCACACAAACACGAGCGCGTGCACACACGCACACTTGTGTATAGGAGACAGGAAGGATGAGTCACAGCTTTAGAGAGGAGGAACAAGTATGAAAGAATGTAGCAGCTGTAGTCGCACTGCTAGTCACTTTGCACCCTTCCGATCTCTGCCACATGCTGGTACTTGAACTCAGGGACCCCTCTCCATCCCAAGGGCGACCGCTCCGCCAACGTAGAGCTTTGCGCCGGTGCAGGTGGACTGTATTTATACCTGAAGAGTGAGTTCAGCCAGTTCAGACGGGCTACATGCGTCCGGCAGACGCTGCTAAGGGAAGGGCTAGGAAGTTGAACGGCTGACAGGCAGAAACACAGGCCAGGCTGAACAACACAATACCAGACAGTGTTCAGAAGAGGATGACATCAAACGGCCCGCACTGCATGCTGGGAGGCAGACTGACTGCGTGTGAAGATCTAGAGAGGAAGGGGAGAGGCAGGGGAGAGATACAGAAGAGAGAGGAGGGTGGGAGTGAGAGAGAGAAAGAGGGGAGGGAAGCGGTAGAGGACGAGGGGGGGAGAGAATATAATTAGGAGAGAGACAGGGGAGCGATAGCGGAGAGGGGGGGAGAGGACTATGTAAGGGAGAACGCGAAGCGGCCGTGTGGAGGTGAGCGATCGTGGGTTCGGACGGGAGCGGCTGGAGCTTTTGCTTGACCCCAGCTAGACTTCCCAAACTGGGAAGTTACACTCCCTCAGTGCTGCCATAAGCAGCGCACTGTGCACTCCAAACAGTCTGCGGAGCTGTTGGGAAGACCTTCAGAGTAACTGAACACACGCCCACACCTCCTATACCTGACACCCTTATACTTGCACACAGTCTCACACACACACACACACACACACACACCTCTCCCTTGGGCGTGGTGACGGCTGTCCTGCGAGGGTCTATCTCCTCGTTGATGGATGACAGGAAGTTCTGAGAGATGCGCAGCGCGTCCTGCAGCAGAGGGAAATCTGGGTGGTCCTTAGGGGTGTGTTTCAACAAGTCCTACAACAAAACACACACACCGTCGACACATTACACATACTGTGGGCAACCACAAGCAACACTTTACGAGAAACCCCTGTCGCAAACTCTTTCGGCGATCGTTCCAGTCAGCGCAATCTCGTCACGTTACGAAAGACGCTAGGGTTCTAGGATGGGCCCCTGGGAACGTTCTAGAAGGTCTACCGTGCTGCTGTCAATAATTGGACAAAAGGTTCGGGGACTCAAAGTGGAAAGACAAGACACAGGACGGATGAGGTCTGTAGTCAGGCGGTCAGTGCAGCAAGTCTGGTGAGGACACAGCTGACCGCATGCTGAGCACATTAACATCTCATCTCTGCTGTGGATCGATCCTGCGCTATTTATTCCCTTAACCTCCTGCCTGGAGATCTTCTCAACCACAATCTGCTCGCTGGCCTCCGGACAAGATCACGGCTCTGCGGGTCGGGAGACGGATCCTGGGACCGTGTGTGTGTGTGTGTGTGTGTGTGTGTTAGGGCCAGAGATATACTCACATGTAGAACGAGTGTGCTTCTGGTCACACGGTCAATCGGCTTGTAGAGAAGAGCTGTGAGGAGAAGAGGAGAGTGAGAGGGATGTCTAGTTTATAACTCTCTCTCTCTCTCTCACACACACACACACACACACAGATAGGAAAACATGACTTGTGAAAAAGCCTATTACACGCACGGCTGAGCCCAGGTTTTCCAAGGTAGGGGGGCAGACATTTCTATCATCCACACAGTCAAGTCTATGCTCCCTGCAGACACACACACATAAATGGACTGTATTGCTTTGCAAGGTCACCTATAGGAACGTTCACATCCCATTATGAGATTAACCTTGAGACCATAATCGGACACATAGTGGTTAGATAGATTGCCTCTGATGGCGCTCTTTGTCACACACACACACACACACAGAGACACACACACACACTACAAACTTCACTTCAGTTCCACCATGATAGATTCTGCTCAGCAACAAGATGCTTACGTAACTTCACACACACACACACACACACGCACACACACACACACACACACATACACACACACACACACACACACGCGCGCACACACACTGTGCAGGCTGGTTAAGATGCAGTGCAGTCGAAGCCCTGTGGTGTCTACTGAAGCCTACAAGCTCTCGGTATGATGCTACTCTGATAAAGAAATCCTTCTAGGACTCGTTCCTAACAGTGGCAGCAGTGACACTGAGCCATTCTGTCAGCACCCTGGCTGGCATTGCTTGACATCTCACGGCCATGATGACGACGACGACAACGATTATCATGTCTCCAACCTTCCTCAGTACAGACGCAGCGCCGGTACATTTCTCAGCACTAATCCGTCAATCAAGTGTCCAATGTCTCTCCGATCGCAATGCTGTGGCTCTACCTTCAGTCTCTCCTGGTCTTCCAGTCTACATCCCCCCCCTGCCCCC
>BROE01000019.1:3921350-3996078 GCA_036571765.1 Plecoglossus altivelis
AGAGAGAGAGAGAGAGAGAGAGAGAGTAAGAGAGAGAGAGAGAGAGTGAGAGAAAGAGAGAGCGAGAGAAAGGGAGCAGACAGATTAGCAGCTTTGGTCGTGAGTGGCTTCAGATCGCGGCTTCTTCGTCTCCATCACACTGATGTAAGAGAAAAGTGTCTCACATAGTCATTAAAAGCCTCTCTCCTGTGTAACTTCACATGTGCAGGCGGACAGTGAGGAGCACACCCCCTCGCCTCTGATTGAACTGAGAGAGAGACAGAGAGAGGGGGGGGAGAGAGAGAGAGGGAGAGGGAGAGGGAGAGAGAGCAGGACTCTACGGGGATCTTGTACAGGCTTACCGACAGGGTTCCACACACACGCACATGCACGCACACACCCAAACACACTCCACAAAGACAACCAGTTCTGTACAGTCTATCTAACCAGAGAGGCTCTAATAGAAGATCTCTTATTCTGTTTCATGCTCCCTCCCTCCCTCCATCCCTCCTCCTCCCCTCCTCCCTCCATTAATAATGCTCCCTGTATTCTGTTCATCCTGCGTCCCGCCTGGCTAAACCCTGAGTCTTCTTAGTAAACAGAGCTACTGCACCCCTCACAGTGGAGCAAGAAGGCCTGGACAAGGTCACTGCATGTGTGTGTGTGCGTGTGTGTGTGTGTGTGAGGGTGTGTGTGTGTGTGTGTGTGTGTGCGTGTATGTGTGTGAGGGTGAGTGAGTGAGTGAGTGAGAGAAAGAGAGAGAGAGAGAGACAGAGAGAGAGAGAGAGAGAGAGAGAGAGAGAGAGAGAGTATGTGCCTGTATGTGTGGATCTACCGGGATCTTTACCAGGCCCCTTACCGACAGGGTTCCACACACACGCACATGCACGCACACACCATCCCAAACACACGCCACAAAGGACCAACCAGTTCTGTCACAGTCTATCTAACCACGAGAGCGCTCTTCATATTATGAAAGATCTCTTTTTTAATTTTTCTTGTGTTTCATGCTCCCTCACTCTCCCCTTCCATCGCACCTCCTTCCTCCCCCCTCCTCCCTCCATTAATAATGCTCCCTGTATTCTGTTCATCCTGCGTGCGTGATGGCGGGCGACCGCGGGCGGCTGAAACCCTGAGTCTTGCTTTATTAAACAAGAGCTACCTGCACCCCCTCCACAAGTGGAGCAAGAAGGCCCTGGACACAGCAGTCACTGCATGGTGTGTGTGTGCGTGTGGTGTGTGCCGTCAGTCCGCCCGCGTGCGTGTGACCGCCGTGTGCGTCGAGGGTGTGTGTGTGTGTGCAGGTACTGTGTTGAAGTGAAGTGAGTAGACACCAACCCTACACAGAACAGTAGAGAGGAGAGAGAGAGAAGTGTGTGTGTGTGGAGGGAGGGAGGGTGAATTCAGTGCAGTGTGGATGGAGTGAGGGTGAATTCAGTGCAGTGTGGATGGATGGAGAGAGAGGGAAGGAAAGTCAGAGAGGGACGAGAGACCGACGAGAGAGAGAGAGAGAGAGAGAGAGAGAGATGAGAGAGAGAGAAAGAGAGAGGAAGAGAGAGAGAGAGAGTATGTGCCTGTATGTGTGGACACTGGTAGCCTCTGCTTGCATCATAGATCAGGTCTCTGTGATCTTCAGCACTGTGGCTTCGTTACTGCAGCTTCACCCAGATCTGGAGGCTCAACTCTGCCGTCTGACCCCGCCCCCATCTCCCCTCCCCCCCCAGCCCCCTCTCCGCCCCCACATCTGGAAGACAGAGGAGAGCCCAGTGGAGGGCTGCTACACCAGGGCAGACGAGAGGATGAGAGGACGAGAGATACAGAGAGATAGTGATCATGAGAGAGAAAGAGAGGGGGCGGCAGCTGAAAATATAAAACCGATAAAGTTGGAGGAGGAGGACAGCTCAAGGTCGTCGTGGCTCCTTCTCTCGGTTACCAGGGACCCATGTGGGTCAAGTTCCTGTGCGGACCAGCGCTGTGCCAGTTATAGCAGCGGGCACTGCCAACCCTGCCCTCCACTGGGGCCTCTGCCAACTACTCTGAGGGGACGAGAGAGAGAGACAGATATAGAGAGCCAGAGAGCCAGAAACAGTGAGACAGAGAGAGACAGGGAGGGACAGAGAGTCAGAGAGAGAGACAGCGAGACAGAGAGAGACAGCGGGACAGAGAAAGAGAGGCAGAGACAGACAGCGAGATAGACAGAGAGAGACAGAGACCGACTTCCAAAGCTCAAAGTTGAAAAAGCTTCAAATTGTTTTGCTCAAGCAACTTTGTTGCTGCTGAAACGTTGAGGTCCAGCAAGAAGCAGCAGCAGGTGGGCAGTGGAGGAGGACTGGGCCTCATATCTGCTGAGGTACAGCAGCTCTCCTTTCCAGTGAGGACATCAGAGTGCTTCCTCAGTGTTGGAGACCACACCAGTGAGTTAAGGGGCTTACTGGGAGAGAGGGGGAAGACTGTACTGTTCCATTTCATCTTCAGGGGATGGGGAAGAGGGAGAAAGAGGAGTAGAGGAGCAGGGGGACAGAGAGGAGAGGACGGCATTCCTATCTACATGTCACACACACACACACAAAGACTGACCGGCTATATGAACTGGTAATAAAGGATAACAGCACTGGAGTGGTATGGTTAGATGGGAGACTGACTTGCGTTGGCTGTTAAGGAATATGAAACAACCTCTGTGGAAGATGGAGTGTTATAATAACATGTGATAATGTGGAGAGAGGGGGGAGAGGAGAGGGGATCCACTCAATTTGCACCCTTCCTTAGCAGGGAACGTGAACACATTCACAGGTACATCTATTTGAAATGACAGACAGATCCACCTTCAACGTGGGTGTAACAACAGACGCGAAACACACCAACGCAGTCTCACCATAATTCCCATCAATAGTAGTCAGTCTTCAATAGATAAGTAGATCTAGGCATTTAATGGGAGACGAGATGAAGTTCCAAGGATCATCATAGCTTTCTCGTACTAGGTTAGGCCAATTCTCTTTCAACTATGAGTATTCTCCAAGACTGTGATTATCGTTTGTCAGGTCCAAGGATCTATAAGTGCTTCTATTAGGGTGTGTCCTTTTCGCTACCTCGAGTTCCAAGCTCCATTCTCTAACAAGCATCTTGTTCTCTCAGAGCATTGGACATCATGGCAAACGAGAAACTAGTGCTTGTCTCCTGTGATTTCTCGAGCCAGAAACATAGTACCAATAATGTTCCTGAAGAAATGCCTCACACAATCTGATAATTAACTGCACCACCCATCCACAAACACAAACTCGAAACTTGAGCCTGCTTGGCAGCAGAAAACTTTAGGAGACTTATTTTTTGGATGAAGCTGAATAACTAACAAAAGCCAACACTCTACATCTTACACCCACAATTAACCTTGACACTTTAACCCTCCCACCCTGCACCCTTTCCCTTCTGCTTACCACGTCTCTCGCAGACAGTGTCTGTCGCCCCTCCTTCCCCCCATCTCTCTCGTCCCTCCCCTTCTCCCTCGTCTCCCCTCTTAACCTCCACACACATCTACCTCATACACTACACACACCACACAACACAGATTCGCATCCGCTCCAGGCGTCTCGGCAGGCTCGCCTACTCTCGGTCCTGGCGTGTGCGCCCCCTCTCCCCCTCTCTCCTTCTCCGGCCCATTTCTGATCACAATTTTGTTCCAATATAACAAATCTTATCAGCGGTGTTTTCGCCTAAGTAGCGAATAATGTTCCTGTTAATATGTATAGGCCTCACAATCTGTGAATTTATAACTTTTAACTCCCAAGCATAGAAGCTTTTTATTAGATATCTTGTTGGGGCGTATTCTTGGAGACAATACGTGTCTTACTTTTACATTACTTTAACTTTACTCTCTCCCTCTCTCCCGTCTCCCTCCTCCTCTTCCCGCCTCTCCCTCTCTCCCCTCTCCTTCTCCCCCATCGTGCCCTCCTTCTTCCTTCTCCGCGCTTCTCTCTCCTCTCCCTCTCATCTTTGATCACCTTCCTGGCTTGGCTAAGCTCGATCCCCAAAAGAGCTGAAGTTTACAAAACCTGGCAATGCAGAACAGGCACTGTGCTGCCGATTATTTAAACACACACAGTGACACACACAAACACACCGAAGTGACACAGGCGCGACACACATATTGGCCAGAGACGGTCCAGCAAGGGCCCGGGACGAGTGTGACTGTGTGTGTGTGTGTGTGTGTGTGTGTGTGTGTGTGGTGATGTGATGTGAATGGCGTAGCAATGCTGCTGAAGATAACTAGTCTCTAAGATGAGGAGTAGACTGGAGCAGGCAGCACAGATACAGATGAACGTGTTCTGCTTCTTAACACACACACACACACACACACACACACATACACACAAACACACAAACAAACACTCATACACTCTTTCATGCATTACTGACATTTGTGTGTGTGGCAGGGTTTGAGGTGACAGCTGTCTATTTCCTCTTCACCTACCTCACAAACACACACACACACACACTCTGCACAAGATAAGCACAAACAAGTGCAGACCAAGATCATGACCAAGACTCATTAGCGATCAGAATATAAACAGACTGGATCGATACTTCCATCGCTCTCTGCAACACTGTCAGAGCAGCGAGCTAAGCAAAAGTCTCTCTCTCACGCACACAAACACACATACAATAATTACCAACTTCCCTAACTTATCTTTGCTTAAGACATCAAATCATCATTCTAAAGACCAAGACAGGCTACACAACAGTCCATGACAGTCCACTCTGGTCCAGCAGTTCTGTCTAGTCCAGCAGTCTAGTCTAGTCCAGCAGTCTAGTCCAACAGTCTAGTCTAGCAGTCCAGTCTAGTCCAGCTGTCTAGTCCGGCAGTGCAGTCTGGTCCAGTCTAGTCCAGTCTAATTCAGCAGTCTAGTCCAGCAGTCCAGTCTAGTCCAGCTGTCTAGTCCAGCAGTGCAATCTGGTCCAGTCTAGTCCAGCAGTCCAAGTACGTCCCACAGTCGAGCATGCAAACATTACCGTATGTGCAGTTACAACACAGCCTCAGAACCAGCAGGATCTCCATGTCCCCTCTGCTCTCTGTCTCTCCCCTCACACACCTCCAGCACTCACACCAGCACACACAGACAGGCAGGCAGGCAGGGAGAGAGAGGGAGAGGAGAGAGAGAGACTGTGCTCGCTAGCCTCCCTAAGCCTGCCGCTGCATACACAAGCAGAAGGGGCGGGGTTGGATAGTCTTAAAGAGCCAAAGCAGCCTAACAGCATGCATTCACACACTTACACACAGAAACCTCACTTCACACACACACACACACACACACACAAACCTCACTAAACACACACTTACATACAGAAGCCTCACTTCACACCACTACCCAGATGCCAACTTCAGCCGCACCACACACAAGTCTTACCCTCCATGTTGACAGTTGTCGTACAGTCCTTGGAGTCCTTTGGACCCTTTACTTTGAGGTTCTGGAAGAAAAAGAAAGGCCTTGTTTTGAAGGGGTGTGACAGCTTGGATAGAGTTGCTTTGTATATAAGAACAAGGATCTCATCTAGATGGCAATTCTTGGCTTCGGTTACAGGGTCTCTAACCATTGTTGGTGGTGATGATGAGGACAAACCTCAGAGATCTTCTGGAACTGGATGTTGGCCTGGCTGCACTTCTCTGCTGTCTCCACGGCAACCTTGTAGTTGTCCACGAACGCCTTGTAGACCCCTAACTGGCTGGCCTGGAGGAGCAGAGGACACCACCAGAGATCAGGAGGAGGAGGAGCAGCCTAGAGAGGGGGCAGAGCTGAGAAAGAGTGGGAGAATAGTGAACTAGAGTGGAGTAGCAGGGCTGGGAACACATGGTGTCAGGGCAAAAGATATCTGGTGGGGGGTAGGCAGAGGATGGAGGGAAGGATCAGGAGTGCAATGTCGCGCGTGTTGCGCACAAAGGTCCGCGTTTTGAACTGAAGCACTGCAGCATACCACAGGCCATTTGAGCTCCTGGATTATTAACCCACGAATATATCTGTGTAATCTGTTCCATCAAGGCTGGTTCTACTTTCACATCATTGTGCTACCTTAAGAACTCTCGCCCTCTCTCTCAAAATCCACACACTGTCCTCTTCTCCTCTCAACCTCTCTCACATCCGGTCTCCCTCGTCCTCTTTGCCTCCAGGATTCTCAAAATCACCGTCTTCTACCTCTTCCACCCCTCACCCTCATTTCGTTGTCTCCTCTCCCTCCGTCTGTCCGTCAGAAACGATACGCCCGGTCTACATCACACTCGATCTCACGAATGCTTTCTTCAAACTGTTGAGGGTGTTTCTGGGTCTCCGCTGATAGAGCAAAAGGGACTTAGCCATCCTTATTCCTTCAATCTTCTTCTCTTTCCACCACTCCATGCACCGTATTTTAGCATATGTTAGCACTCTCTTCAACTCGTTTCCCGTCATTTTGCTTGGAATACAAGGTGCCAATTGGGGGGGGGAGGGGGGTGGCAGGGGGGTCAGCTCTGTGTACAGACATTGTTAGGGCTCAGTAAATGAGTCTGGGGGGTGGCTTAGAACTAATGAAGGATTTGGGAATGGAATTTGTTTAGGACTGTTCATTTTTGGGCCTCTCACCTCTCTCTCTCGCTCGCCATGCTCGGTCTGGGTCGCGAGACTCGATGTCGACCCGCCGTTCTACACACGCGTGGGGGATCTCGCGTGCGGGTCCTTTCATTGACCACCACCCAACGCAGCAGAGGCTCCACCCCAATCCGCTCTCGATAAGGCAAACGCAAGGCGCACCCCAGGAGATACCGACGTCCCAACAAGATGTCTTCGCTGTGCATCAACCGCACCTCTTGAATCTTGCTTCCGCATAAATTATGTCGTCAGCTGCTTATGCTTCTCTGCGTCAGACCCAGCGAATCTTCGCGCTCAGGCTGGATGTATCCTCTTATCATCTGCGACCTGCCTCGCCCGCCTGGCCCAGTGCTCATCCTCTCTCCTGCGGGTTCTCCCACCGCTCCTAGGCCCCTCTCTATTCTCCTCTCGCCAGAAGTGTATCATCATTTGGCTCTCCTCTCTTGTGTCCATCCGCTCACGCTACTCCTCGCAAGAATGTCTCATACGAACGTGAATTTCTCCGGCATCGCAAAAACAAGCATTACAAGACCCTCCCCTCCTCAGTGTGACGTAACATGCGGAGGGAGAGGAGCGCAGCCACCGCCAGGCCCCGCGAGGCACTTCAAAAAGTCTCGGAGGAAGATCAATACTTCATCCTTCTCATGCATTCTCTCAAGTCTTCCCTCGCTCCTCGCTCTCTCCGTCCTCGTGTTCCTCCAACGCCCAGCTTCCATATTGATCTCCCGAGACTCTCCTACTATGATATCACAGCAGGCCTTCCTCAGCCTGATCGAATCTATCAAGGTGAACATGACCACTGTGCTGACGCGCATGGGATCAGCGGTAACTCTATAGCAACGGAACCTCCCGCTACACAAAAGGCTGGCAGCCGCTAACCAGCACGCCCAAGTACGGCCGTAAAACCCGGTCCTCACACAGTTGCTTGTAAAAATGTCGTGGATCTTCTAAAACCCCACATTACGAGGAGCCACAATGCAGACATGAATCAACATTTGGCTGATCCCTGCCAACCATGCATGTCGGCCATGTCGGTGTCCACGGGTCCTTAACGCAGAGCCTCGTGGGTAGTCGGTGGTGTGAACCTTCCTGTGCTCAAGCCACAGACCCTGCCTACCTGCAGCTGGCGAGGCGGGGGGGGGGGCTGTCTGTCTCTATCAGTCACCAAGGCAAACACTGTCTCCTAGCAACGAGCACATCACCTGCGCTCCCAGAGTTCTGGTGGGGAGCGCAGAGTAACCCTAACATACAGACAGGGAGGGAGAGGGAGAGAGCGAGCAAGCGAGCGAGCGAGGAAGGATTAGATAGAGAGATACGGAGAGAGTTTAGAATACCGATGAGGAATAAGTGAAAATGCAAACATACTGAAAGGAAAGAAGGAAGCCAGAAAGAGAAAAAGGAGCGAGTGAGAGGAAGGGAGATGTGCTGTTGAGAGAAGGGCGAAGAGGTGACATGCTGATGGGACAGGGTGTCAAGCAGCCCACAGCCATTTCTCCATCCTTTCTGTTCTTTTTACTTCACTTGACTTCAGATCTCCTGAATGGAGTGTGTGCATATGTGTGTGTGCATATGTGTGTGTGCATGTGTGTGCGTGCATGTGTGTGTGTGCATGTGTGTGTGTGTGCTCCACACAGGGAGCTTGGGGAAGCGTCCTGTCTCATTACTCCACCATCTGTACACTCTGAGACTGCAGAGCGCCCAGGCCTGTCTAAATGTTTAGCTGCCACGCGACACACACTCACTTTCATCCCCACACGCCTCCCACTGACACCCATTAACAGACTCATCCAGCCCCATCTGGGCTGTGTGTGTGCTTGTGTGTGCTTGTGTGTGTGTGTGTGTGAGTGTGGGTATGTGTGTGCGCGCGTACCGCATGGTGCGTTTTACCATAAACAGACACGACATTTGTTTGTGCATGTTTAGGATCCGACTCCTGCTTAATGTTTTACAGTGACATAATAAACGAAATTAGCCAAGTTAACGTTCCATCATCGCAGATGCGTGGGTGTGGCAGAAGGGGGAGGGGGGAGAGAGGGGAGAGGAGAGGAGGGGAGTGAGCAAAAGAAAATAGAGAAAAGAAATGCAGCTCTGGGGAGAACCGATGTGTGTGTAACCACAGTAGTTCTGGTATGTACCTCTCCAGGGGGTTAGGGTTTAACCAATTGGAGATCGATACCTAGGCTGTAATTGATTGTCTATTCCCACAGGTGCATGGATTGAGGAGAGAGGGAGGGAGAGCGAGAGATCCAGATAGAGAGAGGCCAGGGAGGATGGTAGGGGGTGTGGTAGTGGGGATAGAGGGGGGTGGAAGCAGCAGGTCCTGGGGGAAAAGGCAACATCTCACCAGCTTCTGGAAGAGGTGTCCCACAGCCACCTTCTCGTCCCACTGCTGGATGTGGGGGAAGAGGGCGTCGTAGAACTCTTTGTGGATCTCGAAGATGTCCTGGATCTTGTAGAAGATGGTTTCCACCTGCTGGATGGTCAGCACGGGCTGGGAGGTGGTGGCTGTGGCCTTCAGAGGGCGCATGGGCTGAAGACACACACACACACGCACCATTCATCAATGTCACTCAGCAAGGAAACCTCTTTTTTGTTAGTGCATATTTTTGGCCGTGTTTTTGAAATGCGATTGTCGACTCAATGGGCTTGAGAGTGATATAGGATAGCGTATCCGAGTGTGGACAGCGTGTCTGGGCAGAAAGACGCCGTACCAGTGACAAATAACCACAGCTAGACAAACCGCTAATCCATCAGGACTCAGCCAGGAAGCAGACCTGGTGTGTGTGTGTGTGTGTGTGTCAGCCTGTCGCCAGGCCAGTCTCCTGCCCACCAACGGGGTTCAATTCTAGAACACTCTCCTAAAATAAGCTTCAGCCCCTCTGAAGAACAGGAAGTCCAGGGCAGCTGACTCCTTAAGCAGTCCAGAGCGGTACGATAGAGGCCCGGCCCCATCCACCATGTGCATTTTGGTCGGAATGAGGAAGCGAGAGGGAGGAGCCTGTGGTTGGGATGCAAACATGCACACAACCCGCCTGCTTGTCATTGGCAGGATCCTGCAGCTGCAGCAAGGCCTTGCTGGGGGAAGAAGTGAGATGGTGGAGGGGGAGGGGTCTACATGCCTTCCTGGTGAGGGCTTGCAGCAAGAGGACCTGCTGAAAGGACCTGGCTGCACTTTAACCTGATCGCACTGCGGGGGCAAGGCTGGGGAGACAGGAAGTGACGTGGAGTGGTTGCGCAGGCGGACTCGGTCATTGTGTGCAGGGTGCAGGAAACGCAGCGTCCTGTCCTAGACCGGCAACCACTCATACCATGCAACCACAGACCATCACAGAGATCAGAGCCAAGCTTCCTTCTTGGAACGAAATGCAATTGGTTCAACGACTGTAACAACTGCAGTGCCCTTTCACAATAGGTTTTACATCTACATCTAAATCTGCTTGGCAGGGTATGTGTGTGTGAGAGAGTGACTGTGTGTATGTGTGTATGTACGTGTGTCTCTCACCAGCAGCAGAGCCTCCAGCTGGTTGATGTAGATCTCCTCACTGGCCAGGAAGCCAGACAGCACCAGTTTCTTCATCTCCAGACCCTTCTCTACATCCCCCTGGAACACACACACACACACACACACACACAGGGCAGTTAGACAGGAACACACACAGGGCAGTTAGACAGGAACGCACACGTTTACACACAAGCAGATCAACAAGTGAAACGGCAGGAGATGTGTGTAGATGCATGAAAGGTGTGTGTGCCACCCTGGGAGGGTGAGCTGGTGTTAGTGACTACTGGAGGTCCAGAGGATAAGAACATCTTGTTTTTCTCAGTGTGTGTGACTGTTTGTTTTGGCACTGTCTCATGGGTACTGTGAGTGTGTGTCTGTGCGTGGACGTGTGTGTTTGTGTGCGTGTGTGTGTGTGCGTAGATGCAGGGCAAGCCAGGCTCAGACACGCCCTGCTCAAAACAGATCTATGACCTCACCAGACTATGCCTTTCTGTTCTCCTGACTGAACAAACACACACACACAATCACACACACCCAGAATTCAACCCCGTCTGAAAAGCATCTGAATGGTTGACTGGTCTGGCGGAGGCGAGCTGGGCTGTTGGCATGACGATGGCATGGGACGCCTAGTTGTTGTGGTAGCTCCACAGCTGAGGAAGCTCCACCCACACGAACAACAGGCAGGACCCGAAACCAGAGGCCCGCCCAGCACCAATAACAAACCGACCTCTCCTTTAGCCCGTGGACGACTAACATTACAAAGAGGTGCAATCAAACGTAACCATATGTGGTGCAGTAACACCCTTGTGGCCTACACCAGGGTGAACATTAGTCTTTCACCTCCTTTCTCTATGAACACTGACATCGTGTTAACTCAGGATATAACAGTATAAAGGCCTGCAGTAAACAGGACCACAGCACAGACCAGAACAAGCAACCAGGAGACTCCCAGCGTGTAGCTGTGGGCCTGTGAGCTAGCTGCTAACCAGCTACCTGCTCCCTCACTCCAACATGGAGACATGGAGGCCTGAGTCATGGCCAGTGTGTCCGCCTGTCGGCTGAGTCACGTCCGCCTGTATGAGAAGGCTGGAGGACTATGAGGAGGGGAGAGCAAGGCAATATCAACACGGATACCAGCCAGCCAATCAGTCAGTCTGCCAGCCAATCAGTCTGTCTGCCAGCCAATCAGTCAGTCTGCCAGTATGTCAGCCAGCCAATCAGTCAGTCTGCCAGTATGTCAGCCAGCCAATCAGCCAGCCTACCTGCAAAAAAAGACTGGCAGGCCCAGACGATGCTCAACTGAACGCCTGAAGTTGGGCCAATAGCAGCACTGCTCTGACTCAACTTGTCATCACCATCGGCTGCTCTCTGGTCATGTGACCAGGAAGTTATTTTGAGGGAACCTGCTGGAGATGGCCTGGATGAACATGGGTCCCACTCAGTAACTCGTTCACCCCAAACGCGCACAAGCAGCCTTGTACAGTACCTCCTCCATATCAGCCCAGCTGCATCTCAGCTGTGTGACTCCAGTACTTTTCCAATGTGAGGTAACGATTCAACCATCTTCAAACAATCTCTCTTATGCACACACATACAGTACACACACACACGTCATCGATAGACAAACACATACCCCCCCCACACACACATACACACACACCTTCCTAACACACACATCTCTGTGTTCCTAGTGGCTCTTCCTCAGCTGGTGAATAAGACAGCAGCGTAAACACAGCCAGAACGCTGAGGTCGACACGCAGTCTGGAACCATCCGTGTCCTGAAGCATGTGTGCGAGCCTTGTGCAGTAGTGGAGTGTGTCTGTAGGTGTTAAGTTGTAGGAATCCTGCGACTGGCTCTGAGCCTGCCAACTAACACTGGGAGGCTGGAGTGTTAGTAGTAGGCACTAATGGATTTAGTCTACGCTTTCTACCATGGTGTGAATAGCGTGTGTGTGTGTGTGTGTGTGTGTGTGCACGCCCGCATGTGCGCGCGTGTGTGTGTGTGTGTGTGTGTGTGTGAACTTGGTTTGTTTCCCGATATACAGGTGTGACAGATAAAGGAGTCGATAGGAATGTGACTGAGTACAGCTTTTCCCCTTTTAGTAAAGCACTTTGAACTGGACAAACACACAAATATAGTCAAAGAGACTCATAAAGATCCTCAAGATCCTCCTCGTAACGTACGAAGACAGTTATGGCACAGCGACATTTACACACAAACTAGACCATTTTCAGAGTTCTGGGTCTAAAAGCACACTTCCTCTCGTTCGATCTCCTTCTTGTTCCTCCTCTCTGTTTGCTTTCAGAAGCGTCATGCTAGACGCAAGACCTTGCCTCCAATCACACCGGCCTTTCAACAATGACTTTCCAGGCAAACACACACACACACACACACAGTGAAAAATACACACACACACACACACACACTCACACAAACTGATGCCACGTTGTAAAAAGACCAATAACACTTTCCATATATTTAGCCCCGCATACAGAAGGAGCCTCTGTGTGCTGTGTGTGTGCGAGTGTGTGTGAGTGTGTGTGAGTGTGTGTGTACGTGTGTGTGTATGTGTGTGTGTTTGTTCCGCTTCCCTCCAGAAGGCTTCGAGCCACCCCGCTCCCTCACCTCAAAGTGCCTGCATGCTGCTGTCATCACAGGCATGTCCACCTCCAGATCCCCCTCCTCAAACAAATCCTCATCCTCCAGCACCCTGTCCAGGTAGCCCAGCACCTCCTCCTCCTCCTCCTCCATGCTTCTCCTCGGGCCCCGCTCCCTTGCTCCTTCTCTCTCCCTGGTGGTTCACCAGACCAGGGCCAGCGATGTGTCGAGTCTCCCACCCCCCCCTCCAGCCCCTCCTCAAGAGGACGCCTGGGCCTGCAAACACTCTGGAGAACGGCCGCTTCAACTGGGTCTCTCTTTGTCTCTCACTCAGTGGATCACTTTCTCCTCGTTCCTCCGCCTCCTCTATCCCTCTCTCTCTCTCTGTCTCTCTCTGGTTATCCTTCCCTCCCGGTCAGCTAGCTTCCCCGGAGCTCTACCTACAGCAGCACAGTTGTTGCCGACGCTGTGCTCTCACCTACACATGCGAGAGAGAGAGAAAAAAAAAAGTGCTCGCTTGCGTGCGTGCGCACACGCGTGCGCATGCACAAACACAAACGGCTGTGCACACACGCAGGCTTGAGGAGAGGAAGAGAGCGAGAGAGAGCGGTGGAGAGCAGAGAGAGAGGGACCCGCCTACCCTTTCCCCTCCCCCCTCCAGCTCCGTCTTCCTGGTGTGTGTCACTGTTCCGCCTCTGTCGACGAGGCCTCCCCCTCCCCCTCCCCGGCCCCGCCCCCCTCCACTCAGCAGCCAGCGGCCAGAGATCACAACCCCCAGCCAGACACTTCCTCCCTGACTATACACTATCCTCTCTCTTCTCCCTCTCCTCCCCCTACTATGTCTCTCCCTCCTCCCATCCTCTATCTCCTTCCCTCTCCCTCTCCATCTTTCTCCCTCTCGAGCCCTCTCTCTCCCACCGTCCCTCGCTCCCTCTCTTCCCCCCCCTCTATCGATCTGAAAAGACACTCAGCTGAGACTGAATCCTGTTCCATTAGCTTGTAGTAGCGCTTGCAGGGTGAGTTGCTGGGTCTCTGGTGCTGGTCATGTTAGTGTCCAGGCGTGTGAAGCCAGACCACTGCTAGACAGGCTCCTGTGTAGGAGGGGGACACAGGCAATAGTGGAATAGTGAAACCTCACAGGATTTTATGAGAGCTGAAGAACACAGCTTTGTAAGGAACTAGGCTGGAAACGTTTTAAAAGGCGCAGTCTAGAGTCTGTGTGTTAATCGGACACGACAAGGCTTTAGTGTGCGTGTGTCCATACACAGGTCAATGGTCCTGTCCAATGCTGACCAATCAACACTGCTAAACCTTTGGTCACATGACCAAGAGTAAAGGAAGTGTTTCCCTTACTCCCCCTCCTGCCAACGCTTTCTCTACATATTTCTCTCTCAATGTCTCTCTCTCTCTCTCTCTCTCCAACTTTCTCCTACCTCCTCTCTCTCTCTTGTACCTCACTCTTTAACTTGCTCTTTTTCATTTCTCTGCATCTCCACCGGCAGGAAATCTTGTGATGAAGCCATGGACCAAAGTGTTCTGCTGGCTCCTCTGCTGTTATGTTAACAAACGTTTACTTTTGCTGTAACTAGCAAAGGCTCAAATTCACTTCCTGGCTTTGGCTCGCATCGCATTTAAGTAATAAAATGCATGAATTTCCTTCACACACACACACACACAAACACACACACAAATACGCACAGACCACACACACACACACACACACACACACACACTGAGATCCAGGCTTTGCTGGTTGAGTGCGTGTGTGTTTCCAGGGTGATGTCTTGGCAGATCAGTATGAGGGCTGGTTTTCACTGTGTCAGCAGGATGGAAGAGAGAAATAGACAGCGACAGAAACATGCAGAAACCTGCGTTCTGACCAGCACAAGTCAACTTGCATCACAGACACGGGACCAGAACTGGGCATCTTAAAGCATGCTGCACAGTCCTGTCAAGGGGTGTGTGTGTGTGTTCAGCACAGATAATAACATCAACACAGACATATATATATATCTATATATATGTATACACTTTACTCCCTGTACACTCTCTTCCCTCTGTTTCCCAGAAAGGTGAAACGACAGCAAGCTAGTCTATGAGCATGCATTTCTTCCTGCACAGCATGAAAATGTCCTTGTCCTCCCTTTGCTGCGCAAGCACACCAGTGGTAGACGTGGTCATAAACGACTGACCAATCAGGGGCGGAGGGACACACCCATGTGACTCGTATGATTCGTTTGTGGAGTTTGACCAGCTGGGGGAGGAAGATGAAGTGTGTGTTCAACTGCTCGTGTAAAACAAGGAAACAAGTCCCGCTGATGACCTTCCTCACGCCTCACGCCCCATGTTAGGTGACATCACACCGAGGTCGAGCTGAACGAAAAACCAGCCGCGTCCTGCCGCGTCGACGTGCTATTAATGTTACAGTGTGGGCTGCCACGTCCAGCCGTGGTTCATTTGTGGTCAGACTGTCTGGTGACTGGCCTAGGCAGCTTGTAAAGGGGGCCGTAACAGACCTCAATTGTGCTTGTCATGCATTAACAACAGCAGGAGATTGAAACAGCTTGCTGTGGTTGTGCCTGGCCACTAGATGGCGACAGAGCTGCAGCGCACAGACCAGTCAAGGACGAGGAAAGTGTCTGGGTGTTTGGTTAAAGTCAGGATGGGGCGATGTTGCTGTAGAGCTATCTCTTGGAAACCTGGGTGTGAGTGTAAGATCATATGGGCTTCACCTTGATTGTCAGGAGTCTACGGAAGGTGAGTGTGTGTGTGTGTGTTGGTGTGTGTGTAACCGCTCCTGTCTGCTCCTCACACTTAATATGGGGACGTGACCTTTCTGTCAGCTTCCCATGTGAGTGTGTTGGGTCAGGGGCAGGTCAATACCCCAGCATGCACACAGTGTGAGGATGGACACACACACACTAACACAGTCACACACATACCCATGCACACACAAACACACTTCACTCTGTGAGAGCGTTAAAAGCTGCTGCAAATTCAAGCAGCTAACATCTGAAATCAAGTCTGAATATGGACTGGTCAGAATCCACAACAGAGCATTTCTAGTTGAGCTCTGCTTTGGTTCTAGTTGAACTGTGCTGAGCTGTGGTGCTGTGGTACTGTGGTACTGTGGTACTGTGGTGCTATGTGGGCAACCCTTGAACACTGGCACATCCTGCCTGATAGAAGCAGGCTGCTTCTGGTAATGGCAGGCTGCTGTTCTGCTGGCTACACAACATCATCCAGCTGCTAACTACGTCAACTGGCTGTTGGCATCACCCCCTGAAGCTGCGGGAGTGCACCCCCTCCCCTCGAACACACACACACAGACACACACACACAGCTCCAGGGGTGTTAATCACTGGTAATTACTTGGGTGACGAGGGACCTTAAGCAGAAGAGATCAATGCTGATTGGGTAGAAGGAATTGTGTGTAAGCCAATCAGAAGCTGTTCTGTGGAAATTTCTCTGAGGCTAAGGTCAGGGATGTGTCTAGCCACCATGGCCCTCACCTTAATCAATAGACAGAGACACAGAGTGTGTATGTGTGTGAATATGCATGTGCACGTGCACATGTGCCGTGTGTGTGTGCGCACAGTTGCGTGTGTCTGCATGTGCAAATGTCTGTACACATATACCTGTGTGTACATATTTGAGAGAGTGTGTGTATGTGTGTGTGTGTGTGTGTGAGGGCCTCACCCCAGCCAGTAGGCCCTCCGGGGGGGTGGGAGAGACAGCCTCTCCGTCGGGGCCGCGGGCGCACAGGGAGGGGGACATGGTGGGGGACTCATCGATGAAGGGCATGGTCTCCGAGCCGTCCTGGGACTTGCGGTCGTCGGCAGCGTCGCCGTCATACCCGTCCGTGTTGTAGTTGAAGTCTGGAAGAGAGGACAGGATGTGAGCATGGAGCACTTGTCTGTTGTTAAAGGCCACAACACTTGTTCAACAGCCCAACGTGGAAACGGTTTAGGGACTGTGACTGAGTGTGGGAATCGGCTTGTTGACAAGCTGCACACATCTGAGTTAGTCACCGGAGTAGACAGGAGACTGCCGCCTCTCACACACACACGCACACGGGCGCGGGCGCGCGCACACGCAGCGACCATAGGAACAAGCACCGCGGCTGGTATTGTGAATCCATTTACCATCTTTGAATGCGCCAGCTGGGGGGACCAGAATGTTAGACAGAATGTAGCCTAAAGCTCTACTGCCCAGGAAGAGAGGAAGAGATAGGGAGGAGGAAAGAAGAAACCAATGAGAAATGTAGAGGGAGGAGAGGGAGGGGGGACGGAGGGAGACAGCGAGAGAGAGAAGACGAAGAGTGATGGAGGAGAGAGTGGAGCAAGAGAGAGAGGAGAGAAAGAGGGGGGTACAGACAAAGCAGAGGATGGAGGGAGTAGAGACAGACCCCAGGTCTGATCCAGAACTAACTCTGGGCCCCCTGGAACTAATGAGGCCATAATTGCTAAATAACAGAGGTATCATTATCCTCTGGGAAGTCCGGGACAATACAAGCCTCAGTATGGGGGGCCCAGAGGGGCGGGACCCTCCATATGTCACGACTTGACACGCATGAGAACACAGCCACTGGACCATCCAGCTGTCAATCAGCTGGCATCGCTTAGGCACATAGGCCCACACGTGTTCCTATGCAACACGCCATGCCATCTGCTGCGCTGGGGTTGGAGTGGGGAGGGGCAACATGACTTCCTATGGTTGTTCATCAACACGGCATCCTAAACAAGCGTCTACCCCCTCTCACCCAGCTCAACCTTCTGTTACGGTGCAGGGGGGAGCTGGAGCTTGACTGCGTATTGATTTTGACTGAATGTGAAGCTAGTTAGTTTTTTTCTTCACGATTAGCTTTGATTAGCACCATTAGACATATCATAGCTTGATATATCAACAGTGGAGCGTGAGCCCTTTCTACTGACACCACAAGAAGTATCTGATACTGCACTCTCTCTCTCTAACACACACACACACACACACACACACACACAGTCACACTTCATCCAGGACACTGTTCAGAAGGTAAGCTTCATCAGAGATGTGTGACCTAGTTCTGTCACCGCCACAACACCCCTATCAGGAACACAGGGCCTATCACAGACACACACACACACACACTCAGGAACACAGGGCCTATTGCAGACACACACACACACACACACTCAGGAACACAGGGCCTATCACAGACACACAACACACACACACCCTCAGGAACACAGGGCCTATCACAGACACACACACACACACACACGAGCAGGACAACACTTGCCATGCCGCAGTCTCTTGTTCTCTTCTGTGAAAAACAGGATAGAAGTTCCCGTGGATCAGAGCGTCTCCTAAGAGCCGGCGCCAAAAACACGGTGCTTACGTGACGAATAATCCTGCCTTCCAGCCAGCCAGTACTACTAAGCTCTGCACTCGCATTTTCTACATCCAGATTTTCATGGGGACTATTTTTAGAAAAAGCCCAAAGGTAACCTATGCTGCCTCATAATTCAGGCGACTGTACGATGATTTTCTCTTCCGAGTGATAATGATTTGCTCATTCGATAACGGGTGACGTGCGGTCTATGCGGTGCACATCCCCATTCGAATACCATTACTGAACCTGGGTCGTAACAGTCTTAATGAGGTGATTATGGGTCAACTCTAGATAGTGAGAGCTGTGGAGGAAAGAGGTGGAGGTGGAGAGGTGGGGGTGAGGGAGCATGAGGACAGAGAAGAAGACAGACATGTGGTTAAGGTGTGGGGGGAGGGGGGGGGAGACAAGAGGAGAGAAGAGCAGAGAGGTGGGGCTTGAGAGATAAGGGAAGAGACAAGGAGGGAATGGAAAAGCCCTCAAGTCGTTTGAAGGAATTGGGGTGAATGTAGACCAGGTCAAGAGGCCTCTGTTCCAGTGCCTGCAGCAGACAGACACACACTGTTTCTCTCTCTCTCTCTCCCACCCACCCACACACACACACACGTACACACACAAATGGGTCATTACACACTGTTAATACACTCTTTTTCCTTCGGAGTAATGAGTGTACATGTGTGTGTGTCTTCATGCTGGATGTCTGCATGTATGCATGCGTGTTTAATGACTCTAAATCTGTGTGTGTGTGTGTGTGTGTGTGTATGCCATCTTATCTGATGTGTGTTAATGGGCGGCGTGTGTTTGTGTGTGTGCCATCCTGTCTGATGTGTGTTAATGGGCAGCAGTGTGTGTGTGTGTGTGTGTGTGAGACATCCTGTCTGATGTGTGTTAATGGGCAGCAGTGTGTGTGGGGGTGCATCTGCCTGACAGCATTAGGAGTGTGGAAGTGCTCATCACTTCTCCTGATTACGTCTGATTATCCTGATGAGAGCGCTGCCTAAGATGGGCACACACACAGAGACAGGGTGGGGGGGGATCACTGGGACCAGACCCCCAGAGAGACAGGGCTGTCTGGCCGCTCCTTACCCAGCCACGGACACTCAGTGTGGCCAGGCTGACCGAGGGAGATGGTACCATGCCACATAGGAGTCCCAGTCACCCTTCCCTAAGTCAGGGGACCTAAGCTGTACGATGCGTCGGAAGGTCTGGCCCGTTTACTATGGACTACTCTGGTAACCCTGTCTGACCTGAACATTTGTGCCAATAAAGCATGTTGAGATGGACTGAATGGACACCGTGTTGAGTGAATACAAAGGTGAAAGGGAGAGAGAGGGAGAGGAAGAGAGGGAGAGGGAGAGGGGAGAGGAGGAGGAGAGGAGGGGAGGGAGAGAGAGAGGGAGAGGAAGAGGAGAGAGGAGAGAGGGAAGACGGATAGAGGAGAGAGAGAGAGAGAGAGAGAGAGAGAGGAGAGAGAGAGAGAGGGGAGAGGAGAGAAGAGGGGGGGGTGCTGCTGCCCTGATGGAGGGACGTGTTGGGCGTCGGCAAGGAACCAGTACGCTGGCTCAGACCAACCAATTGTTAATCACACAGAAATTTAAGCTCTTAGACAAAGCAGGTTGGTTAATAGACTAGCTGAGGCAGGGTCTGTAGGGAGGGGAGGTCCAATCAAAACAAGGATATTCTCCAGTGCCAAACACTCATTTTAGCAGCTGTCAAAGGAACGTAAAACATACAACTTTGAATTTTTCACAGAGATTCTTTAGGAGGAGGGCTGTGGAGCGTAGACTACATTTTCACAGCTAGTTAAGAAAGAGAGGAAACAAGGGAGAAAATACATGTTTCCTGGTCAATTCTCATCCAGATAACCTTGTTACAGTTGGACAACTAAGGAAACATGACCTGCTCTCTGTTCAGCAGTAGGTCAGACCAAAAAGGTCCGGCCCTCCTCGTCCCGGTTCTTCTTTTTTCTTTAGATACGGTAGCGTTCCAGCCCGGTCACCACAGACAGGGGAGTACAGTGGTTTTGACAGGGCGACCCAGGTTAGGTCTCAAAGGAACAGCAGACTCCTTCGCTCTGTCAGAACAAAGCTAAGGGCACAGGACACGCACATAAAGAAATGATCTAGCTCTCTCTCTCTCACACACACACATACACACACACAGCCTACTTCAATTAGTTAATGCAATGATAGCATCACCTCAGTGGCAGACACAAGTAAAAATCAATGCTCCTGTCTGTCGGTGAGGGGTTCTCCAGTTGAGAGTGTCTTTCCCCTTACTGCTCGACAGTCCCCCCCTAAGTGGATCGGTGACATGGTCCGACACGAGAGCAACACGAGAGGCCAACGAGGGAGACGACGTGAAACTCGATCAAGGGGAGAGAAACAGATCTCATAAGCCGGTGGATTCGGTACGGAGGCTTCCCCCCCTGGTCAGAGCGGAGGGCGAGCGAGCGAGCGTGCGAGCCTTACCCTGAGGGGAGCGGAGAGAGCGGAGAACGCATATCAGCTCGAAGAAGAAAGCCATGTCTGTCTTCGGGGCCCCTTGTCCTCCTGTCCTTCCTACCTCAACACAGGGTGGACCGTCCACAATGTGTCCCTCTGACCCGTCCAAACATGGCCCTCCAGGAGAAGGAACGCCAAATGACACACCCTGGCAGCACAGACACCTCTAGTCAAGTGATCACTGGTGAGAAAAATGGACTGGCAGGTGTCAGTCAGTTCCTCATTGCGATAGTAATATCAATTTTTGCCATAAAGGTGTGGTTACTCTTTTCTAAATGAAAGCTTTAAAGATAGTGGTTCAACATGTCTGACAAGCTAAAAGGCCGGCTGATTTGGATAGAGACACAAGAGGCTCTGTGTGGTGAGTGTAACAAAACACCATCCAAATCCCTTTAGGGAAATTAGTATATATATATTAGTATACCTGGTCAATAAACAACAGGTTGCTGACTGCTATCCAGCAAACGCTAACGCTAACGTTACCTTGTGCGCTTGAAATGCAATGATTTCTAGCTGCTAGCAGCCGTTAGCGGATTCCCCTTCAAAACATCGAACTATTGTCAGACTCGACGGACACATTTCATGGAGGAGCAAATGACAGACTGTAAGGTTGCTGCCCCACCGAGTGACAGCGTACAGTCTTTTGCACGTCACTGCTTTCCTAAATGGGCCGGCTAATATCCATGGTGTGTTCCTCATGTCTGGACAGAGAGACTCTAGTGTGTCTCTGCAGACACCCACCACAGAGGGCAACAAGTATGTTCTAATGTGCTGGATCCTTATCCGCCAGTATTGAAGTGTGTGACAGACCTCAGCCTGAGGGGAACTCTGACAACATCCTCTCTGCACCTCTACCTCCTCACCTGCCTCTCTTCTGTATTCTCTCCCTCTCCCTCCCTCCCTCCCTCCCTCTCTCCCTCTCTCCCTCTCCTGCTGTCAGCTCTTCACTCCCTGAAGTCTAACCTCTGCTGACGGCCAGTTCCCCGGTGCCCCCGCCCATCGCACCTGTCACAGCCAATGAGAGGCCCCGTCTCCACGGCAAGGGGGCAAAGGCTGCCATGACAACTCGGGCTTTACGCAATCGAGCGAATGACGCGTCAGAGTGAGGTCTTCCTACTGAGGTCTATTTATAGCAGGGAGGACAGAGAGCCAAAGTTGTTTCAGGTTAGTTTTTTTTCCCCCTTTAGGACGGACCCAGCTTGACTCTGAGCCCGGCGCTGTGGCGTAACCACTCAGAGGAGAGCTTCCTGTGAGCGGGCGCTCTCTCTGCTCTGTCCTCCAGCTCCAGGCAGCTGTCCGCACTGGGAGCCAAATCGCTGGGCAAACGCCAGGTCCAGGGCAACATCCGTACAGCCATCCCAGAGACAACAGGGCCCACTGACTCACGCTGCTCCCTCTTCCCCTCTGGATGAAGAGGACTGACTGCCCTTCATATCAGCTCTCCCATCTGAGGACGTGACTAAGACTCAAGCGTTTTACTCACACACACACACGCACAGGATGGGGACAGACCAAACTGTTTCATATCCTAACAGGGGAAATAAGTGTAGGACTGACAGTTAAACAATACAATGGGGCAGTCCGAGCCCTGGGATAGACCTAATGTCCTAATGACACGCGTCCCACTTTGTGTTGATGTGCTATGTTCCGTAGCTTTAACAGTGCTGTGGACACGCCCTGTGAGTCAACTGCTAGCATGCGTCAGAGCAGAAATACTGTGGAGATTACAGGGCCTAGGCTACTTGCTGACTGGGACACACACACATACACACTCCCCTCTCGACGTGCATGCCCGTACCGAAGGCAAGTCCGCAGTCGTCCTAGTTGAGGAATGACTCAGGCAACACAATATGTTGGCGGCTGCGGCGAAGAGCCGAAAAAATCCAATTTAAAAGTTCTGCTGCCTTGCTCAGCACCTTTCAGCTCAGGAGGAGGAAGCTGACGTCATTGCTGGCAGGTCCAGTCTGCTCCTGCACCAGGGAGGATGTAGAGGAGCACCGCATGACAACACCACCAGAGCATCACCATTTACAGAGCAGATTCATCTACTGGTGGCAAGACTTGAGAAGAACGCGCATCTGCGCGTCACATCTTGGGGCCGCTCATCTCCAGGGAAGGGCCGCTTTCTGCGAGGGAGTCGGTAAACGCGCAGGTGCTCTGGCGAGCGGATGTTTGCGCGAGGGTGTACCTAAGGGCGTGGGTTAGGCGTGGGATGATGACACTATGGCATGGGGGACTTCAATGCTACACGCTAGTGTGTTTGCGGCGATGCGGTCGGGAAATGAAAGCCTTTATAAAGACACTGCACACTGAACTCACAATCACAGAAATGTTCATAAACAACCTTTACTGAGGCAAGGGGGGCGGGGCCCAGTGACAACCACATCAGAGGCCTGCTGGGATCATATAAAGGTAATCGAATCACCTCATAGGCCTACATGATATCATTATCACCCGCAAGGCAATAGAGCCAATCCTGGGACAGGAACTGCTGTGTGAGGCTGGTTTTATGTTCAGCTAACTCCTACTGTGCAGCCAGGCCTTGCTGCTACTGGATTCAGCAGAGGCAGAGACAACCATCTGATGGAACCATCTGGAGCAAACCACTACAACCACCGTTGATGAGTGGGTAGTAGGACGGGAAAGCGATTGCACAGAAGCTGTATTCAGGCAGACCTTCTATAGCAGCCAGGAGAGGAAGACTGATTGTATAGGAGAGAGAGGGAGGAGGAGGAGGTGGAGGAGGAGGCGGAGGAGAGACCTGCTGACAGCTGTCCCCAAGTGTCAGCCTGCACAATCAACGAGCTGAACGATAGGTGCTGAGACACGCACACACACACACACACACACCCCTAACACACTTCGCTCACGTCGCACAAACACACGGGCACAGAACGCGGCGGGTCAGGGAGGCGTGGCAGAGCCAGCAGGAGTTCCGACGTTCGACGCTACCAGAGCAGAACATTCATTGCTTGTATATATTTAATTTTTTTTACCCACATGCTCCAAGCGCTCTTGTAATGGGAGACATTGTTGGGGGTTTCTATGTTTCTATGTTTACTAATCTGCAGGGAAGAAGTCCTTATTAGCCTTATCAGCTTCACTTCATATTTAATGCATCAGTTAGTGCACTGCTCTAAGGATACTTTGGTTTAATGTCTGCGTATGCGTGCAATGAGGAGCACTGTGTTGTGTAAGCATGGAACTGAAAAGAAGGGCCGTTTCCTCACACAAGGACAAGTCTCCAACTCCCTATCCAGTAACCCACCGACCACAAACCACTGTAAAGGTTTGAACCTCCTCTAACACAGCAACCTATTTGACCTGCGCCCGCTAGTTTAAACACAGCGTTAGTGGGAAGAAGGCCGCTTTCACCGGTTGACCATGACAGACCCCAGCAGGAGTGAGTGTGTGTGAGACCATCGACGCACACAGCCAGACCCTCGCTGAGAAAGAAGGGAGAGGCATTGCAAACGACTGGACTGGGTACATGTCATTACTCCGGAGAGTTCCGCCGTATGCCTGTCTGTAGGGGGACAGATAAGGACCCCTCCTGCCTCCTCCTCCCCTCCCTCATTCATACATCACCGCGGCCTGCGTTGCCATGGTACCCAGCTCTATACGTTCTAATTCACGTCTCTGGAATCTGCCGTGTTACTCTCCAGTAATTACATGCATTAGAAGGCGCCAAGAATACTGTACGCACGCTCTGAAAAACCAGCAACGCACCAACACATGCTCACATGGATACACACACACAGACACACACACACACAGACACACACACCTCCTCCGAGCATGTCTGCGGAAGTACAGTAAAGGACGGTCCAGCTTGTGTAGCCTGGTGCCCACACACACACACCCCCACGTCCACCCCTGCACTGTACCGGGAAAAGTGTGTGTGTGTGTGCGTGTGTGTCTGCAAAGGAGTGCATGGAGCAAGAGTGCGGTGCATCATCACACCACCTCAGCATCACTCCAGCCTCTTCAGGCTTCTTGATGCCAGCCTGTGTGTGAGCATCACCTGCTCCTGCTGCAGGGCTAGGAAGCTCTTCATTAAAACACTGCTCTACATTAGCCTGATTAGGGAAATGACACCTGGAGAGGGGCGCCCCTGTGCCATTGTGTGTGTGTGTGTATGTGTGTGTATGTGTGTGTGTGTCAGCATGTGTCACATTGATCATCTGAGAGTGTTGTGCAGCAGCCCTGAGTGCTGTAAGCTGGATGGGAGACATGCTGGACGTCAGAGTAATAGCACATACATGAGAGCGTTGTGATTTAGCAGCTGGCGTGAGATGGGGCTCGTGGGAGCAGGGAGCTCCACAGACCTGCCAAACTGAGCGGCGTGTCCATCAACTGGGTGGCGTGACGATCCACTGGTGAAAACAAACACCAAACGTTGCCGAGCGTCGCTCAGCTGCGCAGGCAGATGTGAGGTGTTTTTGCTCCGCTTCTCTCCAGGGGGCTGGGGGAGAGGCTGTGGGTGGGGTAGAGGCTGTGGCTGGAGTAGAGGCTGTGGCTGGGGTAAAGGCTGTGGCTGGGGTAGAGGCTGTGGCTGGGGTAGAGGCTGTGGCTGGGGTAAAGGCTGTGGCTGGGGTAGAGGCTGTGGCTGGGGTAGAGGCTGTGGCTGGGGCTAAGGAGGCAGGTGGAAGGGTTGAACCAGGGCTTGTGTTTGAGGCAAGGGCTGCAGTAGAGGCAGGGGTTAAAGCTAGGAAGAATGGGGCTGGGGTGGAGGCTATGGGGCATGGATTATGAGGCTGAGGCTAAGGCTAAGGTTTAGGCCGGGGCAGAGGCTGGGGCTTGAGGGATGTGAGGCCCCGCAATCAGAGGGTGTGTGGGTGTGAGTTATGCAATGCTCTTACAGAAAAGCCCTCCAAGCCAGCCACCATACTCTCAGACTCTTCTCCCTGGAACAGAGGGGCACAGTCACATGGGCAGCAGGTCGACCAATAGAGGGGGAGGATGTGAGCACACACTAGTTATAGACTCTAGAGGCCATCGAGTCAGTCCACACGCACACAACCACTCGCTCACAAACAGCTTGGATCAAAGCCCAAAGCATATCCAAAATATCTGCTACCGTGCTCTACCGACCCACCTCTCTTCCCTCTTTCGTCCCCATCTTAGATACATCTACCTCTGTTCTAGAACTCTCCCAGCCAGCCTACAGATGTAGGTCAACCAGGTAAAAAGATGGAACACCAGTTGCCCAGCATCCAGATTCTGGGCCATGAGGAGAGTGTTCCAGAGATGTAAGCTGGCCTTGCCTACAGTGTGCACAAACACATACACACACTCTTAAACTTTGACTCAGTTTCATCCTGAGCAAAAGCTCACAAGCGTAGCCAGTGAATAAAACATTGCTTATGGCCAGCTGCCGGCATACACTGAAAGACAGGAGAGAGAGAGAAAGAGGGAAAGGGAGAGCGGATAGGAGCAGAGAGAGAGAGAGAGAGAGAGAGAGAGAGAGGGAGGGAGGGAGGGAGGGAGGGAGACAGAGAGACCAGGCAGCTATCTAGGAGTGGTCAGTAACACCGGCCAATAGCGGCTCTGTTCTCGGGCCGTGCTGTCCACCAGCTCTTAGTGATGGAGCCCTAAGTCACTGGCTGAGCACTGACCTTTCCACTGAACACCATCCTCTGCTCCCTTTATCTCCCCCCCCTGCCTCCCTCTCTCCCTTCCAGACTGACAGCATTTAGTTATGTGTAAAGAAGAGGGAGGCCTATAAATACTGAAGGAGCACCTGGATAGGAGCCAACATTCACCTCAGGAGACAGGACACCAGCAGAGAGGGGGGGGGAATGGGGGAGGGCGAACCCCCATACTGTTCAATTAATCTTTAATGACACACGCTTTTCCCCTCCCCGATGACTGGTTTATTGGCTGACAACCTGGGCTCCAGCCCCGGTGATGGTGCCTCTGTGCTGCACGCCTAACGGCAGCCTCTCCCTGAAGCGGGTGCCATGTGATCAGCAGCATGGCCGCTTCAGGCTCGGTCCGGAGCGGCTCTGCTCACCTGATTCTGCCAGACCCACCAGGGCTCTCGTTCAGTCCTTGAGTGCTGAGCTCCCTAATGGACCCCAGCCCCCCCGCACTACCACTTCCTCACTGACCCCCCCCCCTCCCCCCTCCTCCTCCCCCTCTCTATCTCCCTTCTTCTCTGCTCTCTTCCGCTCCGCTGACCTGAATGCTTAATCATGCCCCTGCCTTTCCGGGAGCATGTAAACAAAGCTGCCTGCCCATTGGACATGAGAGCGGTGTCAGTGCGTGCTGATTGGCTGGCTGGGGAGGAGGAGGGAGGAGGTGGTTACTAGCCCTCAATGATGGCCACAGTCAAACAGTACACTCCACCCCCACCCCTCCCCCCCACTGCCCACACGTCCCACCCTGCCACGACGCAAACCCGTGAAAAAGTCACAGTCTCGACAAAGGGTTGGGCGCGGGTGGAGAGGTGAGAAGCGATGCTAATATCACTGCTAGCGAGCACCGCGCGCCCCACAGCTAAGCACGTAGCTGGGGCTAACTGCTTCATGTGCTACCATGAGAGGAGCAGGATGTGAAGATCCCTGTTCACCTGCTGGAATGCACCTCTGACGGTGTTAACGTGGCTAGGACATGATTTACGCTGTCCTGTTCAGCCGCATGTATTATTCAGAACCCCGAGTGCGCTGGATGTACTCGGCGCAGGAACGACAAGCTAACAAACAGAAGAACCAAGCAGCTACTCTGTACAGGTGGAGGACGTCAACCACGCCACTGCACGTCTAGTCTGACTCCAACCACACCCCCATCGACAGAGCCGCTTGGTTTCAACGACTTGGGACAGTCCTGGAGAGGCTAACAGTAAACTGTCAGGTCAACTACTGCCTTCAGCACTTTCTTCATCCAAGTGATGAACTGTCCAGACACACACACACACACCTGGCCCCTGCAGCGACAGAGAGTCCAGTCAGTGATTCCTCACAGCGTGCAGAGGCAGGTGGGTCGGTCCCAGTGGTCCGATGCAGCAGAATATTAATGGCAGCTTCTTGGCAGGTACAAGTATCACACACACACTAGCTGATGAATGACCCACAGATAACAGCACTCACACACACACACACACACACACACACGATTAAACACACATACAAAGTATTGAACACGCACACATTATTGAACACACGCACGCTCTTTGTGTCTTGTTCTTCCTTCAGCACACCCCTTTTCACATGTTTCTCTCTGGAGGCAGTATCCTTCCCCTCCACCTCCCTCTCTCCCCCCCTCCTCCTCAACCTATTCCTCCTCTTTCTCCTTCTCTCCCCCTCCTCCTCCTCTTCATCCTCTTCCCCCCTCCTGCTTCTCCTCCTCTTCATTCACCTCCTCCTCTTCCTCCTTCTCCACCTCTTCCTCGTTCTCCACCTTCCCTCCTCCTCTAACTCCTTCTACTCCTCTTCCTTCCCCTCCTCCTCCACCTCCCCTCCTCCTCTTCCTCCCAGCTCATGGCTTCTTCTCCTTCTATGCAGCAGTATCACACACCAAACTCACAAGCACAACCAGTTAGCAAGGAAACAATGCAGATTATCTAACACCAGACCTCAGACCCCCACAACAAGCCAATGAGAGGATGATGGCGCACACACACACACACATGCACACACACACGCACACAGGCTGAGGCAGCACAAAAGGAGGCTGGAGATCACAGTGTTGCGTAACTCCACTCTGGGCTGTCGTTTGATTCAGCAGCGATGCACCGCTTTAGTCTCTCTCTGCGTCTGCTCTTACCCTGGGCTGGGCTGGGCTGGGCTGGGCTGGGCTGGGCGTGTGTGTGTGTGTGTGTGTGTGTGTGTGAGTGTGTGTGTGTGAGAGAGAGAGAGACAGAGACAGAGAGACAGAGAGACAGAGAGAGACAGAGAGAGAGAGAGAGAGAGAGAGAGAGCACTGAAACACAGCTCTGTGTCTACACTGCCAGTGGGTGGGGCGAGGAGGGCTTCTGGTAGGGGAGCACAGTGAGGAAGCAGCTCTGGTTCTGTGGGGGATCAAACAGCTGATCTCTGGTGTGGTGGGGGACAGTGTGAAGCAGCTTAACCCCCGCTACAGTACAGATCCATTCACAGACCCCCACGCCTCCACACAATCATCTGATCAATACCATGATGAATGACAATGATGACCCCCTTTCAAGTCACTGATCCTCCCTGGATTGTCCAGTGTTCCAATTCCTGGAATGATTCACGGTTCCACTCCCAGCCCATCCCATCCCACCCCCCCCCAAACCAAACACCCAGAGGTAGGACAGGTGGTCCTGACAGCTGGGGCTGCAGGAGGAGTGCTCCCTGTCCCTGACCTGCAGAGCTGCTGGCCCAGGGAAGGCTGCTCTGGGCTGGTGTTGCGGCGGGAACACAATTGATGTGTTTGGAAACATTGTCAGGAGGCAATCTGAGCTGGCCTCATTGATCTGGGACCTGCTGTTTACTCCGAGAGGAGAGCTATCAGCTATGCCCACACACCAACGCACACGCCATCTAATACAATTCACAGAGGGGCTGTTTCCTCACAGAGGTGAGTTTGGATGGTTTTAAGATCAATGTGAAACTGCTTGCCAGAAACACCCATAGTTAATATTAGATTCAACTATCTCAATGCCCACTGCATCTCTCCTCCCTCTCCCTCTCTCTCTTTCTCCATATTTCCCTCTTTCCTCCTATCTCTCTATCCATCTCTCCCTCCGTCTCTCTCTCCTCTCTCTCTATCCATCTCTTCCTCCCTCTCCCTTCCCCCCTCTCTCACCCTCTCTGTCCATCTGTCCCTCCCTCTCCCTCTCCACCTCTCTCCCTCTCCCCCTCTCTCTCTCTCTCTCTCTCAACCGGGAAGCTCTCCAGAATCACTTTGTTGTCCCCATTTGCAGAACCAGTGCACTGACAGCCAACACACACCCCTGCCCAGATACACCCCTAACGAGATCCATTAAACACTCCGCACACACACAAACACCAGGCGTTGGGCTGGCTCCCTACCAAACCAGTCAGGGTTGGGCAAACATATATTAACTTGATGCTGGCAGGTAGGAGGGTCCACTTTGTCTGGGTTGTGACAGACAGACCCCACGGGCCAATCACTGGCGAGAGTCGGCATTCAAACGTACATTGGGACAGTGCATATCGATGGTGCCAAGTTAGCAAGTAAACTGAAGCACCATGCGACGTTTACACAGAGCAGGGACTACCAGATAAAACCTTGATGAACCCCAACATCAGGCTGTGATTACCCACCGACAGCCCCGAGCGTGTGGACTCCAGGGGACATCCACACTGGTCTGCCTGGCAGGGGCACCGCAGTGTGCCATGCTCCCTGCCTGGTGCCTCCAGAGCCAGCTGGGAACCACTGGCACAGCCACTCCAACCTTCCCCCTTGGCTCTCATCCACGGGGCCAGCTCATCCACGGCCCTCTGAAAGCCCGCAGAAATCCACGTCGGCCTTCCTTGCAGTGACTGAGATTAGGGACGTGTGTGGACTTGTGTGCGTGTGCATGGGAGTGTGTGTGTGTGTGTGTGTCTCTGCTGCGGCTGCCACTGAAAGAAGTCTGACTTGTTACATAATAATCTCCCTCTCTGGGATGCAGCAGCTCCAGGAGTCACGTGACAAGCAGAGCAGGCTGCTTCTGAGACGCACGTCTCACGGCACGGACCCCCTGACGGACGGCCAGGTGCAGCCGAGCGGACGACCACCAGCGTACGGAACGCTCCCATCCAGCACTCTACAGTAGAGCGTACAGTAGAATGCAGTAGAGTGCAGCGGAATGCGGCACGGTCTGATAGAGATGCGGTAGAGATGACTGAGAGAGAGTTAGGGAGGGCCAGAGAATGGGGATGTTCCGAGGTGATGGCAGCCCTCTATAAGCCACATCCGCACAGACAAGCCTGTAAGGAACAGCTGAACGGCAGGGTGAGCGATGCAGGAGTCCCTGGTCTGGGGGGGAGGGGGGGGGTGCAGAGTCAGGGGGGGAGGCAGCGATGCTGACAGTTGTGCCTTGCCAGCTCATGACTCACCCTCCTCTGCTGCAGGGGACGGAGCGAGCTAACGACAACTGGAGCCGGGGTCCAGCCACTCATCTCTCACTTTCCCCGTCATCTCTCTCCCTCCTGAGGGCCGTGTGTGTGTGTGTGTACGTACGTGTGTGTGTTCTGACTTTCACACACCCTAGCTGTCTGTATACATCAATGCTAATTTTGACAGGAGACCTGCCACTGAGAAGGAATGAGGATTCTTGGAACTTTTTCCAGTTTTGCGCGAGTGTGTGTATACGCACACACACACACACACACACACAAACACACACGTGTGTAAGAGATGGCCTCTAACCAGTCGTGGCTCTCTGTTGACAAGCCAGGCTCCAGGAGTGAGGGTAATCTCACTAAGGGCTGAGGAGTGGACTGGCTGGCCTGTGTTGCTGAGGAGAGAAGTCAGCCAACACCAGAGCAGGGACAAACCCAACTCAGAGCAGCAGCATCCATTACCATCACTGGGTAAGCAAAGAGAAACCACACACACACACACACACACAGGCAACATGATGAAAGGGTGACAGAGAGATAGGGGATAGGAGGGGGGGGTGTGTGGGAGATGATAAGAGGACAATAAACCCAGGGAGCCCGGCCTTTAGCTCAGAAGCTAACAATAGCCGCGGGCTCCATCTGAGTCAACATGCAGCCTTGTTATGCTAACGCTCCCGCGTGGCTAGGCCTTTGTTAGCCGTCCAGCCAACTCGCTCCTACGTGGACACCTGTCACACACCATTGTGTTGAATTCCTTCAGCACTGCTACCAAGGAAACCCTTCCTGTCTTCAGCCCACTGCCGTCTGGCAGACACCTCACACACACACGTGCACGCACACGCACACACACACACACACACACACGAGCATGGGCCTCAACTGGCACGAATCATTATCATACCTCCAGCAGCCTTTCAACAAGAGACATGTTCTATTTCAGGCTGCAAGTAGGCTAAACTGAGAACTCTACGAATCAGAAAGTCTTTCTGAGAACGTACATCTAGCGCATCTAGGTCTGCTGTAATCTATGTTTAGGCCCGATATAATCTGAGGTGTGTGAACAGTGCTGGACCGGCGAGTTTCACCCAGCAGTGAGGTCATCCGCAGCAAAGCGCGGGTGCCTGGCGTGGGACAACAGCTGTTTTCCCTGGTAAACACAGTTAGCCTGACAGTATGTTTTCTGCTTGAAGCCCTTGTTGCTACTCGCTGACTAAATCCCCCGCCCCATTACCCACCTGCCCCCCCCCTTCTCTTCACCCCCTCACCCACAGATTAAGGGGGAACAATTGGGATAAAGCAGAACAAATGACAACAAGCTGTTACATAAAACTAATCCGCCCCATCCCCCCATCGCCCCCCGCCCCCTCCCCCCCCAGAAAACCTACCCATCACAAACTTGAGTGTTCGTATTCGTCTCACTGTGTGTGTCTGCCTCCATCTTAACAGCAGCTTAACAACAACAACAACACAGTTCCAGCTAGCTTCACTCCCGCTACACGTTTGTCTCTAAACTACACCCACACACACACACACACACACACACACACACATTTGTTGCTTCCATTCCCTGGTGTTTCCTGGCTGGTTATGCAACCAGGTCTTCAAAACCAGGCTAACACCATTCTGAATTACCAGTGAACCGCAGCATCCATTATGGGATGTCCTTTCCTTTGAATGAACCAATGTTCAGACGCAGTCACTGGAGTGACAGAACACCAATAGGAGCCTGTTTACATCTAGTGACTGACTGTCATACTCCAACAGCAGACACAGGCTGGACAGAGAAAGATCGAGTGAGAGAGAGAAAGAGAGAGGGAGGGAGAGAGAGAGAGAGAGAAAGAGAGGGAGTGTGAGAGAGGGAGTGTGAGAGAGGGAGGAAGAGAGAGAAAGAGAGAGGGAGAGAGAGTGGGTGTGAGCGAGGGAGGAAGAGAGAGAAAGAGAGAGGGAGAGAGAGGGAGGGAGAGAGAGGGAGTATGAGGGAGGGAGGGAGAGAGAGAGAAAGAGGGAGAGAGAGGGAGTGTGAGAGAGCAACACAAATTTATCCTCACCAGCATCGTTCTGGACACACACTGGAGGGAGGTTAAAATCTGCATTTAGGAGGTAGGGGCAGAATGAACACGCACACACACACGCCATATAAACTGCTTCCCAGTGGCTGAACATACAAGAACAGCTTGATATCCTCAGCTACAGTGACAGACACCAATTGGGTAGTGGTGATCAAACAAAGTCTACAATGCGTGTATGAGTATGTGCGAGTCCACGCATGCATGCGTGAGTGTGCGTGTGTTCGGCTTAAGTCCTAATGCAGTCGGACAAGACAAGGAACCGGGTTGGGTGAAGGGCTGGGAGAGGGAGATGGAGGGAAGAGAAAGGAGAGAGATGGAGGGAGAGAGAGATGAAAGGGAGAGATGGAAGGGAGAGAGCGGGTAGAGAGAGAGAGAGAGCAGGTAGAGAGATGGAAGGAGAGAGCGCAGGGCTAAGGGAAGGGATACGTACTGCTGTAGAGAGTGTCGATCCAGGACAGCCGTGGGAGACCTCGACTGCTCAGCGGCTCCATCCTCCCAGCTCGTCCTCCTTCAACACTCCTGCACCTCCCTGCCTCTCTCTCTCACTCCCTCTCCCTCTCTCTCTCTCCTCCTCGTCACCCTGCTCCCTGTCCTCCGCCCCTCTCTCCGCGCTCCCTTCCTTCCGCTCCCTCGCTTTGCTGGGTTTTCTTTTTCCTTCCGTTTTTTTCCTTCTTCTTCCTCTTCACGGCAGAAAGGCGGACTTCATCTCCGGTGAACAAAAGAGAGAGAGCAGATGAACACCTGGGGTCCGACGGGCGGCCAAGCGGGGCAGCGTGTCCGTGTGCGTGTTTGTGTTTGTGTGTGAGCGTGCGCGCGTGTTGTCGTGTAGACGGAGATCAGACGACAGCAGCAAGAGCGCCAACAGGCTGGAGACGACCACAGCCAACCGTTGCTAGGGGAAGGGAAAAGCACTCCCTCTCTCTCTCTCTGGTTAGCTCGCTCACTCGTGAGCTCCCACCCCCTCTCTCTCTCTGTCTCTCTCTCTCTCTGTGTCTATGTCTCTCTATCTAGAGTGTGCTTGCACAGTTCCTCGCTGCTCTTGTATCTCTGCTGTGTTTTTCTCTCTTGTATCCTTCCCTTTCTTCTTGTGTATTTCACTCTTCTCGTCTCTCTCCCTCTCTCTCTCTTCTGTCCCCGTGCCTCTCTCGCTCTTCACTGTTTTTCTCTCTTCTTGGATCTCTGTCTCAGTTCTTGGATCTCTCCTTGTCTGTCTTTTCTTGTCTCTCTTTCTCTCTCCTCCTGTGTTTTTCTCGCTCCCTCCTACTTCAGAGGAGTAAGGAGCTGTGTGATGCTGTGTGTGTGATGCTGTGTGTAGAGCTGTTTCCTCTCTGAGGCTGTTAAATACTGAACCAATACTGAACCAAGCCTAGATGCTCTGCTCTTCTGCTTCACTGTTTTCTTAACCCCTTCCTTTCGTCAGTTCTTTTATCCCCATCTCCGTCTCTTTCTCTCCATCTCTCTCTCTCCCCCTCTCTCAATCTCTCTCCCTTTTACTCTCTCTCCCCCTCTCTCCATCTCTCTCCCTCTCGCTCCTTTTTGCTCTCTCTCCCCCTCTCTCCATCTCTCTCCCCCTTGCTCTCTCTCCCCCTCTCTCCATCTCTCTCCCCCTTGCTCTCTCTCCCCCTCTCTCTCTCTCTCTCTCCCCCTCATGAGGCTTCATTAGAGTCTCCTTCCTCTGGGGCATGTTTGTGTCCTGTAATCCTCTAGCCTCTCTGCTAATGTGTTCCTGAGTGCTCCACACACACACACACACACACACACACGATACACGTACACGTGGTGTATTCACTGGTCAACGGCCGTGGTCCAGGTAAACAGTCCCCCCCCCCAGTTCTGCTGTGATGAAGAGTACAGTGTGAGTGTTGCATGGAGACGGGGGAAGGAAGAGGGGAGAGAGAGAGAGGGGAGGGAGAGAAAGATGGGGCAGATGGGCTTTGTCATCTTTCCCACTGCTCTCCTCAGTTCCCGTGGCAACTAGCCGGGTCCTCCTCCCTACTTCTGTGACACCCCCTCTGACACAAACACATTTCGGGAACCACATGAAAGAGAGCGAGAAACTGCTATTTCTTGATGTAGCTAAAGAGACAGCCTTAACACACATACACACACACACAGTACACTGCACCTGCAGAGAAACACAGGTCACTCACTAAAAGTAAGAGGCAAATCCCCATTTCCCCCGATGCACCAGACGACAGCAGAGCAGCTAATGAGGCAAACCCAGAGCTAGCGTAGCCTCTGTCATATCTGGGATGAATATTAGCACATCAGCCACACACCAGGGCTCAGCACAGCTCCTGGACATGAATCTGACTGGATCAGGGTGGAACATGGTGAAAGCCCTGTTGACAGAACCTCCCCTGCTCCAATAACAACACGCAGACGATTCATGGGTTGTACGGGCGGGAGAGAAGCTCTCTAATTCATAACAGCACACAGTGCTGGAGGCAACAAAGCCTTTTATGAAGCCCCTTTCCCCTTCCCCGCCTCCCCGTCAGCCCTCCCTCTCTCCTTCATCTCCCCACTTCAACCCCCCCGAACCCCCTCTCTGAACATGGGGGGACAAGACAGGGCGGGGTGGTAGGGGCAGGAGGGGCAGGGGGGGTGGTAGGGGGAGCTGAGGCAGAACAACTTCAATTAAGACACAAAGACTCGCGGGAGGATCCCCTCCTCGCAGCACGCTGGGCCTGGAGAGCTGCTCTTTGTCTGCACAAAGCTCTGGGTTTAACGTGCCAGCTGGAACCGACACGCGCACGCACACAGGGCAGATACTCACTCACACACACGCACACACGCAGGCAAGAGGTAATAAACAAGGGGTCACTTCTGAGAAAACACTCTTCACAAAGCTCTTAGAGTCTGTCTAAAGCATCTTATATGCGTCTGTGCCAGTTGAACTAATGTATATCAATTGCAGTCGTTTTAAATCAAAATAATTGAGTGGTGGGGCGTTCTTCGAGGAGACACACACACACACACACACACACACATTTGGATCATTCCGACTAACACACACACACACGCATTGTTGAACAGAGGGAGAAGCGGTGGGAGGCAGCACAGACAGACAGACAGACAGACAGACAGACAGACAGACAGACAGACAGACAGACAGACAGACAGACAGACAGACACTAAGGGTGGCCGGATAACTGGGAGATCAGCAGTGTTTCATCAAATATGGAACACCACCCTCCTCTGTCCTCAGTCTGGGATGACAAGAGCTGCTCCAAGTCTGTCACGTCGCTGACAGCCAGGTGTGTGTGTGCGTGTGGGTGTGTGTGTGTGCGTGTGTGTGTGTGCGTGTGTGTCACTCTCCTACATGTTTCAGGGGCACTGGGAAGTGGACCAGCATCCAACTTCATAGGCATGCCCATGATCATCTATTGAGAGAGCCAAACAAAGAAAACACACACACACACTCTCTCTCTGTCTCTCTCACACACACACACACACACACCACGTGCTAGCTTTCCTGTTGTGTCACCAACCTGGCAGCATGAAATATTAATAGGCAGACATGCTGTGTGGTAAAAAGGCCCATTATCCAGAGTGTACAAGGTTGTGACAGACACACACACACACACACACACACATACATGCACACACACCCACACATACAGGGCCCATCACCAGAACAATCACCCCAGGAAAGAGAGCTCTAATTGTGCATCTTTAAGACAACATCTGTGTGGTTGGAGACAGTCTCCACTCTGTGTGTCTCCGAGCCTGGAGAGGAGGTCTGTTTCCCAGGAGGAGACACGCTCCTGGGTCATATTACCCCCCTCCTGTCCAGACCCTGGAGGTCTCCCTTCACACCCACCACCCAGCCATCTGCTCGTCTCTTCCACACACAAACACACACACACACACACACACACACACACACACACACACACACACACACACAGGTACTGTTCATGTTTTTGTCAGGATCTTCTCACCAGCACGTTTAACATAATATCTGTCCGACCAGACCCGACCAGGCCAGGCCAGAACCGACCTGACCAGGCCAGGCCAGGCCAGGCCAGGCCAGGCCAGGCCAGACCAGACCAGGCCAGACCAGACAAGGGACTCTTCCCTGGCTAGGATCACCCTATTGGACTTATCTGGTTCTGTCTGAGCACCAGTGAAGCAACACCCTCTCCCCCCCNCCCCCACCTGATCAATACTGTCGCCTGACTACCCATCAGGTCCTCTCTGATCATGGATCTCACTTCCAGGCAAAGCAAATAAATCACGCTCTGGTTACTGTGGCGCATTCAAGACGGCGTGTTGCACTGAGCACTTGATTCCCTGAGAATCCTGAGTAAACACGTGGATTAGTGATGCGGAGATGACTGACTGGGCCGTGCCAGCGCGATGAACATGAGTGACAAAGGGCCACGCCGATATCCAACCAGGAAGCCAGGACAAAGGCTGGTTAGCAGGCCGTCACGGGGGCAGGAAAGCACTTAACCTGGGAATGCAGCTTAGGTTTGATTGCCCCCCCCCCCCCCCCCCCCCCCCCCCCCCCCCCATCGCACTACACACTAACAACACACGACAGGATGATGTACGTAGGTTTTCAATTCACAGAATTATTAGGTTTTCTTTGTTCAGAGAACATCATTGTTTCTTCTTTTGTGGAGCCAACTTCCGTAGGGTATGGCCGGTTTTTTCCCGCCTTTTAACTAAACGTTTTTTATAGCAATAGTATTATCTCAGTGTCCGATATAGGCGCTCTATGGGCGAAAACGCAGCCACCCGGCCAGGCCAGAACCGACGCTGACCAGGCCAGGCCAGGCCAGGCCAGGCGCAGGCCCAGACCAGCCAGGGAACTCTTCGCTGGCTATGGAATCAAGCCCTATTTGGCTTATCTGGTTCTGTCGCTGAGCACTGCCAGTGAAAGTCAAAAGCACCCCTAACTCCCCCCCTCCTCCCCCGACTCACACTCCTCCTCCCCACCTGATCAATAGCTGTCGCAGTGACTTACCGTCATCGGTCCTCTGCTGATCATGGTCTCAACTTCCAGGCAAAAGCAAAATAAATCACGCTCTGGTTTACTGTGGCGGCATTCAACGACTCGGCGTGTGTTGTCACTGAGCAGACTTGATTCCCTGAGAATTCCTGAGGGGTTAAAACACTCTGTGGATATAGTGATTAGCGGAACCAACATTATTGAAAGAATGTTGACTGACATTGGAGATCCGTGTCGAGAGCGCCGAGATGAACATGAGTGACAAAGGGCCACGCCGATATCCAACCAGGAAGCCAGGACAAAGGCTGGTTAGCAGGCCGTCACGGGGGCAGGAAAGCACTTAACCTGGGAATGCAGCTTAGGTTTGATTGTGCCCATACTCCCCCGCCCATCGCGATTTCCCACCTCCTCACTCTTATCCCACCCCCTCTCCCAACACACACACGTGCGCACGCGCACACACACACACCACCCCAGGTCCCATTTCTGCATTATTCAAAGCAGTAGCACGGTTATGCCAAACCCTGCCTGGATAGGCAAACACTGGCTGTCGGTATGGGGAGGGGTGGGGATGGGGGGTGACCTCTTTGGGTGTGTGTGTGTGTGTGTGTGTGTGTGTGTGTGTGTGTGTGCGCATGTGTGTGTATTCATGTGTATAATTAGCAAGCCATGCCACCAGCCAATCACCATGCTTTCATCTTCTCTCCTCTACTCTACTCTGCCTGGAAACCCGCCTTACCCCCATGTTGGTCCCATTGCCCCAGTTAAGCCCCGCCCCTGGTGCCCTGCCCCTCGGGGCACTGGCAAGGGGGAGGAGGAGGGGATGGGGAGGTGAGAAGATGGAAAAACAGGCGGGAGAGGGGGGAGGAGGCAGCCTGTCTATATTCCAACACTCTTTTGGATGCCCACGCCCCACCCCACCCCACCCCCACCCCCACCGCTCTCTTCTGTCTCTCCAGGGCAGTCTCCACCAGGGGAGGGGGCGGGGAGTGGTGCTGCGTTGCCCAGGCCACCCCCTCCGTTCCCTGGGCTGATGTTCCTTCTGCGCCCCCTGGGTTGCCTGGGACTGGAGACTGCCTAACCACCACTGGCACCGAGGGAGGGGGAGTGTATATGTGTGTGAGTGTATATGGGGGGCGGGGGGGTTGGGCAGTGCTTCCCTCTAGTTTAATACACAGGAAGTAGACAGCTTTGGTTCCACATCAGTGGCTCCATCACTAAGGGGGAACAGAGAGAGAGACACAGAGAGAGAGAGAGAGAAAGCGAGAGAGAGCGAGAGACGAAAAGTGGGCAAACACAGTGGCAAATGGTGCGCTGAATCGGAGACGAGCTGAAGCCTGGAATCAACTGTCCCTGTGTTCTGTCTCCACAGACCTGTGCTTGAACCTCGTGGCTGCGGTGGGGTCATGAATTATCTCTATCAGTGGATACTGATGAGGACCACCTGCATTCAACAGCAAGCGGAGACAGACGAGAATATAGCACAATGAGCTACAGTTCCACAGACGAAACACATATCCACAGACATCCACACACACACAGTGCAAGCTGTGCTAGAATGATGCCAGTGAGGGCATTACTCCAGGGCCTCGTTAATCTGCATGATGGACCCTGAGCTGCAATAAGATTCAAAGCAGCTCTTTCCAGGGGGCAGGTGTGTTCCACTGCAGGGCTGGCATGAAGTTACATTGTGGTTTAAGGTGGAGGTGCGGGAGGGGAAGGAGGGATGGGGAGATGGGGGTGGAGGGTTGGTGGGAGGAGGAAGGTGGGAGGGTGCTGCTGTCTGCTTGGGTCAGGTGGAGGTGGATTCAACTAGAGGTGGAGGGGGGGGGCGTTGCTAGGGGAATTCCATCAGTTGTGTTTTCAGGTCACTGGCTGGTTAGTGGTTGGGGTCAAGATGTGGGGAGTGTTGGAGAGAGGGAGGGAGAGGAAGAGGGAGCATTAGAGAGGAAAAAGAGCAAAAGAGGGAGAGTCGTACTTTTATCTTTCCCTCCATCTCTCTCCCTCCATCTGTCTCTCTCTGTCCCCGTCTCTCTCCCACTCCCTGGTTCCCTCTCTCTATCTGTCTCTCAGTGGGAGTTTGAGCGCTTCATTGAGCAGCTGTGTGCCATTACCATATCAGCATCATTACAACAGCAGTGATCCCTCACACACAACTCTGACAAACAGTGTTAATAGACCATGTACTCAGTGCTGCAGCCTAATGATGAGAGAGAGCTTGGTTGGGTTTTAGAGAGAGCATGCTCGTGTGTGTGTGTGTGTGTGTGTGTGTGTGTGTGTGTGTGTGTGTGTGTGTGTGTGAGTGAGTGAGTAAGAGAGAGAGAGAGAGAGAGAGCAAAAGCAAGTGGAAGCCTTAACCTGGCAGCCAAAAATCACCCCATCCTGCTCCTCTATCTCTCTCCTCGTTTGCCCTCACTCCCTCCCTCCCTCCCTCTCTCCCTCCAGTGAGATGCAGCAGGTCTGCTTTGTGCTACGTGGGTATTACTGAGCCCTATCTGCTTGGTCCAGATAAGACAATAGCAGCCTGCCGGCCCCCCACCAGCCCTCTCACACCCTGCTAACCTGAGACCTGCACAGCACACGCTCGCTTTGAAGCAGCCACGCGCAGCAGGCCTCTGAAGAACAGGAGGAAGCTCTAGCTCTGTGTGTGTGTGTGTGTGTGAGTGAGAGAGAGAGAGAGAGAGAGAGAGAGAGAGAGAGAGACAGAGAGAGAGAGAGAGACAGAGAGAGATAGAGAGAGACACACACACACACACAGAGAGTCTGTGTTCATCCCGTGCCAGCCGAAATCACTTTGATCTATTGAGGTCAAACGTAGAAACCCCTTGAATCGTGCCGTGATTGGGCAGACAGTGAATGAGGTGGTTTGGTTAACACACACACACGTACCTCATGTGATATTCATGTATTCATGCTATTTGCTCATCATTAGTGTTGGTTGTCATGCATGTTGGGTTTGTCCCATTCCAGTGTACTGAGAGCTCCAACAGTAAAAAACCCCTCCCCTGCTCTGCCACCGTGCAGCACAAAGGAGACAAATGGCTTCATAACAACATCTATAAAAGAAGAGCGTGTGTGGGAGGGGGGGGGGCAGTTAAACACATAGCACCCCCTCGCAAATTGCTTTCTGGGAATATCCATCATGCAGTGCGCGTGTGTGTGTGTGTGATGCATGTTTGTGTCCATTTGTCTTGATTCATTTTTCAGGTTGAACCCACACCTTGCTACAGGCATCGCTCCTGAGGCTGGACTGCGCCTGCTGCTGTAGCCGTGATGACCTGTAAGGCGGTTTCGTAACAGCCAAGCACCAACCAGCTCTCACAGGGTGGCGGTCATGGGCTCGTGCATCTCCGCTGCCACCTAGTGTTTCAGAGACGTCAACGCAGCTAGCGCAAGGCCCCCCTCAGAAAACAACACATTTTATCAACATGTGTGGGGTCGTTGTACAAGTTCACCGTTCGTCATTAAAGAGTAGATTATGTACTTTCCGATGTGGTTGCTATGTAACACGGGTGGAATCCCCCTCCTCCCCCAGCCTTGACGTAGAGCCTGGTAGAAACAGAACGCAAACAGACCCCTAGAAATCCCTCTCGTCTCCGTCAGGTAGACTCCCCCCCAGCCCTCCACTATGCGACAGGAAGCTGGGGAGCGGAAGGGGAGCAGGGCTGTGGCTTGATGATGAAGAGTGAGAGGACACTGATGTCTTGGGGGCTTAGGGGGGGTGGGGGGAGTCAGCATCACAGGGCGAGGTTACAAGTCAAGCACCATAGCACAGCAGATGTCATCAGGAACCGGAGCAGACTGGGGGCAGGTACACCCCCAGTATGGTGACCAAGCACAGGGCAGGGGGGGCTTGCTTCCCCAGATACAGGGACTATACCTACACTAGAAAATCCCTCCACACACAAACTCATGTGGGTGTTTGTTTAGTTTTTTTTTTGTTTTTGAAGGTTGCGGAGGATGAACCTTGTGACCCTTGGGAAGGATCCGGAACACCAGCCAGCAGCCCGACACGGTCCTGCCGGTTCTCTGGCGGTTCCCCTTTTCTCCTGTCGCTGGGAGAAGTGAAAACGATGAGCAAGGCAGAAGGGAGAAAGTTAGGCAAGAACCTGGCACCACGCGGTACTCAAGACAGACAGAACAGAATGCAAGTGTTCTTTCATAACCTACGGTGTCAAAAGGTTCCAGAGAACCGTTGGATGGTTTAGAAAGCGTCCGAGCCATGCTGACCACAGACACACAGTAAAGATCTCTTCCTTCTGGCCTGACCAGTCCAGCTGCCTGGGTGCCACACAACACTGCATGCAGTAGCCATGGTAACACCAGCCCCCCCCCCCCCCCCCCGACCCGTCAGTGAGGTGAAGTTTTGTGTAAGTCTCGCTGCACCCTAGACAGGCATTCATGGTTGATTTCCCCGCCACAGGGGGCAGGCCGTCGCGAAAGAGCGCCTGCTCCTTAATGAGTGGCTGGAAGAAGTCCGCATCAAGATCACACAACGTCAGCTGCCAAAGGTTAGATCACAATAGGCACCCGATACAGGAGCCTCGCGTTTGGGCTGGCACGATTACCACTGGTCTCCGATGGGTACGAAAAATTAAAGGCAAGGTTCAGCCACGATGCGGGCAGCGGCACGTTCTGTTCACGTTGCTCAGCCACGGGGGTTTCTCTGATTTCAGACTAGTGGGAGGTGAGAGAGGAAGGAGGGGAGGGTGGGGGGGACCGGAGGCCTGGTTCTTAAAGCTGTGTGTTAGAGTGTCATGTCATGATGACTAAAGTATGAGGTTGGGTCACAACTGTCATTCCAAGTCACAGGCGTAGACTGATGTCATGGTCTGAGACACTGGCTTGTGCACAGAAGCTCAGATGACTGTTTGAAGATCTACTTGCTATCGTGTCGGTTTTCTCCTAAAGGAAGTGTCTGATTATTCCTACGTCATCAAGTAGCTACTCCTAGCAGAGTACAGTCTAGCACAGTAAAGAGGGACTGTTACCATGTGACAGACGTGTCAGCGAGTAACTGTGACAAAGTCACCACAGAGAAACACAGAAACCACTCGAGGCATTTTGGGGCAGAGCAGGAGGGGGACCCGTTATTCGTTTGTCCGGGACTTTGTTTATGAGTCAACCAGGGTCACAATGGGGGGTGGAGAGGGGGGGGGCAGGGCTGGATTCCTCTGTTATCCGGTAAGTCCCCCCCCACCCCTGTCCCTCATGCACGCCAACAAAGGCACACGCACACACGCAGTCATGAAACGGTTGTTCCAGTAACTAAACACGAATACCTTAGCGGGAGTTAGGTCCCTCGAGGGAAACGTCTGGGACACAAACACACACGTGCGTGCATGACTTTAGTCAGCTTTCACATCAGCACACACAGCTGCACAGCCACACAGGAAAAGACTAGACCTGAAGATAAGACACTCGACAAACCAACAAACAAGTAGAACCAGCTGAGCTTCAGTCAAGTGGAGAAAATAATAGTGCAATGATATTCTCAACCACCATCCATAATGATCACATGAGCAGAGAGTCAATCATGGGCTCTGTCTAAACGACCCAGTCCCAGCCCCTCTACACCCCTGTTTCCCCAGAGGGGAGGGTCTGTGTGTCTGTCTGTGTGTCTGTCTGTGTGTCTGTTCGTCTGTGGTCAAGCATGTGACTGTCCCAGACAGGAGGAACACCAGCACTGGTTGAGATGCTTGCCGCCCCGACTGGGAGATGTCATGGGAAGTCCTGGCGTGTCATCGTGTCCCTGAGCCTGGCCGGGGGACAGGAATCAGTCTTTCAGAACGTCACAGCCTCGCCGTAGTCATCTCACTCATCTCTAGGCAACCGTGGTTTCTATGGAGGTTCTGCAGAATCTGACACGCAACTCTTGTCACACACACTATGGATCTCTGTCACACACACTTTGGATCTCTGTCACACACACTTTGGATCTCTGTCACACACACTTTGGATCTCTGGCACATACAGGCTGTGTAAAATACACATGCATACCTGATACATAATTTTGACACACACACACACACACACACCAGGTGACACAAAGGGGAAGAATCATGCCCACCCCCACACATCCAGTCTGTCACCTCAATCTATTCGCTGCTGCTACGGCGACAGACTGGTCTCCAAGGTAACGCTCAGCCAGGCCAGACAGCAACCGGTCTGTGTCTGTGTCAGTACCGAAGCCCAGCAGCTTGACAAGCCTAACGACAGAGACTCTCCCAACGCCATCAGTCATGTCAAAAACGTAACCCATCTATTCCATAGCCTCTGCAGGAGAAACTGAAGTGACGTAACCCAGCAGCAAGACTCAGAACCAAGTGCTGTCATGCTGAGGTCTCAGTGCTTAGAGATAGGCACGCACAAACACTTGATTCGCATTTTTTCAAAAAGACTGTTTCCCATGCAGGCAGGTCGTGCAGGGCGGGTCTAGACATGCCCCCTACACATTCCCTCCAGCCTGAGGCCCAGCGCCAGACTCCAGCAGCAGGGAGGACAGTGTGAGGCCTGCAGCATGCAGAGGGAACCTTGGGAATGGCAACCACTGGTCTGCGGGCCTCATCTAGCCTGCGAGTTTCATCGCCTGCTGTTGTAGCCATGGCCACATTTTGTCCACCAGAGTTTGTCTTCCAAATGGTGTCATAGGCGATACTAAACCATGTACATCCGTCAACGTGTATCACCGGTGGCGTGCATCGCTATGCAGTGAAGACCTGCCCCGTCTTTAGAACTAGCTGTCATGACAGAGGAGGAGGGGCGGGGGCACAGAGGAAGTAAGGCCTCAGGTGCAGCACAAGCTGCACAGAGGGAAGAGAGGAAACCACATGGAACCCTGTCAGCTGGCGTATACGTGCCTTGGTTTGTTCTCATCTGCAGCCACAGGAAGCCGTTATACATTCTCAAGTTTCACAACAGAGAAACCTGGTTTTTCAATCAAACTGTCTCTCAGCATCCGTAAAGCCAGAAGCCCCTCAACCTGCGATGGTTCGGTTGACCAGGTTGACAGGCTGAGCTTCATTCTTTCTTCCACCTCAGAGAACCTGCTGGTGGGACTCTATTACAGATACACCAAGGACAAGACAACTGGCATGGGTGTGGGAAGACTGCCATTCATAATACCATATGTTTAGGACAACCACTAATCCTCCAAATTAAAATGCACGCCCACACACACACACACACACACATGCGCGCGCACGCACGCACACACACACACACACACACATACACACACACACACACGCACACTACCAAATGTTCCATCCACTGAGTTGGCAATCAACCCTCCCACCCTCCACCCCTAACTGCAGATTAAGAGCTTGAGTCACCCAAACCCTCTGTTCCAGTTAAGGCCTTCCCTAACACCTGCTTTCCCACAGGATACATGCCTGCCGTCCACCTTATGAAACAACACAGTAGAAAAGGAAGCCAACTAAGAGGTTCAAAGCATGCTAATGGCAAACGCCAAGGATGCGAGGAGAGTGCACAGCCAGTGTGTGGATGCAGCCCACCCTCTCTAGGGCAGGATGGGGGGGGAGAGAGAGAGAGGGGGGGGGGCTGGCATCAACACCACCATCCTTCATCCTTATCAGCATCGCTCGGGTGATGATGTCATGATTAAAAAGGAGGCTCTTGCGAGCGTCTCCTCTCCAACAGCGCCTCTCGCAGCCTTCTCTTTCGTGCCCTCTGAGCCCAGCCCAGGGCAATGCTCTGGACCTCACACAGGGTGATTCAAAGCGGTGAGTCAGTCGTCTCCTGAAAGGTCTCCTTTTGTGTCTCCGTGGGTGACAAGTCAGTTGTTCACCGCTCTCATTGGAAGGGTTGCCCCAAGCACGTCCTGACTATCTGAGCAGACCAACATAACTATCCTTCAAGAAACTGGACAGCAGAGCATCCGGATTCCAATGCTTTACTGTCGACTGCCAAGCATAACACGTAGCAGTGGCCATGTTATACGTGTGATCGTTTAAGCATTGTTCAGAGCACAACGCATCAACCTGTTACTCTCATTCATTTCCTTCAGTGACAAGTGACATGCTAATCTCTGCATGGCACAAAAGGTGCTTTATGTCAGATTGACATGGACAACACGTAGGGGCGCCAGCCTACTGTCCCGTAAAAGCACACGAGCAGATAAAAGAGAACTTACCCGAGGAGGAATCTTCGTGGTCCGAACTCAGGTAGCCATCGCTTCGTCTGTCTGGAGTGCTGCATCCCGACCCGCGAGATGACTTGCCGAACGTCTGCAAGCATGACGGTGACAGCCTCCCCTCGTCGCTGGAGTCGAATTCCCTGCTCATGCGAAAAGGGCGCAGAGCGTCCCGGTTGGAGTTTGCTCTCTGGCTCTCTCGGGGGTTCGTCTTAGGGGTCACAAGGTTATTCTTGATAAAATTCTCGTTCAGCTCCACGTCCTCGTATTCGCGATCACTCGCATCCCCGATGTCGTTCGCGGGGCTCAGTTTCCCAACACAGTTTCCGATCTGTGGGGGGGCCACGGGTAGGGCTGTATCCCCTTTCTGAAAGCTGGGCTTCCGCGGAGGCACAGGGATAGGTTTACCTGTCCGGGTGCTGATCCTGTTCCCGTCTCGCACCACTTGGCTGATGGCATTGTCTCGGTCTGTGCTGCCTTTGCTACCTACAGCCTGTTGTTTCACGCTATCAAATACTCGTATACTAACCCGGTCTACCTTTTCGTTTGTTCGCTGGGATTTTTGTTCATTCTCTGTTTTTACTGTGTCGATGTTCAGGTTTTCATCCCTCCCGTGCCACCTCTCCTTGTCGTAACTTTTTTTCTGTCGCGCAAGTGTGGTCTGTAGGTAGATCACCTTGAATTTCTCCTCCGATAGTGTCTGTTGAAGCGTTTTAAGATTCGCTTTACATTTCTCCAGTTCTGTCTCAATGTCATCCACCGTCTTTAAATCCATTTGAGGTACTTCTCCATTAGGGAATTCATTCCTCCAATGTTTCTCGAATTCCTCCTGTTCCCACATCGTGTTGTCTCGGAAGAAGAGTTGTTTTCCTTAAGTGTGTTCAAATGTATCCACCCTTTATCAACAGCGGGATTTGTGTCGCGTTTGTAAACTTTTCGTACACACCATAAACAATCTTTGCTACAAAATGTCCATTCTCTCACCACTACTTTCTCGTACTGGTACACAGACACTTGTTCATCTCTCCCACGCAATAGGCTACGATAAAGAGTTTGCGCGTACGATTGCGAAGGAGCCGCCGACCATCGACTGAATGGACGGAGTTTGGACCAGCTTTCAAGTTATCAGCCCCCAATAGAGTATACTGGTTTACCTGCTCAAGATAGAATGTAATTTAGAAGCAGGCTATAAACGTTGAAGGTGTTAGATAACCTACCAGCTACAAATTCCCTGAACTTCTTTTCATACTTGGGGTAGGTATGCGCCGAGGACTAAAACAGGCAGTCCCAAACTTTTGCAAATAAACTTTCGTACTTCCGGTATTGAGATAGACTGTGGGATGACGTAGAAGGTTGCACATTCATTTAAAACAAATAAATGCTAAATATTTAAGCCGTGGGGTTAACGCGTATCTTTTCAAATGGTGTGTCAGTGTTCTTGATTTACAGTCATTCAAGCAAGAGTAATACACTTGAGAATCAGTTCACACCTGTTAACGCTTGCATATATGTACTTAATTGTCAACGCCGATTTGTTTTGTAGGTCAAATTTACAACGATGAGAAGGAGTGCTTGAGCCCAAGTCATAGTTCACCAACATTCTTTGCTTTCTGGTGAGTTTCAGGATGGTAATAGTATCAGAAACATCGTGTTCCTTTAAAATAGTTCTTACAGGTGACAGAGCTGTGGTTTGTGAGGTAAGTATCACTCTTAGTATCACTACTCTTTATCATCGGTCATAAAACCCCTTATAAAAGCAAGGCACAAATCTTAGCTACCACATACTTCCTTTATAGAATCATTTAATTGCATCTTGCTATAAAACAACTCTTATTTTCCAATCGGGAAGGGTTGAACTAACTGCATTAAGTAATCTACGATCCACATAGCTGAATGTTTGAAATCCTGCCAAGCGGGATTCTTCCAGTAAACCAAAGCAGTGCTTCTAATCAACAGTGACCAGAAGGGAGTAGGTGGCCGCTGGTGATTTTGAGTGCCTATCTGGAACAGTGCCCAGAACAAAAGTATCATTCTCCTAAAAGCATTCTTTTGCCTGTGGGAATCATTGATTACCAGTCAATACTGAGCTGAGAGCCTGGTAAGATTACCATACTGAATATCGAAGGGAGGGTGTATGTGGGGAGTCTAGACTAAAGTGCTGGGAGAGGTTGAAGCACTAACATTACAGGAAGTGTGAACTTTCTACTCGTTAGTTCTTACTTGGCAATGGTCTGACATAATACGGACCGCTCAGGACAAACATTATCTCTGATTTATGTTACACTTCCTCAAGTCTAGTGTACCAAAAAGCCGGATGACAACATTAGCAACATAATGAATCCAAACGCTTCACAGTGTAGAGATGACAAATTCTGAAATGGAGTCACAACGTTTGATACCTGAAGTATGTGTGAACCAGACAGATAACAAAAGTAGAGTAAGAGAAGTTCTTGAGAGGAACTAACAAGATTTTGAAATCGAGGATACTTTGCTGCCCTCTTCTGGCCATATAAAGTATGATCACATCCATGGTTCAATTAAACAAAGCTTGACATTTATTTATTAGGGGCTACACAGTATTAAAAACAACATAGACCATGATATTGATTGTATAATTGTAAGTATAGAATTTATTGATTGTATCGTTTTCAAACGAGGTATAACAAAATATACAATGTTATACTTGGGGGACATGATTAATCGGAGTGTTGATCTTAGTAAAAAAAAACACTAAGAAAATGAGTTGGTACAAATGAGGTTATGACAGTTGTGACATCAAGCCGAAACCCTTGATTTCAAAACACCATGCAGCAAAACTGACAAAACATCCAAATAACCGTGATAACATCATAAGACGCATTCTCACAACGTGACATTTAACACACAGATACACGTTACAAATCCCTTCAGAAGTACCTATCCACGGGGGGGAAATAAATGAGTACTGTAGCTTTCTGTGTTTCAATTTCTGCTCAATTCGATAGTATTTTAAAAAAAAGAGTGCTTTAAAGGTCATGCAATTCGCAACTGAATTGACAAACAGGCTTCGTTAAGGCAATATTGGGACAGCACCCTACTGTAGATAGCAACCACAGGGGATTAAAGGTAGTTCCAGAGGTTCAGTTATGGTCGTGAAAGGCCACACACAATGTAACATCAACCGCTGACTCCAAATACTGTATAGAAAATGTAAGACTCACAAGTTGCAGGTAGATTTCAAACTGGCTGAAGAAACATGTATTTATATATTCATTGTGTGTTATAGATTTTCATACTATTTCTGAAAGTTGAAATGGGCAACACTTCCCAGACATGATCAAGAGATCCATCGGTTTGTCTGCTGGATCCTGCAGTAATATTGTGTCTGTCACATTTAAAATATTAGATCCAGCCTAAGATGTCTCTAATGTACCACTAATACAGTGCATACGAACACTCTGCAACACTTAACTACTTCCTTCTCATAGAAAATGAGTTGCCTTATTCAGAAATGCATCATAGAAAGGTAATATATTGTGTAAACATTACTTCTTTATTACCACTAGGCCCTTATTTGGTTCAAAAATGTTCACAGTATTAAAACTTTAATGTGTGCTACAGGGGTTTGCATAGTTAGCGATCATCCAGTATTCAATGAAACAAACAGTAGAAATCCAAACATTACTCAGTAAGACTTTGTGCTTTCATCATCAAAGGTTGATTATTGCAATGTGATAATACGTACAGAAGTCACTCTGCATGAAACTCTCTTCTATGTTTTCCTGATCCCGCTGGCAGCTATGGTCTCCAGCCTGGTGGTCACAAACGCCTGCTGTTTCTCATAATAAGCAGCCTCGTTAATGAAAGTAGGATAGACGGTGCCAGCACCTTCGTATCGGATGGTTCTCCCGTCGAACGTTTGGAACATAGGGTCGCCAGGGTTCAGCGGTTCCCAGTCACAGTCCTGAGGACAAAACAGGGCAGGCGTGGAAACACAGGAGAGGTCTGGTGGAGGAGGCTCTGAATCCTGCTAGTCTGGCAAAGCAGGGGGGGATTCTCAGCTCCAAAACAATCCCCTCCAGATTTTGGTAGTTAATTTTTGACGCACCCCTCGCCTCCTCACCTGGGGTGTTCAATACTAAACAAAACATTTTGATTCACTCAACTGGTTGGAAGAAAAGGTCAAAGGTCACAGTCACTAGGACAATTAAAAAATAAAAAAAAATTTTTTTTAAGGTGTTGTGAACATTCGAACGTCCATGAATGGAGTCTGGATGAAACAATAAGTACCTGTAATGCCGGATGCACCATGGCTACGATGTTTCCGTTGGTGTCTCGAGGATAATCCATCCTTTCTGAGACTCGGAACACATCCACGGTGCAGGGGGAGAACTCCGTGCCTGATCAACACACAACACAGCAAGAACACCGCTGAGCCTTCACAATAGACAGTGGCGCATCTGTTCACAGAAGCTTCATAATGGCAATCGTAGAAAATACAGTGTGACGCTTTGGACTTTCATGGAGAAACCCCCCCCACCCCCCAACAAAAAAAAAAAAACCAATGAATCAGTGAGGCCAAGGCATTCATCCGCATCACTGTGGCTCCGGAACACAAGATTACGAAACTCAGCCAGCTCCTAATGACATGGAAACTAACCAACTTGCAACAAGTATGCCATTCAGTAGCTGGACAGTCAGGGAACCACCCGATTGCAATTCACACTCTGCTCCCAACACTTTTTTTTTCCATGGAAAAGAGAGGAAAAACAACATCACACTAACTGCAAAAAAGGATCTCGGAAGCGGCCAAACGAACGACGTTACAACACAGATGAAGAGGATTATTTCAAGAAGGAATTCAATATTTAGATAATGATGTCAGACAGACTACCATATAAGGAGTAGACGGCATGTGTGAAGACTCATTATCCCTAGGCAATGTTTCGAAATGTCACCCATTGCCATGACACTGCCAGACCCCAGGACAAGCACATGACAGCAGTGAATAGAATAGACTTTATAAATATATACATCACTGATGATGTGCCTGAGGGTTATCTAAAAAAAGGCATGTAACTGCTTACAACTTTTTTCTAAATCTAAAGAAATCCTTTGTAGGGGACGGTGTGCTTTAGCCACGTAGCATTCTGTGCTAGCACCTTGGAACGCACGGACGCACGGTTCGATCGTTGGCAACCTTTTGACTGGGCGTGCTGCTGTGCGGTGTACCAAAGCTGCCATGTAATCTGATAATCCTTCACAGCTTTTACCTGAATTAAAAAGCTCAATGAAGTCCAGGGCGTGCTTGAGTACGAGTCGCATCGCTTCAAAGATGTTGCTCCTTAGAACTCCTTGGGGCTGGGGCCCAACCTCAAGCCCTGAAACGACAAAAGCAAAACTGCAAACAACCTGGACCCATCACTGACGGCAATGAAACGTGCTGACATTTGACGTTGGGATGCCGTGAAGTGAACGTTCCGGAACTTCCCCCCCGGTGCCTGGCCAAACGTCGGCCTCTGAGCCGGACTTTGGACTCACCGATGGGGTGCTTGGCCACGGAGCGTGATGTCGCGTACTTAAGTAGAGGATGCTCAGTCAACAGAACTGGACAACTGTCCGGAGCAATGGCTTTCTACAAAAACCAAACAAAAAGAGGTCCTTAACGGCTGAACAAACAACCTCCCCACATATTTGCCCTTTCCTATCGGTTCCGGAACACTTCGTCCAAATAATGTGCGAAAGCACTTTTGCAGCACCGCAGCTGGGCTTCCTGCTGGGTCCTGACCCTTGTGTCTAGCAGCCACCTTCCTGACAGCTGGTTTCCCTCTGGTTCACTTCTGCACTGGTTATTCTTGCTCTCAAGGGGAGCGTTGCGCAAGGACCGCGGGCCAGCCATCAACAAGAGACATAGCCAAGAGAACTGAGGCGGAACAAGAGATGGCAACACCTTGATGTAGCTCATCATCTGGAGGTTGAAGTGGTCGTCGGAACTTTCCAGAATCAGAGTGCAGCCCATGTTGGACGTGGTGTTGTGGAGGTCGAAGATCACGTCGAAGGCATCTGGACTTCCCTTGGGTCCAAAGATCCTGTTGATCTCCTGGGCCCTCTGAACCTCGTAGGGCAGATCCTCTCCACCAGGGGCGCTGTGGAGGCACAATCTAGTCTTTTTGAGTCATAGTTCTGCGATAACAAACTTCACATTGCTTTACAACGATGGCAGCGTTAATCATTGACAGAGACCAGTAGGACTCATTGTATTGAACCTTCCAACGAGAACGTGTGTGAACCTCCTCCAAGTGACTTCAGACTAATAATCGTTCAACCACATGGAACTCACCAGATTTAACATTGACACTGCTCAGTGCCCATTCAATCCTGGTGCTCCTTTTAGGCGGGTTAAAAGCAACACATGCTCTGATGCTGATCCAGACTGTTCTCCAAGCAGCTGCACATGAAAGAACTTGTATGCCCCCTATTTTTCTCTCTCCCCCCACACACCTACCCATATAGAAATTCTTTCAGTGCAGATCTACTGTTATCTGAATAGTCAGGCTTATACGGTACAATAGACTGATGGCAGCTCAAAATGCACTCATACAATTTTAAAAAGTACAGAACATAACGAATAACAGTCAAAGCTGGCCAGTCTATAATTCCCGACATGGAAAATAACGAGGTAATATTTTAGTCTCTGAACAGGTTCAATCTTAAATATGTTCATGTATCATCGCTTGACATCCACCCCAAATCACCCCAAGCACCATAACGCACACGTTTTCATTTTCAGATTGGTATATATTATATAAACCAAGGAGGCTTTAGCCAATGGAGTTCTCGACCTCTGTCACGTTTCACTAACGTTTCACTAACGTTTATCCACCCAGGGAAGGGGGAAGGGGGAAGGGGGTGAGTGTTGGCAATCAGCTGACAGGGATTTAGACTTGATCTGAGTGTCTGTAATTCACAGCTCTGTTGAATACCAACGTTTTCACACAAATAGCATAGCTGTTGCAAAACCACTGAAGAGTGCGATAAAATATATGCTCCCTTGGCAACATATTCGAATTATATGTGATAATAAAAAGTGAATCGAATAACAATTCAATGATGCACATCCTTTTTTCAACGTCTAATGTGTAATTATTGATAGTAGTGTACGAGCATAACCCGCCTCTATAACCAAGGATCATAAATATATCTTGACACATGGAATATGAGACAAGACGCCGTTTACCTGAGATTTTCTGCCGTGAAGGCTCTGTTCAGGTCCGTGTCCACGTATCTCGTGCATTTCTTAACGGCTCTAGGGTTTGTTATGAAGGGTCTCGTCTCAACACCCTTCCTCTGAATCTCCGTTCCATTATCTTTCCACAGATTGACGAGAGTGACTCCAGACATTTCATTCCCATGCGTCCCTCCAAATATAGCAACTCGTCTCGCCTCGCGTAAACAGAGAGTATGACAGGCAGTCATGTTGATGGTGACACAGCCTGAGAAATCCTCAATTTCAAAAACTGATTTCAAGAGCTCGAGGACTTCGTGATGAGCAATGAAAAGTTGCCCGAATTATAAAAAACCGAGTGTTAACGTTTCTTTAAGGCTGTTCGCTGGATATGCTACTTATATAATACCGCCGCGGGAATACTGCGGTCACTCACCGTACATAACTCCGTGGAGTTGTACTGTATTACTTCAGAGCGAAGATCCTCCCACTACTTAGACAGGTAATTCAACAAAGCACTGTGGGTGGCTGAGAGGTTAAAAAAAGGTGCGCTATTGCTCAATTTCTCCGTTGACCGTTTTAAAGAAATCATAAATAATAAAAATGGATTGCCTCCCCATGTGCCAGAGATTCTTCCTTCATATTAATAATCCGTTCCCCCTATCATGAGCGGATAGTTACCGTGAAACTGGGAGGTCAAATACATTTAACGACAACTTCATGACTGGCTTTACAACTGCAGATTTTCACATAAACACAGCCTGTCCACTAGATGGCAGTGCAGGATCTAAACCAAAGCTAATGTCAGGTGAGTCTGAGGGAAGGATCCTTCATTGACTTAAATATATATATACACCTTTAATATATTGTGAGACACCTATTACAAAACACACTTTCAACAGTGAGATTAAAAGGGGACAAGGACTACACTTAGACAAAGACGTCAACTTAGAAATGTACTATGCTCTGTCGCAAGGAAATCCTGGTTTGGGTTATGCAGTCTCTTTTTGTGTTTAGACTTCTTTTTCTTGCCAGTCTCACTAGCAGGTAATATTGTTTGACCATCCTGAGGTAACACAGGATGCATCACTGGTAAAATGTCACATGTCCCTTCTGACACCATGTCTCCTTCTTGTCCTTCAGTGCCATCTGTGGGAACTGAATCCTTCCTCCTCCTCTTCTTCTTCCTCCTCTTCCTCCCCTGTTGTCCAAGCGACTCCTCCACACAGCTGGAAGGTGTTCCTGGACATATGACTGCATCTTCCGCTTCCTTTTCGTCTCCTGCTTCATCGTGGCAATATTCCTTGTTAGCCTTTTTTCTCTTCCTCTCCTTCAAAAGGTTCATGGTTGCCTGCTCAGGCTCTTCTGATTGCACTAAGGTAAGCTCTAATTCGGTTCTAACGTCACATGACTTCTTGCCTTCATCGTCTTTCTGTCCATCAAGAGAGTCCACCTGAGGGAACGGCTGTCTCCTTTTCTTTTTCTTGCGCGGAAAAGCTGTCTGTGCATCTGTTGGCCTTTCGGTTCCCTCCACGTCCAGTGTAGCTGCGGTATTCTCAGGGACTCCCGAAAACGAGTCTCCAGGCCTCTTCTCTTTCCTCCTCAGGAGCTCAGGAGCTTGGGCGTGTTCCCGGTTCTCTCCGTCCCTCTCCTCCGTGCCTGCGGGGGCCTCCACCTCGCCGGATGGATTTTGATTAATCTTTTTCTTCCTCTTCTGCTTCTTCTTCTTGTGTGACCCAGTGTGCTCGAATTCTGACGCCGAGTTCAGCAGGGTGTCGGGAGGTTGTTCAGCAGCCTCCTGCTCTGGATGTTTCCCTGCTGCGTCTACATCCAGCGTGGACACCTGACCTCCCCCTTCCGTGACCAGAGGAACAGACTCCTCTCCCTCGGCAGCAAGGCAAACGGCAGAATCCCGCCTTTTTGCCTTTTTCTTTGCTGAAACGCCACCTGCGCATGGCGTGACCGTGTCCTCTGTCGGTTCAGTTTGAGGTTCTTCCACCACCGCGGTGTCTCTCCCTGGTATCCCCTCTAAGGTAGTACGGGCAGCCTTGTCTTTTGTCCTTTTCTTTCGCTTTGGCTCCATGTCTTCCACCGGTGGAGACGGCAGAACCCTCCCTACTTCTGTATCGTCATGAACTGCTGAAGCCCTCCTCCTTCTTTTCTTCCTTGGCGTCTCTCTGGGCTCCATGGTTCCATCGCCAGGTAAGGCTCCAGGCTGTTCAGCCACATCCCCCTGGGAGACCACGTCCCCCTGGGAGACCACGTCCCCCGGGGAGACCACGTCCCCCTGGGGGACCACGTCCCCCGGGGAGACCACGTCCCCCGGGGAGACCACGTCCCCCTGGGGGACAACCACGCCGGTTGTTTCCATGTGGCTGGTACCTGTGCCGCTTGCACCTTCCTCCTCACCCGTCTGGCGATTTGAGTCGGGATCTACTTCCCCTTCCACATGCGTACGGACATTTGCAGAGTCTGAAGCTTCTGTCGGCTTGTTTTGACTCTCTTTCGGCCCATGTTCTTGCAGGTCCTCAATGTGTTTCTTTCTGTTATCTGTTGCAAATTGTAAGGAAAGATCATCGAGGACCGTCCCTTCCGCAACCATGGGTACCAGTAAGTTATGCTCCTCAACTTCTTCAGTGTCTGGGTGAGGTGTGAGGTCTTGTGAGGTTTTGGCTTTATGGATGCTCACTTTTTTCTTCTTCTCCCTCTTCTCCTGCTCCTTCTTCTCCTTCTGCTCCCTCTTCTCCTGCTCCTTCTTCTCCTTCTCCTGCTCCTTCTTCTCCCTCTTCTCCTGCTCCTTCTGCTCCCTCTTCTCCTGCTCCTTCTTCTCCCTCCTCTCCTGCTGCTTCTTCTCCTTCTGCTCCCTCTTCTCCTGCTCCTTCTTCTCCTTCCGTTCCAACTCTTCTGGGTCAACATGGCTTCCAGTGGGACATCCCCCAGTCATCTGCTTCCGTTTCAATTTCCGAACGCCAACTGCTATGTTTTCCGTCCTCCAACGTGGATGAGTGTACCAAGCTTGTCTGTCTTGTCGTGGTATCAGCGAAGAGAATCGTTCTGTTGCCTGTCAGGAGAAAGTAAACAGGTTTCGTGTGGTGTAATACATCACTGAAAATGCACGTGATAACAAACATGCATTTTGAGAAAAGATTTGTGCGAGACCCACCACCACTCTGATGTCATCATCATCATCATCATCCACCTCCTCACCATCCTCCTCCTCCTCCAGGCTGTGAAGAATTCCAACGCATCATTATAGGTCTTGATTAAGGTAAAAGAACGATGAAAACGAATGCTCCACTCGACAAAACATCTTAACCACCGATTTTAATTGCCTTATTTCTTTTTTGAAATAGGGTCTGCATTTGATGAAATGATAGTTTGATAAACCTTGTCAGCCTGCTCTGTTTGAAGCCTCACACCATAAAGAATAGAGCTGTACTGTAGCAAACTTACTCAGATAGGGAGGTCGAGGCTCCATCATCCACACACGCAAACCCTGAGAAAGTTCCTGTCTTTAACGCTTTGGCATATTTCAGATAACCTCCGACTGCTGAACTCTGTAGTAAAACAAACATGTCAGTGGAACCTTGGAAACACCGAACGCAGAACAAAGGCAAATTCAGGAAAAAGAAATCATTTAGTTCCTGGAAAGATACCTTACCATAAGTGCTACATGCTTTTCTATTTTTACATGTGTGGTTCTGAAAGACCTCCTGCATTTCCTGCGTTGTTTATCTTGATAGTTGTCTTCTAGGAAAGGAAAGGAGTAGTTTTTGAAAGCGCAGTACCTATCTCTCCACTGTTTGGCATCCTTGTGAGACTTCACACGAGTGGAGATGGACTTGATTTGGGGACTGGAAGACCCATCATCCTCTGACTGCTCTGTGGAACATCTGTTTCTTGACTTGTCCTTTGATCGGTGCCTTCTCACTGACCTCACCACCTTTGGTATCGGGTGCTGGGTTATGAAAAAGCTGTCCCCAGAATCGCTGCAGAAAAACAACAACAAAAAAATACTGCAATGCATCAGGTGCACGAACAATGAAATGTGTTCCATTCCTTAGACCAGTGTCAAACCCTGGTCCTTGAGAGCCGCTGCCTAAGACTTAGCATTGGCTAAATAAGTAGATAACATCTGTAAATGTGTTTAGAATTCACGTTCATGAAGATACGCTTACCTGTCGCTTGAAGACCGAGTACTGTCAGGAATAACATGACATAGGTTTTCCCCGTTTGCCTTTTCGTTTGAGGCAAGCTCATCATCGAAACATCGTGAAATAGACTCCGCAACATTAGGATCATTCTCAAGTATGAAGCGTGAATCCTTTGTTGAAGCTGTTAAAAAAGCCTCTTCAGCGGGCAGGGTACAACTTTGGACATTTCCAGTTGCTGTCATACTTATTTACTAAATATTTAATCTTGATGTAAACAAACATAAAGGTGAGACTGTTATACGGCATTTATCTTCTACATTCGGCTGAAAACTCTGCACATGGCTTGTAGCAGGCGTAACCTACAACCCAGGAAGTCTTCGCAAGGAAGCAAATTGGTTGGACGACTAAATTTTGTCCCTAAGTCTAGTTGATCAGTCAGATGATCGGCACTCTGGTAGAGAACCTCATATGGATAGGACTGAAAATGGCAGATCAGAGTAAAACTGAAAAGTTCCAGTTACATGTCCCTGCTCTTGAAGAATTATGCGACGGTAAGTATGCATTTAATACGTAAATGTCTATATGTATACATATTCATATGTATGCTTTCTTGCAACATTACCATGAAGTGCAGTAAATGAATAGCTGTCATATGGATTACCAAAGCTACGCCCTATTTTATTATTGTTTTTTTGTATGCAGTATTGCAGAATGGACTTGGGAAGAATTTTGCTGACGCGAATGTTTCCGTTGTCGAGTGTCCAGATCTTACCAATGACCCTTTTAGATTTCCGGTGAAAGGTAACACTCTTTTTTAGATCTTTTGAATCCGTTCTTAAATTGAACCTGTTTCTAAAAGTGTTACCACCCTGGAATGTCCTGTCTACTGTGCAGGTTTGTGCGGGAAACCTCGTGTAACAGATGTGGGGGGAGTGCCTTATTTAGTACCTATGGTGATAGCAGAAAAGGTGAGCCTTCCTTTAAAATGTATTGCCTATTAGTCATTGTTCATGAGTGATTTTTGTTTTGACATATTAAAGGTTGCACTTATTTCTCCCAGGAGTACAACATGAACACTGTGTCAAAGGAATTGGAACTACCAGGAGCTTTTATTCTTGGTGCAGGGGCTGTTTCCTGTAAAGCTGTTGGAATGAATGCAGAGGTTTGCCAACTGAACAATTGCATGCTTCAGCATGTTGTCAGCTCGGTTCATCATCATCTGTTTATTGAATGTGGTGTCATTTTTATGTCCATCCCAAGATGATGCCTCTTGTGCTGACTGAAGCTGAGGGAAGGCCTGCAGTGAACAGCAGCTACCTCTCATCCATCAACCCAGCTGATGGGAAATGCCTTCTGGAGAAGTACAGCGATAGATTCTCAGACTGTGACTTTGGACTGTTGGCCAACCTGTATGCGTGTGAGGGGAAGCCTGGAAAGGTGAGGGCTGAATGATGTGCTAGATGTGTAGATGTGCCAGTGATAGATTATCCTGGTGTATATTATTTGTTCGTTGATGCTAGTACAAATTTACTGTTATTTTTTGTGTGCTAAATATAAGTGTCTAACCACTAAGAGAGATCAATGCTGAAAGATATTCCATTTGAAAAAAAGTAGTTATTGACTATTCCAATCATTCTTTTAATCCTAGCAAATAATACTCCCTTCTGGTTAAGCATTAAAGGCGAAACCAGCAAAATCAAGATGTGTTCGTGAACTCGTGTTTACTCTTGAGGTTGAAGTCAATAAAGATTAACAGGAGGAAAGTTACTCTGAACTGGTTAGGTAATACCTGCTGAATGTGGTCGTTTCTCCTCTCTTGTCAGGTCATAGAGGTGAGAGCCAAAAAGAGAACAGGAGAGGAGAGCCTTGTCGGAGCGCTGAGGAAGACCTTAGAAGCTCACTACCCTGATAAGAGCCTGGCTCTGGGTGGAACCTTCATCATCCAGAAAGGAAAGGCCAAAATCCACATTATGGTACAAACACTTTTATATGGTCACTGAAGATGCTAGCTAGCTGGTATTGCCTTGCTATAGAACATCGTCCGTCGACAGTAGGTAAAACGGCGGCCTAAGATGTCAGAAGTCAATGTGCTCTCTGTTGTGTTCTGGCGCCCTCCTGTGTAAAGCCAAGAGAGTTCTCAGCCTGTCCTCTCAACACCGACGAAGACGTTAACAAGTGGCTCAAACACTTTGAAGTCAGCGCTCCGTTGATCTGCCAGTCTGTTCTGGTTTCCAGAGATCCTGTAAGTTTTCCAGGTTTTGTCATCGGAAAAAGCCGAATACGTTCATTATTACGAGTGCTTAGTGATGACTCGGTGAAACTGTATTACCGCTGTACTAAGGTGATGTTTCTGTTATCATCAGGGTTTGGATCTGCGTATGGAGCACACACACTGCTTCAGTCACCATGGAGAGGGAGGGCACTACTACATTGACACCACCCCTGACACAGTGGAATACCTCGGTTACTTCATGCCGGCTGAGTTTATCTACCGCATTGACCGACCCAAGAAAACTCACATTATTGGGCGAATCTAAAATGACGATTCATCTTCGTGAAATCATGTCATGCAGAATTTTATTTTGTCTAATTGATTTTTTTTTATAACAGATGATGGTTACCTATGATCTATATCAGGTTGTATGTTGTTAACAAAAAACGTGATTTATATGCATTTTCTTGGTTATGATTTTGTAATACTCATCATAAACTGCAATAAATGCGTTAACATGTTTGAATACGTGTTTCATTCTGTTATTTGAGCCATTTTGGTCAACCTAATTTTCTTAAGGTTATAATTATGATATAAGGGGAACAGTTAATGATCCTCATCAGTTGAGCTAGTCCATGTTGCTAATCGAAGTTTAAAAAAAATATATATATAAGATAAAATAAGATAAGATAAGAGATCCTTTATTTGTCCCACAATGGGGAAATTCCACTGTTGCAACACACAGTTTAGGACAGGAATGAAGGAAATAGGTGCATGCAATAACAAAAGGATAAATAAACATGGTTGTAAAAAATACAATATAAAGTGTAAAGTGCACACTCTTATTTACATTGAAAATGTAAATAAACATATTAATAAGTTTGATACAATAGTGGGCAAAAATGTATGACCAAACAGATTATTATATTGGATTTGGATCTACAGTAAGAGGCATTTACAGGCGGATGGTAAATACAGTAATTTGCCCCTATCCCCCTATGGCCCACAGCAATAATGCAACATTTCCCACAATGCTGCCGCATCAGTCCGGAAGTGTAGCGTTTATTGACATTATGGCCACTGGTTGTAGAAAGGCAAGATTGGGGATTTGACAGCTTCACCGTGGTTGCAGTCAAATCGAACACCGTCGTTCATAATCGATGCTTATGAATGAAGGGACTCGCAAATTCACGTCATGTTGTCTTTGAGCTGAGGATACATTTAGAGCGTGAGAATCGTCATGTCTTTTTTCAGGAGAAAAGGTGAGGAAGTCTGAAGTAGCTAGCGTGTCAGGGTGTTGCTATCCATCTAGCTAAGACACTCGCGGCGGACGTTGAGGAATGTGCACTTGTGGACATCTTTTTAGTGCCGCTTTTCATAAATGTCGTTAATTTAGCAAAGATATTATTATTGCGAGCCATACCTCGCTAGCTGGCTTAGGTATCCAGCCCTTGGTAGCATGAATAGATCTGAAAATCTTTGCAAAGCGTTAGCCATACCTACTCGGCATCAACGTTAGCTAACTATTAGCTAGCTTAGCACACACTACCAGGTGCTGGCGTGTGTACGGATGGCAAACGGCGCTAGCGGCCGGTGTTTTGAAATCGTAACTTAATATTAAAACTAAAAAAATTAATGCAATAACTTAGTGATACACATTTCTAAATTGCCATGGTTTTACGATATGTTCCTCTCAGTCAGTCAGATCTCGCTGGTCTGGACTTGGGTAATACCTCACATTAGCTTTTAAGCTTTGGTTAAAGCTAGATATGTAGCTAGTAAACATACATACCGGCTTGTTAGCAGGTCTGTTATTTGGCCTGTACCAGACCTAAGGGGCATATCTCGACCCTAAAGTAACACTTCATAGCCACACTGTATTGGCAAGCCAGATCAGACGCAACGTCAGTGTAGGCTTAATATTGTCTTGCAGGCACAGAAGACAGGTTATTTCACAAGTCTTATCTCCGTAGTGCTGTTTTTCTTGACATCTCAAGGTATTATGCTACGGGGATTCACAAATCTAGATATGAGCTTAGAGTAGGCATGTTCCTACCATCTGATGCAGTGCAATACACACGTTTCCCTTAAGAGCTCTTCCGTGCAGATGACCCACTCCTTCACAGCCCGGAGTGACTCTTGAGAACAGAGGATCCGTTTCATTCAGCAGGGTTATCAGATGTATTAGGTTGTATAATAGAATGATGATGACTAATGTGCTTGTTTGCGTGGACCTTTGATCATTATTTTCAAAATCAAGATGTTCTTATACCAGATTTGTGCCAGCAAGTAACTCTTTGTCTCGTCTCATCTTCCCACAGAACTGAGGGCATAGTCATTTGTTTGTTAAAAGACAAAAATCCATCTCTCTGTTTCCCGACTCACTATGTATTGGTTGGATCAGGCCTTACTTGCCTGTAAACACTATATCATCCCCCATTGTTTGGCCTTCATTGAAAAAAGGCATGATATTAGAGTTACGGATCTGCTTTTGTGTTGTCGGCCCAACGTTCTAGTGCTCTAATTACAGTCCTGTATCCTCTCTGCCCACAGCAAAAGGCAAGGAACCCGAGAAACCAGCTGATGCTAAAGTCAATAGAGGTAGGTAATATTGCACCTTCTATGTAGAATTATGACTGCTGTGTTAATAAGTAGCTGCCTGATGCTCATGTTGGTACTGCAGAGAGATTGGGGAAGACCTTGCTAGTTCTTTAAATGCACTTCTGACACATACCTCTGGAAAAGTAGTGCTTTGATCCTAGTGGTGTAATTTCTCTTAATAGTAATTTAGAGCAAAATAGAACTTGGTAAACTGTGCAGACATGAGCCATAGCTTGTCTAAGCAACATCCGTTGTATCAGGTGAAGTGTGAAGCCAGTGTATTGTCAGCAGTGTCACAGAAGGCAAACTGAGAGCAGTTGCTAGCTAGAACACACATACACACAGATAGAACAGTGTTACCTGGATCACTCCCCACCTGCTGCCCTTAACCAAGCAACCATAACCTTAAAAAAGCAGGTCTGTTGCTTGTCCTGTTTACTGAAGACACTTTTTGTCCCTGTAGAGCCTGTTGATTGAAGTAACTCTCCTGAATGTAACTGTCTCATCCTCCCAGCCCCAGCCAGTCCCCACCCCCCATCTCCCGGCCCCAGGAACCACCATGCCATCCAGGAAGCGGCTGGGCCCAGCCACGTGGCCATCAACGCCATCTCCGCCAACATGGACTCTTTTGCCCGCGGACGCACAGCCATCCTCAAGAAGCAACCAAGCCATATGGAGGCTGAACACTTTGGGGATCTGGGTACGGGCCTCATCATCCATCACGGTTCACATGTTGTGTTTTAAAGGCGCTGACGAGTTCTGTACAGTTAACAAGCTCCCTCCTCCCAAGTGTTCTCCTTTGGACCGGACGTGTCCACGCTCGAGTTGGCTGCTTGAATCATATTAGTGGGGCACTGGATGCCGGTCCTGGTGAAATGAGTTTCAACTGCCAACTGGCCCCCGCCAATGCTCATAGGCTAATCCGGTGAAGCCTTCACCCGCCTTCATGCATGGGTTAGCCTTTTGACCAGCACGCCACCAAACCCACTCCAAAGCCCTTCAGTAGAGCAAAGCTGAAACTAGGATCAAGTCCTCACCCGCACCCCCCCCCCTCCTGATTTGCTGCATTAAAAACACTTCCTGCACATCAAGCTCCCAGAGAGGTTTATGTCAACCTGTCCAAACACTTTCAATACACATCCACTATTGTTTACGAGGATGGTGATGACACCACCTGTTGGAGCAGGTCTGTGGAGGTGGTTGAACCAGTGCTGCAGCTCTGAAGTCATGCGTGCTGGGAAGGCTGTAGGTCAGGGGGAATGACTACTGCTACTACTACTACTGGTACTACTGCTACTACTAGTACTACTACTGCTGCTGCTACTGCTGCTGTAGTCACCAGTGTTGTGAGGGCAGCAACTCCTGTTGAGGGAGTGGGAAAGCTGGCATAGCAGAGCCCACTATGGCAGGCTGCCCAGTCTCTGGAGCTGATATAAGAGCTCCACAAAAGCACTAGCAGCTATCACAGAACGCTTCAGTCAGCTCACCGTTAATTGTGGCAATCCCATGGAATGGAGTCCTCCAGATAAGCTTCACTGACATGGCTGAGCTAGTCACATGACCCGGGCACTATGCCATTGAATAGATCATTCACAACAGCGTGTTATTGTTTGATTTCAAGCAGTTTGCGTCTGCCGTGACTCAACCCCCTGGTCGTAAAGGCTTGACGAGGGCTGTGTCTGTGGTGTTTTCCAGGGCGCTCCAGCGTGAACTACCTGGCTCAGGAGACACGCTCTCGCCTGTCCAAGACGGTGGACCAGATCGTGCGGGACAACGTGGCCGTGCCCTACTACACCCTGTTCCTGGAGACGCGAGGCGCCGACCACCTGGTGCGCTTCTGGCTGGAGGCCGAGAGCTTCCGCTCCACCAGCTGGTCCAGGGTTCGAGCTCACAGCCTCAACTCAGTCAAACTCAGCTCCCTGGCCGAGCCCGCCTCCATCCCCGCCTCCCCCACCTCCCCAGACCCCACAGAGACATCCTTCGCAGCCCGGCTGCCCTCCTCCCAGCCCCTCACTCCCAGCCCCCAGGACAGTACCAGCGAGAGCCCCACGGGCCAGCTCGTCCACAGGGACTCCTTCAGCTCCGAGGCAGGCCAGCGGCCCGGCACGCCCAGGGCAGACACGCCCACCAGGCAGCCCTCCTCCAGGACGGGGACGCCATTCAAGACCCAGTCCACCAACGCCCTCCGAGACCTCTCAGAGAAACTCATAAAGAGTACGTTTTGGACTGCAGTCTCTCCATCGGCTGGACCTGTCGGACTTTGGACAGCCACACCACTACCTTTCCATTCTTATTTATTATTATTATTCACGTCGAATGCTCAGAGAATGAGGGTGTTTCTTTGTGTTTCAGGTATAGAGAAAGATGCCGTGAACATCTTCACCAAGTACATCTCCCCAGACGCTGCTAGGCCGATCCCTATCACCGAACAGATCCGAAATGACATTGTTGGTAAGAAATACACTCCCAACCTCTTTGGTCGACTCAACGTTTGTAATAAAATACCCACCACGAATCCTAACTGGAAGCCTTCGCTTTCTTACCCTGGGATCATTTGGTGTCTTTTGTCAGCTAAAATCTGCGGAGAGGATGGACTTGTAGACCCAAACTGCTTTGTAATCGCCCAGTCTGTCGTCTTCAACATCCTGGAACAACAGTAAGTTTCACTGTGTGTCCATCCCGGTTCGTTCCACGCAAGCGAATGCGAAGCGAAAGTGTTTTGTAATGATTTGCTCTGGCACGGCAAGGATGCCTTTTAATCTCCGTGCCTTGTCATCCCTACTCTATATAATGCTCCATCAAATCGAAAATGGCAAGTGTTTGTCTTGTTTCACAGGCACTTTACTGAATTCTTGAGGAACCATCATTTCTGCAAATACCAGATCGAAGTGTTGACAAGTGGCTCTGTATTCTTGGCAGACATCTTGTTTTGCGAATCAGCCCTCTTCTATTTCTCTGAGGTGAGACAGGCTGGCGCTGTAACTCCGATCCACCATGCAATAGAAATACCCACTGTACCCTATGCAGGCAAACATCTACGCATCCGTGTTGCCTTCACAACTTGTTTTCCTGTCTCTGGTGACCCTAGTACATGGAGAAGGAGGAAGCGGTGAATGTGCTTCAGTTCTGGCTGGCGGCAGACAACTTCCAGGACCAGCTCGCTGCTAAGAAGGGCCAGTATGACGGCCAGGAGGCCCAGAATGACGCCATGATCCTCTATGACAAGTACGTTTCCTTTTGACAGACCAGATGGTAAACCACATACTGTTACGCCTCTACTGACTTCACAAGCAACTTCTCTTATCTCCGGGCGTTCCGGAACGTTCGTCTCCTCTGTTATTCCAGATATTTCTCACTCCAAGCCACCAACCCTCTGGGTTTCGACGACGCCGTGCGCATGGAGATCGAGTCGAATATCTGCCGCGAGGGCGGGCCCCTCCCAGACTGCAGCGTTTACCTTATCCAGTCTAGACTCCACTCCAGGCAGATCACGATCAAACATCAAGCGAGACATGCGTAGCAGTGGTAACATTCAAATTCAAAGGGTTCTTCTTTGCAGCGGAAAGTTCATCCCGTTTCTGCGTTTCTGCTCAGGTCTACATGCCAGGTTTCCTGTCTAGTAACCTTTACTACAAGTACCTGAACGACCTTATCAACTCTGTCCGGGCGGATGAGTTTGTGAACGCAAGCGGGCCGGGTCAGGGCGCGTCGACCGAAGGCGACCGCAGCACAAACGCGGCCGACGGGTCACAAGCCCAGGTAAACACGCACCTGCTGCAGGCTACACCCCGACCCTCTCCACGAGCCAGCCTCAGACCTCTGACATTTACCTCTCCTTCTCTCAGCACTCACACAGATACTGTTTGCTCAGGCTTTCGTAAGGCTTTAAGATAAGCGCTACGTACTGCGAAAAAGAGATGTGGACGCCAAAACAAAAGCGGTTTATTGTTTATTCCCACATCAGCAAGGTACCAAAAAGGCAGCTGTGAAAATCCTGAAGAACTTTGACGAGGCAATAACGGTGGACATCGCCAGCCTCGACCCCGAATCTCTGTACCAGCGTCCGTACGCTGGGTAAGACCATTCCTTCCTTCTGTCTCCCCCCCCCATCCTAGAAGAGCCAATTTAGCCTTATTACAGATTCACCAGCCATCCCCTCGTCTGCCCTCCTTTTAGCACCGCAGTGCCAAAGAGTTCTCTTTGATGTTAGAACAAGTGCGCTGCTTTAATACGTGACTAATGCCCCATCAGCACAAACATGTTTTTGGAAGAGCTTCCCCCACAAATCCTCATTGTAGACGTGCAAGTCTTCCCCATTCTGCTCCTGCATGTCTCGTGGCCAACACGGCGTGGAGCCCTGATGTTTTCACGGCCCGGGGAAGCCCACGGGCCGGCGCCTGTCTCTCTGCCGCCCTGCGTGGCGTCTGAGATGCAGCGTGTCTCACTGTCTCCTCCGCAGGAAAATGACGTTTGGGAAGGTGAACGAGCTGGGACAGTTCATCGGAGAGGCTGAACCTGAGCCGGACGTGAAGAAATCCAAAGGTAGGAGACTCTGCAGAGGAAGGTGTCAACTCTTGTTCTCGCTTGCCTTCTTTTGTCCTTGCGCTTCTCTCTTTCTTTCTTTCTCTGTCTCTCTCTTTCTCTTTCTTCTCTCTTTCTCTCTCTCTCTCTCTCTCTCTCTTTCTCTCTTTCTTTCTCTATCTCTTTCTCTCCTTTGCTTGTAATCTAGTGTCACTGTCTGCCGTCATTCAAGCCTGTGCACTCTGGTCAAAGGAGCATAGATCCCTCTCGCCAGTGTCTGTCTCGACACTCATCATCATTTCAAACCAGACAGAGCTTTGAAAAATGTAAAAGGCGGCCCCAGAAGAAACTCTGGGCTCTCAGATTAGGAATGTCTAGAGTATATAAGGAATCTATTATTTATTATTTCTTAGATCACATTCTACTAGAGGAGAAAGACACTCTAGGCATTCAGGAGACCAGTTTTCATCGTTGGGAAAGGGAGGGAGAAACGTCATGTTTTTTCTTGTCTTGCAGGCTCCATGTTCTCCTTAGCCATGAAAAAATGGGTTCAAGGCAATTCAGATGAGGTAATCAAAGTTCTCTGACGTGTTTGTGAGATGACCTTTCTGCTGAGGGGAAAGTTGGGTACGCTGGGTGTGTCACTGGGTGTGTCACTGGGTAACCCCCCCCCCCGGTACTGTGTCTGCTGTTTCAGGCCCAGGAAGAGATGGCCTGGAAGATAGCAAAGATGATTGTGAATGATGTCATACACCAGGCACACCATGACAGCCCTGGCAAGTCCACCAAGGTAGGTGGTGACCTCACACAACCCACTGAATAGCATATAGAAACACAGTATAGCATCTCTGGGCCTTCAGTCTCACTGCGATTGGTCAGCTTAAAAGATCCAACGCATATTCAGCATGTGGAGAGTGTTGGTTTAGCAAAGCTGACATGCAAAGCTCTTTCCAAGCCCCGTGTCAACTTAGCAATAACGTCCACATAGTTAGGTCGAATACATCCCCAAAGTCTGCTACTTACCTCTTAAAACAAGGACATGTCACATTGTACTGTCATGATCCGTGTCTCTGAGAGATTCTTCTGTCTGTGTGCAGTTATGACCCCTCTGAAGAACAAAAGGGCACTCCTCCCTCCACCTGAGACTGGTGTATCTACCTGCTGGTGGACTGTGCACAGGCCAACCCGCCACCTACCATGAAACACATCCTGTTCAGGACCGAACAAGGCATTCTCCAATGGCACCTTCCTGAGTGACTGAGGGTCCATCGCGAGACGCGCCTGGTCCGTGTACGGTGCGACTCACAAGAAAAAAAGCACAAAAAAAGAGTTGTAATTTGCTAGTCCAGCCTTCCAGCTCGTAAACACTATTGAAGTCCTCTGAGAGAATGAAGAGAGTGAGGGGCGAGGGGAAACCAGGGGGACGCACAGCAGGGTCGCCCTCAGAACAAAGCCCCCCCGGGAGGACAAAGACACGACGGTGCTGAGAGACACAAAGAAACACCGCCTCAGTCCACGTGTCTGCTCTGTGACTCTGTCACAAGGTCGTCTGCTGCACAGACCGAACAGGCTCCGCAAAGACTCGCTTCTCCTCTCCCTGCCTTCTCTGCCCCCCCCCCCCCAGTCCTACATGACCCATTCCTTGTTTTTAGATGAAGTGGCTTTGAAATGTCATACATATTTTATTTGAACCCATCATTTGGGGGCTTTGTACAGTTTTATTTGTGTATGCACACTGACCTTACCTGGCCCTGCTGGAGGGTTTTGCCAGAGGGTCAAAGATGCGATTTATTTGCCCTGCCTTGGCTGTGCTCCAATGTACTGTAGAATGGCTGGAAATGTTACAGTAAAACTGGAATGGACCTATGTCACTTCCTGGTCTGGCCAACCACTTGTAGCAACCCCCAGCACTTTGTCCATATCATTACAGAGCATAGAAGAAGACATACTTCTTATGGATTAAAGTGCTACAGTTGCAATGAAAAACTCCAGGCTCCATGTTATAAATGTTAAATATATATATATACATAGATTTCTGGTTTTCCCTCATGTTAATGTCAGTTCTTTTAATCGTGAATGTCATTTCTTATTTTGTGTTATGTTGAGACGAAGCAAAATGTCAATGAAGACTGTTCCTTTGGAAGATGTACTCAGTGAATATAACAATGTCATTACTTTAAACCTCATTGAAATGTGGAAGAGAACCAGAAAAGACCTTTGGTACTATGTACCTATAATATTGTCTTCTGACGTAAATGTGTACTTAATCTATAATATATTTAAATTGTGTTTGATTTAAATACATACATTATTGAAATGTCCTCGTTTGTCTGTCATTATTCGTTCATTCGTTTGTCTAGCAGTGAGTAGCTTTTCCTCGTTTGAGATGCCAATCATGCAATTACATTTCAGATTTTTTATTAATGTAATGGCCTACCTTAGGGTTAAAGCAAGTTTCCTTCATTTTCAAACCAGCAGGTGGCGATATATACTGTATGTGCTTATGGCTAGAACAAATGGGAAATTAGGCTATTATTTTATGGATACTTTATATAGTTGAGTTTTCAAAAGGCTAAACAAAGATCTGTGTCCATCAATATATGATAATTAAACGAATATGTTTCGTCCTTTTTTTCTTCCGGGGTATTTGTATTTTTTTTTCGAAATCATTTACTAATTAGATTTTACGTCCCCTTCTGCTTAATAATTGGTTCGGTGCTCATGTGTTCGCTTGGATACCTCCGGAGAAATCTACAACAGCAGAGGATACGCCCACCTGAGTGTTCATAGCGCGCAATGACGCGCGCGTCAATCTGGATACTTTTGTGTCCAGTGCACACTGGTTACCACGCGTAGCCACAACATCAAGACTTCTACTTAACTGTTACGAGACATTACTAATGTTGGACCCTCAGAGCCGCGACATCATAGATTGTCTTCGTAGCCCGCTGGAAGAAGAAGAAATCAATATTTCACACCTCATCTGCGATCGGCCACGGAATGACAGTTGCGTATCCGTCGCACGGGTGTGACATCTTTTGTGTCCTGTCACATTTCAAGCTTAACAAGTAGGCTGCGACCAGATGTAGTTTACCGGGGATGGTGAGCCTAACATGTTTTTAGGGAAAACGATTTTTAGAGTTCACCTTTAGTACATAGGCGGCTTCTTTTCTTCTTCTTTTTTACAAATTGCCGCTCATGTTTGGGACTTACCGCTCTTTGCATTCAGGCTATCGAATATATAGTTTGAGTTTTTCCTAATATATTAGTAGGCAACCCTCAGTTGATCCATTCTGGGGTGTGAGCTCCAAATGCATTCATTGCTGGATCGTAAGAAGATAGAAGCCGGGTTTGGGATTGATCTGTCTCCGAGCTCGTTGCCCCAAGCTGCGAGGATGTTCAGCTGCGTGGGCTGCTTTTGGGTCCTCCTGTCCTCCGCTCTTGTTGCCGTGTGTAGTTTCAGTTTCATATCTCCTGCATGGATTGTTAAAGACCACCTGAAGAACAAGGATTCCGTGAGCTTCGGCTTACTTTGGCACTGCTCGGAGTCTCTGGACCACATGTACAGATGCTACACGTTCGGAGGACTGGGGAAATTCGCCGAAATCCCATCCAGCTCCTGGCAGGTACGCAGTGTGTTCCACAGCTGGAGCGTGGGAGATTGACTTCCAATCTAATTGTCGGCTGTGCCTTCCTTTTGTTTCACTGTGTGAGAACTCCATACGGGTGACTGTGCCCAACGAATAACACCTAAATTGGCTTTATGTAATCGACATTATAGGTAATTAAGACAGTGGAATCAATAGCAGCCTTTGCAGTTACACCTGCCATACCAAGAGTGCATCTCTAAGGCGTTGTCTGCACAAGCAGAGCAGCCACGGTGTCCTATGGTCTATGAGTGCACAAAGCAACCAAACTGAGCAGTGCATCAGACCATGTTAACGGACCACTAGCGCACTTTGTCATAAAATCACCAGATGTATTTGGGTCAGGTTAGATTGAAGAGTGACATGTGAATGAGTCTGTGAATGAAAAGGTCGTTTGACCGTTTTTGAATTGGATTTGTCATTATCAAGGGAAGCCAATGTGGAGTGACGGTACCAACTTGTTGATATGTGTTTACAGGCAACTACACCTAAAATGCAAACACTTAGGCATTCAATAGGGTTTGGGACAGCATATTCCACGAAGGAACTCCTAGCTTTGACCCTGTGATTCACAAGTAACGTGTAAGGATCAAAAAGATGAGAAAAGGACTAGATGTTATCAGAAACCAAGTCTGTGCTGTCAGGTTTCCCCAGACCAACCTTGAAACCCAATCGCTGCTTTTCAACCTCCTGTCACACTAGGTTACTGTACTTCCCTCATAATCGAGTTAGCGAACGTATAGATGAGCTCTTTAAGTGGTCTGGGTCAGGAGATATCTCCACCAACACACCACCATCACCACCATCACCACCAGGCACTGCAGGGGGCCTGCTGCTTGGCATTCCTGTCGAACTGTCAAGGGCCCAAATGGCTGGCTTTCATTCTAGATTATAAAGACTTGGCTAGTTAGACCCCCCACCGTCCTGTAATATAAGCCCTACAGTTGAAGCCACCTCAGGAGCTATGGTTTATGTATGAGCGGGAATTTGCATTTGAAAGGGGGATCTTAATATATCGCTGTTCTCTGGATTGTAGTTAGGATTGTGGAGGTGGAAGGAAGGAGACTGTGTTGCTGCTCTGTTCTCAGACACAGGTAAGGGGGGGATTGATTAAAATCGGATTGCACAGGGCTCCCTGGAAATCCTCATCTATTCTGACATTTGGAAACTTCAGATATGTGATGAAGCATCATATTGTTAAAAACAAGCCCAAGATGAGTTTTCTTTTGTACTGTCGAAGTTAGTTGCGTTATTTATGGTGACTGATTAGGGGATAGTGTTCACTGTCAGTGTGTGGTGATCCAACACCCTGCCGACTGGGGGCCGGCTGACTGGGGGCCGGCTGACTAGGGACTAGGGGCCGGCTGACTGGGGGCCTGCTGACTGGGGGCCGACTGGGGCCGGCTGACTGGGGCTGGACTGGGGGGACTGGGGGCCTGCTGACTGGGGGCCGGCCGACTGGGGGCCGGCTGACTGGGGGCCTGCCGACTGGGGGCCGGCTGACTGGGGGCCGGCTGACTAGGGACTAGGGGCCGGCTGACTGGGGTTTTCTTCTACATGGGTGCCTCTGTAATCAGAGTCAACCGGGGCACTTCGTTAATAAAGGTGAAGGAGCCATTAAAGTTTAATCAGGCACACGTCACAGCCCTCCCATACCCACACCTCCTCTCCCACACCTTCACCTCCTCTCCCACACCTTCACCTCCCCTCCCATACATGCACCTCCCCCCCACACACCTTCACCTCCCCTCCCATACATACACCTCCCCCCACACCTTTACCTCCCCTCCCACATACATACACCTCCCCCCACACACCTCCCCCCCACACCTCACCTCCCTTCCCTCCCCCATACATACACCTCCCCCACACCTTCACCTCCCCTCCCTCCCCTCATACACTTCACTCCCCCACACCTTCACCTATACATACACCTCCCCCACACTTCACCTCCCTCCATACATACACTCTCCCCATACACTCCCCTCCCTACACACCTCCCACACCTTCACACTCCCCCATAACATCCCTCCTTCCTCCCTCCACACCTTCCCCACACTTACCTCTCCCACCCACACTCAACCCACATTCACACCTCCCCTCCCACACCACCACACACCTCACTCCCACACACTCTCTCCACACCACCTCCCCACACCCACACCTCCCTCCACACCCACACCATCCCCTCCCACCCAACAACCTCCTCCCACACCTTCACTCTCCCACCCACACCACCCCTCCCAACTTCACCTCCTCCCATACCCACACCTCCTCTCCAACACCTTCACCTCCTCTCCCACACCTTCACCTCCCCTCCACACACCACACCTCCTTAATGTGCAGATTATTCTGCTGATGTCCCAATTCAATTTTTAAATACCCACCGTTCTGCACGAATGCATAGTTAGACACAGACACACACACACACACTACCACCCAATAACGCAACCTCCGATTCCCCTCTGTCTGCATTTGACAGCCAATGTTCTCTATATCTGAAAGCCATGGGGTCTCCACTAGAGCGAGGCAGTGTTAAGAGCCCACAGCAAGCCCTGTGGACAGGACCCAGCCGTGAAGGAGGAGGAGCAGGAGGGGGGAGAAGGGGGGGGGGATGGGGAGGAGGACTGGGGCATGGTGGCTCTCTCTCCCACTCCCAGTGTGCCTGGCCTACTTGCGTTTGTGTGGAGTTTGTGTTCTCTCCCTCCGTTTTCCAACCCCTCCGTTCTGCGCTGTCTTCCAGCCCTGGCGCGGAGCAGCCGGGGGAGTGTGTGCCAGGCTGCAGCTCTGCTTGGCACACCCCACCCTGCCACTCACTCCCTCGGCTCTGCCCACGTCTCAGAGGAAGGACAGACCAGCGGGGGCTCATCTCGCACCACAGACTTTGGAACAGGTTGCAGACATCGAGATATGCGAACCTCTTAGCCGAACCTTCGCTGAATCTTGTCCCCCCCGATCAACATTTCTCTTTCAGGTCAGCGTAAGTTATCTCAAAACGGCAGCGAAGAAAACAGCCCACGATTAAGGATCTCCATAAGCCCTCCAGCTAGCTCTAACTAGGGCTGCAGCTGTTGACACAGCATTTGAGATGCCCTTCAGAGCGCTCCATGCCCCTGGGAGGGGGGTGGGGGGGCAGCGGTTGCCAGGTTGGAGGTGTTAGTCAGGGAGCTGTACTGTGACCTGCTGCTAGGTAAAGTGTGAACGAGGAGGCGGTTGCTGCTCGCCTGCCAGAGAGATTTCACTTAACTTGTTAACATCTTATGCGATTCCAGCAGCAGCAGCAGTAGCCGAGGGCTGCCTTCCCAGACTCCTCGGCTGTAAACACTGGCGCTGGGTTAACCTGGCCCTGTAGCACGTCGGCCAACCACTCCTGGTACAGCCAATTTGTGCGACTGGGGTGTGTTTGTGTGTGTGTTTGTGTGTGTGTTTGTGTGTCATGGTTGCAATGTAAATGAGTCGTGGCCCTGTTCCAAGAACAGTGATTGGAAAATTGTATAAGTCCATCCTCATCTTTTGTTCGTCCCCTCAGAAAATGGCAGCTTGACAAGCCTGAGATTCCAAATTTGGAAGAGCTGGTGGTCCTGCAGTGAAATCCCTCGACACAATGCACAGTCCTCGACTTAGATAAAAAGCTGCGAGAAAGATGAGTCACAGATAGGATTTTTCCCATGTCCTTTAAAGAAAAAAAAATCTTCGTTTCCAATCCCAGTTCAAAGAAGTCTTTAAATGCAGACCCACCCCCAAAGTCCCCAATGTGATTGCACTTATTCGATCATAAAACCGGAACAGGGTTCTTTATTTGTCGTAAACATCTTCAAATGGAACGCTGGTCTGAGCGGCTTCCATTTTGGTTTGTTCTGTATGAGGAGAGGTGCTCTGTACGCAGGTAGGATGGGTTCAGCCCCATAGTTGGACACCTGAGCAGAGGGCCTTGGCTTCTATCAGGAAGACTTCTGCCTAACAGCTTAATGTCTGGGAGGGCTGGAGGGGGGAGGGGGGGGCTGGGACTCCACCTCCTTGCCTAGAGATGTGATGATGAGCTGCTTTGGAGGGGGGGGGCTGTAGATTTACTGTGGTGTTTCTAGTCCTCCATGGTTGACAGTAGGAGTTGGCTGCAAGTCACTCAACAGCTAATGGGATAGCCACAATACCACAGTGGTGAACTCTGTCACAGACACTGTATCTCTCTGTGCTTAAGATGATGTTATGTGGCTTCATATGTGCATTCGCTTTCCAAGACCCGAGGGAAGGAACTGGATCATTGTTGAGAGGAAAAAGCCCACTGGACTGCATAAAACACTCTCACAGCTTTGTCTGTGTAGATGGATTCTGGTGACCTGAATCTATTCCTGGCTATTCTATATCTCCTCGAATTTCTTGCTTGAAGCGTACTCACACACACATATATACACCTACACACACTGCAAGCAGTATGAACATGATTATGATTAAACATGTCGTACAAAGTGATGTGATTGATAGTGGCTGTCCATGTCAACGTTAATAGTAATTAGGGGTCCGGGGACTGTTAACCAGGGAGGCAGGGGTGCAGGGAGAGCATCTAGGGACTTCTGGCAACATGGAGGGAGGGAGGGAGGGAGG
>BROE01000019.1:3996442-4079697 GCA_036571765.1 Plecoglossus altivelis
GGAATGGAATGGAGGGGGGCAAATGGATTGAGAGAGGGGAGGTTTGGTTGGGAGAGAGGGAGGGGAGGGAAGAGAGAAACAGAGAGAAGGGAGAGAAAGAGAGAGGGAGGGACAGACAGAGTAAGAGAGAGAGAAGAGGGGAGGGAGTAGAACAGAGGAGGAGGGGAGAGTTTGCCGGAGTTGTTGTTCAGGAGCCTGTTTTGGATCACAAATGTACATTTCACTTGCCCTGGGTCGGCTTTGGCGAGCTGCCTAGCAAGCTTTTCAGAAGCGGGGCTGCTATTCAACAGAATTTCAGCGGGCTTGGTATTGTTGTTTTATATAGAGTTTGCGATCGACGTTTGTGAAGCCGCACCAGCACCCTGATCCCCATTAGCCCTCCACCCCGTGGGTGAGTGTGAGTGTGTGTGTGTGTGTTTGTTGAAGGAAGTTTTAGCATCTCTTTGTTTCCCTGGTTAACCGAGAAGAGGAAATATTCTTGACGTTTGAATTGTGTGGGAATATTGGAGATGATGTCCTTGGACAGCTAACCTTGTGTGAAATGTGGTGGAGTGGATGAGGCTGTTGCTTGTCTCATTATCATATCAGCTATATCCCAAGGCCATGCGCAGACTGCTGCTAAAACACATGGATCTGAATCAAGATGCATCATTTTGGAATGATGAACTGGGACCAGGGGTGTAGATGGGCCATCTCATTTGCACCTCACTCTATTGTGACCACCAGAGATGTTTACCTTTGTACTAGTGGAATCCAGTTCACTTCACTTCATCCACTCAGGCAGACTCTGGATATAACTAGTGTCAGGCTGGCATCAAGGTGAGCTGGACTGTGCACCTCTGCACCAGAGCTGGCTAGCACCAGTTGTCCACCCACACAGCCCTGTGGGAGTAAGGGGGGTGGACGTTGCCAGGTTTGAGGCAAGTTTTGAATTCAATCTGAAACCAATTTAGCTTCAGTTGGGGGTGGGGGGTTGCTGATGGTCAGCAGAGATGCAGGGACAGACAGATTTACCTGAACCTGAAGGAGTCGAAGTCTAGACGATGGATGGAGCGGGTCAATCGAGAGATGGAGAGGGAGATGAGGAGAGAGAGCCAGACTGGGGTTGACATCTCTGGCTTTGGCATGGTGAAGGAGGTGGTGGTGGTGGTGGTGGAGGTGGTGGCAGTGTTGATGCCGAGGAAACCATCAGGTGTACTTATCGTGTCGACGCACTCTAAGAAAGAAAGTTAGGCCGAACCCGTCAGTTGTTACCGCTGCACAGCAGGACGTGCCTCCCCTGCGGAGAACGCACGCCCGGCTTGAGACAGAATCGGCTTGGGGGAACGTTATCTTTTGCTCTTGTGATATTTCAGACCCTCTGTTCAGCACTTCCCAGGTAGGGACAGATCAGCGTCTGACCAATAAGAACAGGAGGGCCGAAGAGAGGGGAGCGCTTTTTGTCCGCTCCTCAGGAACACGCTGAGTCAGCGGCTTCAGGGAGGCCGCTGTCCATTTGTTAGGCAGCTTGTCACATTCGCCGCCTCCATTGTAGACCCAGAGGGTAGTTTATGTATTGATTTAACAGGGAACCTTCTACCATTTTTTTACCATAAATGATGGCTCACTTGGCTTGATGCATGGAGTAGAGGTGTAGCTTGGGGCTAAGCTATATCAGTAGGCAGGCAGGCAGGCAGCATGGAGATGAGGTAGAGACCAGGAGGGGTTAGAACACAAGAATGAATACTCTAAATCTCAGGCAAATAGAAATCGCCTTAATGTCAATGTTCAGCAGTGTGTTTACGACATGGAGAAAGGGTTTTTTCCCTCTTTGATGCGTCAGACGTGGTTCAGGGAAGGCCTGGCTAGCCTGTTCCAGAGTGAGTCTCAAGACGTCAGCCCGTTGACTCATTTCCCAAACACAGAGGTCAAACCAGACGATGGAAAAGCAGACCTTTTTAAAACGTCAAAGCTTTCTGGAACCCTCCTTTTTTTAAATCGCGAGTCAAGCTTCACCAGCAGAACTTCTCCCCCTGGAATACGGCGTTAGTTACGGAAGCACGTTACCAGACGTTGCATGAGATTGAAGCTTCGGCAGAAACCACCTGACCTCTCGATCTTGCAGAAATAGTTGCTTCATGTATGGCAACAGGCTATTGAAATGTACGAGAGATGCTTCTTAAAATCCCCTGACTGTTCATTCTCCTGTAGAACCAGAAGGGGTTTGTTCTTAAGTGGCCAGTAGCTGTTTAGGGAGTTTGCTGTGGCACCATATAAAGGGTTAGGGTTAGGGTACATTTGTGGTGCAAAACATGTACATAGCAAGGTTGATAAGAACCTCTAACGACCCTCACCCAACACACATGCATACATTAATTTTCTTCTTTTTACATAAAAAAAGCCCTTGCACCAACTTGACTTCAGTGCACATTAAAGGCATACCGCGGTCATCTCAGTGCCATGACTTCATATGCTTTCTCTATTCATGGTGGAACACAGCCCTTGAACATTGCAAACGAACTGATTCAATATTGACCTAGCGCATAGCGCCAGCCTCCTTATTCCAGGTGGCGTGGCCGATCGGAGTGTTGTTCTGTTGCGTCAGTGTAAAAGCTTTTGGGAGCTTTGGGGGTCTCTCGCTGTTTGGCGATCCTGCAGAGACCCTCTCCGGTCCGCGGAAACGATGGTCGAAGCAGGGCTGATGCAACTCTGTTTTGAGCCCAGAAATTCGCTCGGTCGAACGATCGCGTAGAACATGCCTCGCTCGGAAACCTGCCAAGGTTCACTCTCTCATCCCCGATAATTCTAATGCTTCAAAGGGTTTGAATGTGTTTGAGGACACCGGTCTCTGCCTGGAGTGAGTAACGAAGAGAGACAGAGCGGTTAGTAGGTCCATTGAACACTTGTTGAGGAAGGTCAATACCTTAAACCTCCTTCTGAACCACCACAAAGTCCTGCTACACAGAATACATGTACAGTGTACTAGTACAGTCAGTGTGTGTGTTTGTGTGTGTGTGTGTTTGTGTACTATGCGTACACTCGGTGTATGTAAGCATCGATTCTCCACTCTACCTTGGTGTCAGTGTGTGTTACTTGAGACCTTTCTAATACTGGACTGGAATGAATTCATACAGCAAAGTTCTCTTTCTTGTTTGCTGTCGTGGTGTCTGTTGCTGTGACCTGGGCTGACTAGCTGATATCAGCAGCTTGACTGTGTAGTCAGCCTGGTATGCTAGCATTTCCAGTTGCTACGGTACAGTATGCATGAATTATGAAATGTGCAAAGGGGACCAGCGGTGGGGCGGATCATGCATAAATGCAGGAGCTGCATGGCTGTGTGAGTTTGGGCCGAGCGTGAGAGAGAGACTGACTGAAGGGCAGGCTCTCTTTCACGCTCTCTCTCTCTGTCTCTCTCTCTTTTTCTCTCTCTCTCTCTTTCTCTCGCTCTCGCTGTCTGTCTGTCTGTCTGTCTGTCTGTCTGTCTGTCTGTCTGTCTCGCTCTCTCCCTGTCTCTCTCTCTCTCTCTCTCTCTCTCTCGCTGTCTGTCTGTCTGTCTATCTCTCTCTCTCGCTCTCTCCTTGTCTCTCTCTATCTATCGCTCTCTCTCCCTGTCTCTCTGTCTCCTGCTCTTCTTCGCTCTCTCTCCCTCTCTTCGCTCTTCCACTCACGCTCCCTGTAAAATCTTTATCCCAGTCCATGCAGGCCTCTCCATGGTTTCTTAGTTGACAGACTGACAGCCTCACAGTCTCCGTTCTGTACAAATGTAGCAGAGCAACAACTACATGATTCAGTTACCTCCCAACCACTCATTCAGGATTTCCAATCTAGCAGGCGCATTGAAAATCTGCCACTAAAAAGAGTTCTGTAAACAGTGTGTTTTTTTTGACGATGTCTAGCGAGATAGCCACAGTGCAAGGGACATTGTTCAAGAGAACTGTTGTTTACCTTCCTAGAGGGACGAGAAGGTAAGCTGCATAGCTAATCAGCAGGTCGGTGGATAAGACACCCACACTGGAAGACAGAGTATTAGGACCTCCAGAACACATCGACGCTGTGTTTGAGAGATGTGTGGGTTTTCACTGGAAAAAATAGCTGGGTTCAGATATGGGGTTTTTCTTTCCATCTCTGAACAGACACTTACCCCTCCCCCCTCCCTCATTTCTCTCTCTCTTTCTCTCTCATTCTCCCTCGCTCTCCTCCCCTCATCTCCTGGCCTCCCTTTTTGCTCTTGTTCCTACAGCTCAGCGTGTTTGATGTAAGAGATCAACTGTAATTGTAGGATTCTGCCTCTTTTGGTATTCCACTTACTCTCTGCTGTTTGTCAGTGTGCCAGGCGTAGTTGAATTCTAATTAGCATGAACACAAACACTTACCAATATATAGCTTGCTTGTTTATCAGCCAGATTCTGATACTTCCCCTCTGAGCACACCAGACTAAAGAATGCCAGTATCATATTATTTCACCACTGTATATCCCTGTGTGCCTCGCTGACTCGAATTAGCATGAGCCTCCCAGCAAAAGAAAGACAAGCACAGTGTTTGTTTGTTATCAAGAGAATTAGGGGAGTGAAACAGAATAACACAAAAGTATCAGTTCCTCCACGATTCAATTAGGCCGCCACCGAAACAGAAAAGCAGAATGCCTCCTGCGGGTCTTCAGGCTGCCCCCCCCAATGGGCCTGGTATAAAAGAGCCCGCCACCCCCCCTGCAGCCCCCCACCCACTCCCGCCCGCGGCCCCCCCCCGCCCAATACTGAGGATGCCATCATTAATCCAGACTGTGAAGTGTTCCATTCAGCCCCTACTGTACCATTCATTTGATCCCAGATCTGGTGGGATCCACCGCTGAGATCAGTTGCGTTTTTTTTTCACCATCCGTCTTGTGGGAGGCAGGAACATGGAATAGAAGGAGGAAAGGCGAGGGGGGAGGAGGAGGGGGGGGAGGACACTGAAGGGAAGGGTGGTTATTTGATCTATAATAATATATAATAATATTCAATAAATAAATTATAGTTTATTTTTAATATTTATAATTTTATATTTACTGTTATTAAATATATAATTTTTTCTTATAATATTTCTTATTTTCTATTTTCATTTAATTTATCTTAATATATAAATAATTTTAATTTTTATATTTATTTTTAATTATTTCTATATATTTTTACGACTGATTATTTTATAGATTGGGTTAGTTAGATACTGTTGTTAATCGGTCTTAATGAGTGGGAAGGTTATGGTAGACTCATGTTTGTTTACTGATTCTGTTAATATTTATTTGATTAGAATAACTATTTTCATTTTGGTATAGGATGTAAAACAAGAGAAATTTGTAGACTATTCTTGAGATTAGTTACGTCGGAGATTGATAATTGTAGTAAAAAAATTAGACATCTTTATGATCGTGTGAGACTTATTATTTATGGTATTTACTGTCATCAACATGACGATATGATGTATTTGAGAGTATATTATTGAAGAAGGTTATTATAAAATAGAAGACGAAATAGACGGATAACTTCTGCAGTCTTGATTATGACTCTGAGTTGAGAGTACATTGTTTGGATAGGGAGTGTGCTAAGAAGAAAGAGAGAGGGAGACGGGGTGTGAGGGTGTCGTATGAATGAAAAGCTATTAGTGTAAATGTCATATATGGAGTAATCTGGCACGGGTGGAAGGAAGATAGAGGCAGATAGGCAACTGCCGTGCGTTCCAGGTGTTTGAATGCACGGCTGTTCTAGATACCTGAAGGGCTGATGGGCCTGATAGAGCTCCTAGGTACCCCTATGCAACGACAGCACACGGGGATAGAGCCAACAAGAGGGTGGAGGAACACGATGTGTTTGGTACGGATGGCGAATGACTGGATGATTGATGATGATGTGGTAGCTAGGATTTTGTGTGACAGAAAAAAAATTACATTTCAAGAAACTTGCCTCCCTAACTGTAGTGTTGGGACTCGGCTGAACTAGATCTCTCACGGAGCTGAGATGCTGCCTAAGGGTGTGGTTTGGGACTGCAGGATTATGGCTTTGTGTAAGCTGGATAGTCCTGCCCATAGCTGAATCATTTAATAAGGATCATCAGGATGAACGTGGAAGCGCGGGGGTTGGACACTGGCAGGTGGACTTTGATAAGAGTCATGCAGTCCTTCATTAGCTCATGAAAGAACAGGTCCTTGCAGACGACACTATCACTCAAACCAAAGAGCTCCTTTCTACCCGTTCTCCCCGTCAGATCTTTCGGTAGACAGCGCAAAGACGTCGCTTCGGAGCCGTAAAAGACTGCAGGGCTCGCGATGCTTCCTGTTTTCCTGAGCGACTGCTGAGACCTGTGCTGAAGAACAATGCGTTTCCTAAAATAGCAGCAAGAGTGTTGCCACCGTGGCCTTCCTTGCCGAAGCGTTATATAAGAGCTGTTGAAAGACTCCCATACCTCTGGTTCTTTTTGCATAAAGACCAGGTTCTAGTGGGAGGGTGGGTTAATCCAGCGGATCTGCCTCAAAAACCCGTTGTGGATATGCAGATGTTTCGAATAGCATCCTTCCGACAAGACCGCGACTGGAACTTCTCCAGGTTCCTCGGAGCAGGGGAAATGCTCCCTCGACTTCTAAAGAGCTATCGCGCTCCTTCCTGTGCCTGAGTACACTGAGCAAATGATTAGGTTTGAGTGCATTTGTTGTTCGAGGAAGTGTGGAAGTGGGGGGTTATTTAAAACAAAAGGCGCATTGGCAGTAAATGTAGAACCTCACCTGTGTTTTCCTAGGAGGACTTAAGAAGCAGCCCAGGCCTCTCATAGAGAACGCCATGTTTGTTCTTCATACATAGTTAATCACATCGCTGTTTTGGGACTTTGTTGCTGCTGCAGGTGGGGCAGCATGTGGCTGTAAGTGGCCCTGACAGGGAACCAGCTGCCTGGGGTGGAGGCCAGGGTAGAGGCTGGCCAAGGTAGAGGCTAGCCAAGGAAGAGGCTGGCCAAGGTAGAGGCAGGCCAAGGTAGAGGCTGGCCAAGGTAGAGGCAGGCCAGGGTAGAGGCAGGCCAAGGTAGAGGCTGGCCAAGGTAGAGGCAGGCCAAGGTAGAGGCAGGCCAGGGTAGAGGCTGGCCAAGGTAGAGGCAGGCCAAGGTAGAGGCAGGCCAAGGTAGAGGCAGGCCAGGGTAGAGGCTGGCCACGGTAGAGGCAGGCCAGGGTAGAGGCAGGCCAGGGTAGAGGCAGGCCAGGGTAGAGCCTGGCCAAGGTAGAGGCAGGCCAAGGTAGAGGCTGGCCAAGGTAGAGGCAGGCCAGGGTAGAGGCTGGCCAAGGTAGAGGCTGGCCAAGGTAGAGGCAGGCCAGGGTAGAGGCTGGCCAAGGTAGAGGCAGGCCAGGGTAGAGGCTGGCCAAGGTAGAGGCTGGCCAAGGTAGTGGAATCCACTAATCTGCCTTGTTGGTGTAGGTCTATCAGTGAGTCTCCCACCCTCTGTCGTAAGTACGCATGCATGCGCACGCATGCACATACACAGACGCTCGACATATTTTCGCCACACTAAGTCATCAACTGAGTTGCAGAATCAGGTCAGGCTGAGACTACAGCTCTGTTTTTCTGTGGTGGAACCTCATCAGGGAGCCACAACAATGGGCTGTGGTGAACTGTGATGGCCCTGTCATTCTGCTCCTGCTTTCTGCCTCGGGGACAGGGCTCAGCGCCCTGAACTTGCTCCAACCTACACCCCCCTGCTCACTGCAGAGGGAAGGGACGGACCGAGGTAAACTGCTGGGAAAACAATGGAAGAGAGCGTGAGAGAGACGAGGGAAGAGAGCATTCAAGCTGGTGGTTCAGCCCTAGTTTCGTCTGCCAAAACAGGAAGAATCGCTGGCTCGATCTATAGTCCCGCTCTGTTTTGATTAAGCCAGTCACCTAATACAAGCCGCCACATCGCTTTACAGCAGAGTGCTGTTGAAGGCGCACAACTGGTGGATTCCTGGTGACAATGAAAGGCAGTTTAGTGTTACAGTACCCTCTGACTTCTCCACGAACGGAGAGCTTTTCACGTTCGGCAGAAAGCTCCATTCTACCTTACAGAAACTCAAGCCCTGTTGAACTGCGCCTGGAAACCCTATCAGAAGATTAACGTTCCTATCAGCCTCCGCTATCTAAATAGTATTTGAAAGGGTCATTATTCAGGAACTGAATCTCCATGAAGATAGGCAAGCCCATTCATGGTTGGTTTTTGCTGTTTTGTTCTCTGTGGCCGCTGTGACTGAATTAGGAAAATCAACTTTTGAGCCCACGCAGCTGTTGTCGTGTTGTTGTGTCTGCCGGCTGGAGAGGGGGACAGGAAAGTGGTTTGGTGTCCTAAGTGTTCTTGAATGTCACGTCCTATCTGCAGCCTGTCCTCAACACACAAATGGACACTCCATCCACTTGTCAGGTCATTAATCTCTTCCCCCCTCCCTCTCCCTCGTCTCCTCTCCATCTCGCATTCTCCCCGCGCGCTCGCCGCTTGTCAGCCGTTCAGGGAGACTGGCATTTTCACCCGCGCGCGCGCACACGCACGCACACACACACACGCACGCACACATGAACACACAGCCACCCACCGACCCACACTCCTGAACGGGCGCGGAGGCACACAGAACCCCCTGACGATCAATGAGGAGATAGATGTATTATTTAACACATTAATATAGGCGTATCTTTTGTGGGCCAATTCTGACAGGCTTAGAAGGCTTCGAGTGAAGATGGTGAAGTTACAGTCCTGGCCCAGACTACCAGGGAAGAGTACGGAGGAGACGCGATGGAGGGAGGGAGAGAGAGAGAGGGAGAGAGGGAGGGACAGGGGGGTGATAGAGAGGGAGAGAGAGGAGCCATGTGTGCCTCAGTTACAGGGCTGTAAGCCGACTGCGTGCGGCCGCTCCCAGGCTAAAGTGATGTTTTGGGAGGCGTGAGACGGCGCTAATGGCCTCACGGCGACAGGACATTATTGTGCAAGCAAAGCAGTGCAGACACGCCGAGATGTCAAGGGCTGACACTTACTGTGATGGCTACGCTATTACATCACTGAATACTGATGAGCTGCAAGCCCAGCCGGTTTCACAGCGCTGAAAGCTGGGGGGGGGGACAGAAGGCCGCCGGCAAGGCCTCAGTGAGAGCACCCTCTGCATGCCAACAATCACCTGATAACACCAGCATCCACCCTCTCCCTCGTCAGGCAATATGGCCGACTCATCTTGCCTGCCTTCGCCTAAGGTCATATCTGCTCTAGTCATTAGGAAAGTAAGTGGTAGGGTGGCGTCGGTCAATTGTACTCGCTAGCCGCTAATACGGCTGACTCTTATTACAGGTATTAACATAGGAATGAGGGGGCAAAAAAATGCTTTTAAAAGCTCTCGACTGAAATATTTCCAGTCAGCGCGGCGAATTAGCAGGTGGATTTAATGACCCATGTTGCGCCATTTTTGTACATCTCATCTTGCGCCTCCCAGTTCAGGAGACAATAAAATATCATTGGGCCGGTGTGTGTAATCCTTGACTTCCTGAATGTAATTGGAAATCGAAGAGGCTCCTATGGAATCCAGGTTTACGACTCAAGGCTCTGCTTCTGTTGGGTCTCATTTTTGGCGTCAGGGCTGTTATTGCTCTCCAATAGGCCCTTAGCATGATCGTTTTATAGCAGGAAGCCAGTAAAGTGTCTTTATGACCAAAGTCTATAGACCTTGGGTGTGTCTGTAGCCTTTATGTCAGCATATTAGCATGGATTGTCTCCGGGAGGCTATAGGAGGCCATTTTGAGCTAAGGCTAGTTTGGGATGCCGAGCACATCTGATGTGAGCTGAATACTGATGCGATGGTGGTGCTGTAGGCTTGTCAGCCATGTTCTGGAGCCCAGACCGTCAACTTCCCAACTCGAAAGGCTTCTTCGCGTTTCTCCTTCGGAACAATAGCTACCGTTGTCACCATTACACACTGACGGAGGGAACGAGAGCCGGAAACGACGACCGCCCCCTGTTACATCTCCCCCCCCCCCCCCACATGCATTCCACCGGCCAAAAACCCTTCTCCCCGTCATGGTGCGCGCCGGTGGAAAGGTGAGAATAAAAACCTATGAAAGGGAACCATCTTCTGAAAAACGCCAGTGCTGTTTAGAAGCCAATCTCCAATGAAGTCCGCGCTTGAGAAATCAACGCCCTGCGAGAAGCCTCTCATTTTTTTCCTTCCCCCAGACCGCAAGTAAACGTCCTAATGATAACGACTCCACACGTTGGGTTCAAAGGCAGGGGGGGGGGGGTACGCACATGCTCGCCAGGCAAACACGCACGAAAGTGGGGCGTAAGTGAAACTAGTTTTTTTCGCGAAGGCGACGGGCTTCACGCGTCTGGAGGGTTGAGTGGAAATGTCACGTGAGGAAATCGATTTGCGTGGCCCAGTTCATTATGACAGAGAGTAGAAAACACTAATAACGAACGCAAATAACAACTTGTTCTCCTGTCAGCAGTGAATAAATCCGCGCGCGTACTCCGACGGGACACGACTCGCTGGCACCTCTGTGACCTTGTATCAGCTCCCCAGCCTCAGCACAACAGCCATAATGTCGGGATGTATCAATAACGCCCCAAAAAATAAAATCCATGGGTGAGGAAGGAGTAAGTTAATGTGCCACCCCCACCACCCCCCTCCTCATCTCCTCCCGTGATCAAGGTCATAAAATGGGCCCACAGGAAGCGCCCATAAAGGAAGATACCAGCCACTATAAAGATGGAGGTGGGGGAGGGGGGTGGGGTGAGGTGGGGGTGGGGGCTGGGGGCTGGATGGTGGGGGGCAGCAGTCTTTGACATACATGAAAGCTATCTGAGCGTTTAGAGGGGAGAATGAAGCAAACATGATTTGATGGCCTTCCCGTGTCCGTGAGTCTAACATGTGAACGATGGCACGACCGTGGAGCACACAGAAATGGAGCCACACCGCCATCGTCACCAAGACAGCAGTCTTCTTTCTTCTTTAGTGCAGTACAGAGTCTTTAGTCTTTAGTCTTCTCCTCAGCACTCTCCTCATCACCACCACCATCATCTCCTCCGTCACCTCCGTCCTTCTCCTCAGCACTCTCCTCATCACCATCACCATCATCTCCTCCGTCACCTCCCTCCTTCTCCTCAGCACTCTCCTCATCACCACCACCATCGTTCACCTCCGTTCGCCTCCCCCCTTCTCCCTCAGCCACTCTCCTCATCACCCATCACCGTTTCGTCACAATCACCATCGTCATCGTCAGAATACCTCAACGACACTACAACCCGATAGCGATGGCCCGGCAAAATCAGCCCTTTTTCAAATCGGAACCCATCCTTGCAAACAACGATCAAAGAACAGCGTCAACTGCGTTCCCTTTGCCCAATCTAGGCAGCCAATGACACGTAGAACACTGGTGCGAAAGAAAGAGAGATGATGAAAGAAGCATCTTTGATTGAGGCGTGTGCGTGGAGGGACCTTCGGCCGCCCGGGTCTCCCAGGCAGGCAAGGCCTCATCCCAACATGTCCTACTTCCTGTCAGCTACAGACATGGTTCCAACATGTGTCCTACTTCGGTCAGCTACAGACATGGCCCCAACGTGTGTCCTACTTCCTGTCAGCGACAGACATGGTCCCAACATGTGTCCTACTTCCTGTCAGCTACAGACATGGTCCCAACATGTGTCCTACTTCCTGCCTGCGACAGACATGGTCCCAACGTGTGTCCTACTTCCTGTCAGCTACAGACATGGTCCAAACTTGTGTCCTACTTCCTGTCAGCTACAGACATGGTCCCAACATATGTCCTTCTTCCTGTCAGCTACAGACATGGCGCAGGTTTCCTCGCCATCCTTCTTGGCTCACCTTCAACAACGGCGAAAAACAACAAAGGCTCCTCTTCCAATCCCTCTATCCGATACTCGGAGACCTTTTTAATTGAATATTCTGTCAGCCATGGAAATGTTACTCCTTTTTTCCTTCCTCCTGTCATGCATGTCACTCACGAGCGAGGAGGCCCGGCCGGGATAGGCCTAATGACGCTGGTATTAGCACTGTAACTCCCTCATGCATGTTATACATTTCTGTGTGATCGCCGCCGCTTGAATGCTAATCACACACGGGACATGTTCTTTGGGATTCATGCGTGTGTGCGTGTCAGAGAGAGAGAGAGAGTCCATGTGAGGGAGAGACAAGACGTGGAAGAGAGAGTGAGACAGAGAGAACGATAGTGAGAGGGAAAGAGGAGGGGTGTGAAGGAGAAAGAAAGAAAGAAAGAAAAAAAGAGTGGGTGTGAATGTGTGTTTGTCTGTGTGGGAGTAGACGTGTGCAAGTGGGTGGGTGCTTGAGGGTTTGCAGGTGTGTGTGCATGAGTAGGTGTGTTTGGATTTGTGTGCATGAGCATTAGTGTTTGTGTGTGTAGGCTTTGCGTGGGTGTGTGTGTGTCCAGAGGGCAGATCTAGATGCATGAGGCTGTGTGTCTGAGTGTGTGGCAGGTTCATCAAAGACAGAGAGCTGGGGAGATGAGGCTAATGAAGAGTCAGCCAGATCAAACAGACGGCGCAGGAAGCAAGGAAGGAGGCTGTCACTGGGAATTTACCTGGACTCCCCCTGCTCCACCCCCCCGCTCCACCTTCCCCCTTCTCCACCACCGCCCTGCTCCACCACCCCCCACTGCATCTGTCTGCCTCCCCTCGGAGACGCCACGCAACCACACAGCACAAGTCTGGAGGCTGATAATAATAATGGCCAGGCATTAAAACCTCTTATTACACGCTTTCATACTGAGATACGCAGAGGAAGTTGGAGCCAACATTGGTGTGTTAGCTACTGTACAACCCTGGAACGTGTGATCCTCCTGCCAGAGACTCACTCTGGGTTTGTTTACTTCTGTCTGTCCCTGCGTCTGTCTTCACCAGGGACTCTGTTCTGGACCCTGTGGGAAAACACAGCATGTGGCGAGGGCTTAGTGTTCATGTGCATACTTGTGTGACACTGTGTATTGGGATGTTTGGAGGCAGTTGGGGACATTTACATATAGGTCTTTTGCAGTTAGCATTTGTTTGTAATGTAGGACGTGTTTGCGAGGGCTCAGGCATGTGTGTTTACATGAGGAATCACTAGACAAGTCTGTGAGAAGCTGCTTGTCCTCTGGTGGTTTTCTGCCTCCTTTTCCAGGCTGCCTGTGTGTATGTGGCTGTGTGTTTGTGTGGCTGCGTGTGTGTGGCTGTGTGTGTGTGGCTGTGTGCATGTGTGTGTTTCTGGCAGTGTGTGCGTGCTTGCGGCTGTATGTGGCTACGTGTGTGGCTGTGTGTGTGCGTGTGTGTCTGTGTGTGTGGCTGTGTGTGTGGCTGTGTGTACGCGTGTCCGCAGCGTGATTGAACCAGGCTGTAATGAATGAGGACAGGCAGGTTCAGTCCTCTTTTGTTCCTGCTTGAAGTGCTGTCTCACTACAGAGAAAGCCATTAGCCAGACCTGGCCCTGCTGTGACCACAGAAGCTGTCTCGATCCCAGAAATCACACATTCTACTGCAGCAGTTTAACCTGGACCAGGTTATTTTTTGATGTACTATTCTGCTGTTCGACGACGTCTTTTAAAAACTTTTTCGTGCGTGTCGTGTGCGTTTCAGACGAGCGCCGTGCTGTGTTCCGGCGGCTGCGCCCTCCTGGCGGTGAGCTCTCTCCTCGCCATCATCACCATCTTCCTGCCCAGCGGAGGCTGTGAGAGGAGACTCTGCACGCTGGCTGGGTACATGCAGATGGCTGCAGGTGAGCCCCTCGCACGCACACCCCCCCACACACACACACCCACACACACAGATACAGCCACACACATCACGCATACGCACACCTCCGCACATAGATCCACAACCCCTGGCTTTGAACTAGGACATATCTACAAGTGGGGTCTGTGTTATTTGCTGGGCATCCCAGCCTGTGCTGTACAGGAATGTTAAGGATTCTCTCCGGGTGTTGCGTAACCGGCGGCTCAGTAAACAAATCATTAGTTCTAAACCAACAGATAACGTTTGCCTATCATTTCAACTGGAGAGGAGCTGACTTTGTTGCCAACGCACATCAGTCAAAAAACACTGGAGCGCCTTGCCTCTTCGTCGGGCGGTTGCTAGGCGACGGGCGGGCGGCGGAAGGCTGCGCTGGCGTCGGGAGGGCACAGGGAGATTTAGAGCCGGTCGTAAAAAGACAATTACAGCCCCTTAACACAGGTCATTGGTTCAGGGGGACGTTCAGCTTATCACGGTCTTGCGTTCATTCAAACAGGGAAGTAGCCTCCGTAAACAACGCGTGACCGTGTGGCTCAGAGTGGGCGGGGAGGGGGGAGGGAGGGGGGGTGGTCATGTGTCCGCACGTTCGCTCCACAGAGCCAGCTCAGACCACGGCTGCGCCCCCGCCCCCCCTCCCAGCCTGGCGCACCAGAGCGCTTCAAAAACCAGTCATGACGGGAGGGTGATATTCCACTGTGATGTATTTTCTCATTTCATGTGAGAGATAATCACACTGGTTTATGAGCATGCATGTGTCTGTGTTCGTAATGGGTGACCTTTTAGATTGAGCTGGTATGTAGGAGGTGCTGGTTATGAGTGCGTGCGGATGCCTACAGACAGTCCCAGCATCGCTAACACACCTGCAGGACGTTCTGGAGAACTGCTGTACGACTGTGTGTTGTCTCGAACAGGTGCCCATCCTGACCAATAACAAAACACCCTGCTAGCTCTTAAAAGGCTTTGTGATAACAAGAACCACATCGTCAGAACAGTGCATGCAAACCAAGCTTTTCAGAACATTTCTTCGGAACGTCAACATATTTCCTGTCGACTCTTCTGAGGGCTCACGCTGTCGTTCGATATTCATGCTGTTCTGTTGTCCTGGAAGTTTCCAAGTATAAGCTACGGCCCCCGAACCTGCTCCCCCAAACCTGCACCCCCCCCAACCTGCTCCCCTAAACCTGCTCCCCCAAAACCGTCACTTAAAGCTACTTAAACAGTGGGGAAATATTTGCTTGCTCTTACCCGTGTTAAGCCTTAGACTAGGTAATATCAGTGATCCTGTGGATTACCCACCAGTGGATCTGTAGCCAGGGGAAGTGGTATTTAGCACAGCCAAATGAGTGGCTATAGGCATTCAAGTGGCTGGATGGTGACGTAAATCTTTATTGACAAAATTGGGGATTTTCACCGACGTGGCTGATGGTGTGTTTATACTGGTGACTGCCCATGACCTTCAGCACCCCCCACCCCCACACGCCACCTCCTCAACCCCCTCCCGCCACTCCAATCGTCCACTCGCCTTCTCCGTTCCAGGAGGCCTGTCCGTGCTGGTCAGGGGGAGGCTTGGTTGATAGTGAGCCCTCTCTTCCTGGGAAGGCAGCCTGGGCGATGCCCAGCCTGGGCGATGCTAGAGACTGGAAGAGGCGTGACAGACTAGCCTGGCAGCCTCCAATGCAACAGCATAACAAAGCTGAGAGACCGGGCTTTGTTCTGTTTCCAACTTGAGTCTAGTCAAGATCAATAGGATGCCTTTAGGGAGGGGCCCCAGTGCCTAGAGGAGAGGAGGTCTGGCAAGGGCATTGCTTTTCTCAGGCATGTGAGCGCGCGTGTGTGCGTGTGGATGGATGGGTGCCTGTGTGTGCTGTGAGAGCCATGTCGGGGGAGGCCATGTGCGATAACTCTCCGCGTTAACGTCAGCTTCGTTATTTTGTCAGCCGCTTATGAGTGAGCAAATGATGATGCTGGCTGGCTGTTTCTCCGGGTATGTTACTGTTGATGGCATGACTCTATAGTTTCAGCATCTGTGTGTGTTGGGGTGTGTGTGTGTGTGTGTGTGTGTGAGAGAGAGATAACGCACCAGCATGTGTGCACCAGCATGTATCGCCACACATACGGTCTGCAGCAATCCCAGCTTTGGTTAGTGCTCTTTCTCACACATGTACACGTACACACACAGATACCGCTGTACCAGAAAAGGCTTTTAAGAGGTAAAACTGCCTTGCCGTTTCCTCTCCCCAGCACTGCTCTCCCCTGGGCGAGGTCCAGGATTAGAGGGTGAACCCACTCACCTCATCAGCCTGAGCCCAGTACTGCTCCATGGTGATGCTTCTGGTCCTGCTACTCTCTGCACCGCTGCATGCACGGCACAGAGTAGCGTGGAGCTAGCTGTCTGCATCAATGTTTTAAAGTTCTATGTGTGTGTGTGTGTTGAGGGGGGGAAGGTATATTTTATTTGCTAAGGCGGTGAATTTTCAGTCTCCGCCATGCATATTTGATTGGACTGTTGTTCTTAGTGGTCTGGACTCTGTGGAGGCTGTCGCTTTGCTGTGTGTGTGTGTGTGTGTGTGTTGGGGCGGGTGTATTTGTGGGTGTGTGTGTATGTCTGCACGTGACTATTTGAGTCTCACACTGAATCTACCGAGACAGCTCCATCTAAAGCTGTGTGTGTGTGGCTGACAGTGGCCCATGTGTGTGCGTGGCTGACAGTGGGCCATGTGTGTGTGTGACAGTGGGCCATGTGTGTGCGTGATAGTGGGCCCTGTGTGTGCGTGATCGTGGGCCCTGTGTGTGCGTGATACTGGGCCTCCGTGGCAGAGCGCCGGGTTCGGCTCATCCGCCGGTCCAGCCCAGCGGTGCGGTGCAGAGGCACCCGCTCCCACTGACTCGTTTTTCTCCTTCGATGTTCAGCGTGGAAGACATGTCACGCTCTGTTGGAGCCTGCAGTCCTAATCGCGTGTGTTAACGGGGATATTAACATGTAAACATGGAGGATTACAGGCAAGCGGAAACACATGACCCGCTTTCTACTACACAGCAACCAGGCAGACGCATCGTCGCTTGGGTCGTCGTTTGGATGATTTGAGTGAATGAATGAAAACAGAACGTGACACATTTTGCAGCTGAGCAGAGATGTTTGGTTATCTTGACTTACGTCACCCTCCTATGAACTTTTGGACTATTCTGTCAAATGTTACAAACTGGCATCTAGCTAACCTCTACCCAGCCTCAGTTATCACTAGATGATTTCCAGGCCTTTGTTCCTATTAATGCTTCATCCACCTCTTTCTCTTTCTTTCTTTCTTTCTTTCTTTCCCTCTCCCCCCCCTCTCTTTATTGCTCCTGAAACAGCATGTACCTCAGGGCTTGTTATCCACATGGATCAGACAGAGTCTCTCCGTGACTTAAAGCACGGTTTTACCCTCCTGCTTCACTCTGTGGGAGGGAGTGTGCACCCACCACACACACACACACACACTCACACACACACTCACACACGCACACACACAGTGTGACTGTGCTGAGGCAGCCTCCTGCTGTGTCAGCCTCCTCTGAGCCCGAGAGGCAACACAGATGTCCTCCCCAACATGACGAGGAAAAGAGGACAACCACTTTAATCACATTCCTCAAGCCCTCCCTGCTGGTGCCTGTCGCGCCTATGTGTGTGTATAGCCACGCGTGTAAGAGAGCGTGTGTGTGTCCACGCGTGTAAGAGAGTGTGTGTGTATAGCCACGCGTGTAAGAGAGTGTGTGTGTGTCCACGCATGTAAGTGTGTGTGTGTGTGTGTGTGTCCACACATGCAAGTGTGTGTGTCTGTTAGAGCATGTGGCACCTGTGCCAGCTGCCTTTCCTGCGAGACGCTCTCCTCTCTGATGAGTACGGAGGGTAGGTGTCTCTGTCACAGTGAGGCTCCTGTAATGGAACACGCCTCATGGCCCAAAACGTTCACTCTGCAGAGGCAGCAGAGGGAGCGCTGATTGGAGCGTGTTCTCAACAACCTGGGAGCTGCTGCTGATTTGCTGTTCAAGAGAAGGCCTAAGGTGGTGACAGAACGCAGGAATTGTACTCGCTCTCTCCCTTTGTCTCTCTCTTTCTTTCCCCGTCTCTCTCTTTCGTTTCCACACTCTCTTTCATCCTCGCTTCACCACCACCCCCATCTCATTCACCCCTGCGCTCCCTCTCTCTCTCTCTCCCCCGCTCATTCCTCTGATCAGGAGAAGACAGCACTTCCTGTATCGAGTTCTCATGATGCAGGAGATTTCTCGGGTGTTTCATCATGGATTTGTTAGTCAAAGGCTTCTGCCTGTCTCAAGCTGGAGTTTAGCATGGAGCCTGGAACTGTATGTAACAACAGATACACGCAGTGCAATCTGCTCCACCTGGGCCTCCTCTTCTCCTCATAGTACTGTTGGGCTGTAGTGTTAGATAGTAGGCATTAGATAGCATAGTACCAGCTAGCAGTGTTTGTGTGTGTGTCTGTGTTGACAGACTGTGACCCAGTTTACCTGCGGAGTGCGACGCCGGCTTGCTGACCTGCCAGACCTCTCGCCGGTGACTCACGACACCATGTGACGATAGACATTAATCACGGATGTGTCGTCAGTCAGGAGGACTGGTGTGTGTGTGTGTGCGCGCGTGTGTGTGCGTGTTTGCTACGCATGGTTTCCCAGTGGCAGCGCTGTGGCCTGTCTCCAGTCCTACACCTGCTTTCCACAGAAGGCAGCAGATGTTGGAGACGTCTCCATCCGAACCTCGTCGCGCACCGCCGGACGCCAGCGTGGGCGCAGACGCGCCGCGTCGGCTGCACCGCGTTCTCGGAAGTGCCGTCTCCCCTCGCCGGCGTGTTTGCGCCGCGCCTGGTTTCGATCGGCCCCTCCGGCTCGTTTGATCCGGCTGATGTTTGAAGTGGGGTATCGATGGGCACACGCTGCGCCACTCTGTAGCTGATACATTAACCACACTCCTAATTGGCCTTCCAGCCAATTAGAGCTGCTCAGTAATTAAGACTCCGCTTTCAAGCCCTCTGATTCATGTGTTTTTAATTCGCTGGAGAGCTTTTCTCTTTTGCCTTATGGAGAGATGAACATCTTGGCCTTAGCCTCTGACGAACGGGTCTCGGCTATGCAAGTTAGCACTTCAGAGCGAGAGCGAGTCTGGCTGCTCCATGGTTTTGAACGCACCGACAAAGGCACTGAAATATGCTGTTCATTTGCAGTGTGTTGGTCTCAGTCCATAAAGGACAGCTTCTCACCACAGTCATCCTGGTCCGCCATGTGAAGCTGTGGTAGCAACATCGCGTATGCTCTACCGTACGAAGCTGTTCGTGACTTTACGGAAGGCACAGATGCAAGCATATATAATACTCTCACGGATGTTCGCATGCCCACTCTCTATCACACACACACACATACACACACACACACACACACATACACACACACACACACATACACACACACACACACACACACTTGTTCACACGTAGCTAACGCCATGGAGGACTGCTGAGTCTTGGTCCTGTTATTGTGCAGACCTATAAATATCAGAAGTTGTATAGAGAGAGGAAGGGAAAGATAGGGATGAAGGGGAGAGAGAGAGAGCTTTAAATCTTTCATGCCCTCTCTTGGAATCAACTACATTTTCCAAGGATGCTGCATTTCTGCTCTTTACTCTACCCAGAATTTATTATGAAACATGGCACACAGATTGAATGTTTCCAACTGAAGACATTTCAAAGAGAGAGGAGGGTGGTGTGGTGTTTGGCACCATTAAGGGAAACTGTGGTTGAGTTGTTGTTTTGTGTAGTGGTTTGTCGGCTCGTTCTTAATTTATGTAACCCAGCGTAATGGTCCTATACCATGTGCTCCCTGGCCTCATACTGGTTCCATTGCGGCTTGTTCCGGGAGAACACTACCCCCCCCTCACCAACCCACGGCACACCACGTTATTAGGTACACATCGCAAGTCACAAGCACACAGCAGGTTGGACCCCATTACACTATGATCGCACCATCAGATCACACAGAATTCACACACGCTGACATCAATCTATACAGACACAGCACATAGAGCAGCCAACACTCACAGACAGACTACAACAAGGTGCTGGGAAACGCCAATTCCTCAGCGCTCAAGTAACGTCATGTGGTCCCCGTCCGTCCCAATGTTGACCGCATAATTTAGCATGTAGAGCACCATCACCTCAGGATCAGATAGACATTTCAGTTTATTCAGTTGCCGAGTTGTTCACAGTGTCGGGGATCTCCAGGGGTCCTTGCTCGGATTGGCTCCAAACAGTCACCCCCCCCCCCACAGCTCCCATCCCGCTACTGCCGCGATCCCTCCCATGTGACCCAAATCAACTAAAGCGCCGCCTCTCACAATACAAATCAGCCTCCGTACCTGTCATTCATCGTGATTGGCATTCATCCTCCACTTATACATGTACTCCATTTAAGTTTAAGAGGAGGTCTTGATCCTGGTAATTCCCCGAAGTGGCCTGTGAGTGGTTGATGAGAACGCAGGTATGACTCATCGCTGTCACTGTTCTGTGTGATTGGACTTGTCAACACCAGTTTGGCTTCTCTCTCGTGGGCGCTCGCAGTGGCTGTCTGAGCGAGACAGGCCAGGATGAAGGCTATGCACGTCTTTTTATTCTATTGTTTCTGCTCTTTTTTGGTGCCCCTCTGGGTACGATGGCTACTGGACCATTCCTGTGAACAGCCTCTGTGTAACTGTGTGTGTGTGTCTGTGTGTGTGTGTGTGTGCATTATGTTAGGTAAGGTCTTTCTATCTCTTTCTCTGAATCTCTCTCATTCACACAGCATCTGAAACACCACACAGGCACAGATGCACCCGGCGGAATACACACACACATACTCACACACCAACCGATTGTAGTGTGGTCAGTGGAGTGTGAGTGTAGACTCATGGCATTGTCAGCCCAGTCGTGTGCGTGTGTATCGGATGGCTGGAATACCGAGTCCTCTACGACCCAGCAGCACATTTCCATCTATCCATAGACAATATTTCCCTTCTGAAAGATTGCCAGCTACTAATAGTAGCTGTTGAGATGATGAAAACTGTGTGTGTGTGTGCGTGTGTGTGTGTGTGTGAGGGAGTGTGTGTAAGAGAGAGAGTGTGGGTGTGTGAGAGAGTGTGTGTGTGAGAGAGTGTGTGTGTGTGTAAGAGAGAGAGTGTGTGTGTGTGAGAGAGTGTGTATGGAGAGAGAGTGTGTGTGTGAGAGAGAGTGTGTGTGTGAGAGAGTGTGTGTATGTTTCTCTGCAGGGTTGTTGTTTTAGATGTGGCACTTAGCATGGCGAGACTCCGTCTCTGAGAAGCATCTCTGTCTGTGACGAGATAAAGATGGTACTCACAGCCCCCCCTCCTCTCCCCCCTCCTCTCCCTCCTCCTCTCCCCCCTCCTCTCCCTCCTCCTCTCCATCCTCCTCTCCCTCCTCACTGTCTCCTACACACACACCCCACCCCGGAACGCTGCACACACTCTACACTGTGTTTTCAAGTTGTAGCACTATCTTTCTCTCTCATTGGTCGGTTCACTCTCTCCACACACACACACGCAGGCAAACACACACATGCACACTCTGGCATGTCTTCATCCCAAACAACAGAGACGTTTATTTGTGGCATAGAGAGTAAAATCGGAGAAGACGGAACAAGAGAGACGCAGAGAGGAAAGTAGAAGGAAAGAAAGAGAGAGAGAGACGGAGAGAGGAGGGGGAGGAGGGAGACGAACGTTCCTCCATGAGGTTATTTGCAGTCTGGTATCACAGCAGCTGGATCGCAGCGCTGGAGATGCTATCAGCTGACCTGAGAAGCCCTCCCCTACGGTCTGTCCTCAGAGGGTCATCCAGGCTCTCTGAATGCAGCCCAGCACTTTCCTGCAGCCACTACGTGCTGGTTAACACCACACACTCACCCCTGGCTGCCCCTGGTGAGGGATAGAGAGAGACAGAGAGGGAGGGGGAGGGAGGGGGAGGGAGATCCTAACTCTAATTGCCGGATACAACCGCATTTTTCACCCCCCCTCACCCGCATTATAACCAGCCCTGCTTGTGTGTATGTGTTTGTGTATGTTTTGTACCCTCCCATAGAGATTGCGATGAGAAGATTAACAGGCCGTTGAGGCAAAGTTTGGATGGACAACATTAATGGTCACATTGTGAATGATGATGAAGGTGTGTGGGCGTGTGTTGATGTGATGGTGTGTGGGTGTGTGTTGATGTGATGGTGTGCGGGTGTGTGTTGATGTGATGGTGTGTGGGTGTGTGTTGATGTGATGCTGTGTGGGTGGGAGGCTTGGAACAGTGATCATCATTGCTGTTGTCCCTGTCATGGGATTAATCACTAAATCTGTTCTGCTTTTCTCTTTGTCTAATAACAATATAAATTCCAGATTAGGGGTCATGTTTTGGTCTAACAGACACTGCGCTGCAGGAGTTTGCCTTCAGAGACGTCCAGAAACACCTTCAACCTTGTCTTCCCTCATTTGATAGCCCTGATCCCCTTCAGATTTTTCTCTTTGTCTCCCGAGTGCGGTTCAAACACGGTTTGTTTGCGGAGACAGATTCCAGCGAAGAGACAGCCGAGACGGCGTCTTTCATCTGAAATGGAATATTCCTAGAGGGCCCCGAACCTCAAGTGCTGCATGTGTCAGTCAGAATGAGCCTGGGTCTTGTCTGAGACAGAAGCAAGCTGTCAGATCTGACATGACTGTGGGCTGCAGGGTTCTTTGCCTGAGCTCTGGGGTCTGTGGTTTGTTTGGGTCGAGAGCCGTGGGATAGAGAGCGAGTCCACTTCAGAGGAGTGAAATGGATTCGACCAAAAAAAACAAAACAAACAACAAACATCTTCAGTCTGACTGTTAATACTATTGTCTTGAATCGACATGTACAATCTTTCTCCAATTGTGCTGTGTTGTACAGAGAAAATTGGAGGAATAATCTCATTCAGGGGCTGGAGAAGAACTGAAATGTGGTTAAACTGGGCTTGTAGCAGAAAACACAAAACCCTTAAATTAGATAGTGGAATCATCTTAAAGCCACGATTTAAAAACACTTGACAGTGTTTCCTGTTATATCCTGGTCTTTGTCTTCTCCCTCTTCTTCCATACAAAGTGATATAGTACAACCTGCTCTCTCTGTTACAGCAGCTATTCAAAGCCAGGAAAACATAGTTTTGCAGACGGAGGACAAATCTAATGGACTCCAATCTTCCAAATCTGCTAAACAAATGGCTAAAACCAGAGAGCTCTGCCCCCCTCCCCCTCCCCCTCCCTCTCCCTGTCTTGTTGCCTGAGGCAGAGCTGGCTGTGTCTCTCCTGCTGGTGGGTAACTCCTGCTCAGCCGAAGCAACAGGAGCAATGCCTCCACTCATCAGGCTTCACAGTGGCCCAGCACTCTCAATCTGTCACAACCTGCTCACACATACGAGTGCACTCACACACTCGCACGCGCGCGCGGGCACGCGGACGCGCAACGATGCACGCGCAAGGTGTCTCAATTCCAACCGTCTCTCTCCCCTCTCGTCCGTACTGTACCGCAATGGCAAATCTGCAGCTGGGGCCTAAATGATAACAATCCCTATTAATGTGATGTGTGATTAGAGCGACATCATGCCCCTAATCCCTCCAGCAGATCCAGACCTGAGAGCGAGAGAGAGAGAGAGAGAGAGCGAGAGAGAGCGAGAGAGAGAGAGCGAGAGAGAGAGCGAGAGAGAGAGCGAGAGAGAGAGCGAGAGAGAGAGAGAGCGAGAGAGAGAGCGAGAGAGAGAGAGAGCGAGAGAGAGAGAGAGGAGCTCTACCAGCAAGGCTGTCACACTCAGCCCTCCCTGCTGTGGCATGGAGGGTGGGGATGGCATGTTCTAGCAGAGAGGTCATCGGAGAGAGGTCACGGCACATCAACTAGATTGTTTTACAGTTGAGGGAGGTGAGGTGGGGAGGCGCACGTGTCATAATCCTGTGGTTATCATTCCACACGGGCGTCATCCCACGTCGACGTCATTTCAAACGCTCCAATTTGGCTGCCGCGCCCCAACCCTGGTGGCAACGTCCGCAAAATGGCGCGAGTTTGGTTTGTTCGTCAGAAGGAAGTATAACTGTTTGAAATAAAATGATAACCTGTCACAACCTTTGCTTAGAAAAACCGCATGGCAACCCCTTTAAGGTCCTCGGAGTGGGAAGAGCTGTCAAGATCCTGTCTTTCCTGCCTCTCTGTCTGTCTTTGTTGTTCGGAACAGCGGGAGCTTTTCCACACAATGCTTGTACGGCGTCCGGTAGTTAGCTGTCAGCAAAGTCGTCTGAGAAGTGTTGGCCATGGAAAACTGTTCGTCTGAAATGTTGAAAAGGCCAGGATGAGAGAGGGGAGGGGAGACAGGAGGGGAGACAGGTTTTGTTATTTCACTGTCAAGCCCCTAGAAGACGACGGGATGTAGAACCAATTACTGTATCTCATCAAATGGTTACTGAAAGGAGAGCGCAACTGGAAAGTGACGAATCCGAATGGTTTCCTTTTTGCTTTTTAGTCTCTTCTCTTTCCCTTTCTATTTTACGTGCCATTTCTCTCTCTCTCTCTCTCTCTCTCTCTCTCTCTCTCTCTCTCTCTCTCTCTTCCTCCATTCCCACTAATATTTCCTTTGGAGGATGTGTGAAATGAGAATTTGTTGTGTGACTCCAGAGAGGTTCCGGACTAAGAGACCGCAGGGGGAAAGTAGCAGGTGTAGCTCCTTGCATCCTGAGTGGGGAGAGGGCAACGTGAGGGGGAAGGTAGTTTACCTCCCCCTCTTCAGTCTCAAGTCATCTCCATACTCTCTTGTTCTATTGTTTCAGCTGTTTCTTAGTGCTCCTCTTGGGTGTGATGGCTACTGGACTGTTTCTGTTAACGACCCTTTATGTGTGCGTGTGTGTGTGTGCGTGTGTGTACTAAGTGTGGGCATTCATTTAGGTAAGGCCTATCTCTATCTCTCTCTCTCTGTTCTAAAGGCACCATAAAGCAAACCACTAGAATCAATGTTGTGGCACCTACTGTGTAAACCTTATACAGCAGAGTGCTCTACACATTCTGGGCAATATTGTACTGGCACGTGTGTCTATATGTATATGTATGTATATATATGGATGTGCGTGTGCATGCCTGCTTGCAAATGCGCCCTGTATATGCGATATGAGAGGAGCCATTAATCTTGCGTCCCGCGAGAGTGCTGTGTTTTTGTCTATCTAATGAGCTCTGTACATCCATGCACACTGCCTCCCTACTCTAATTGGTGCTGCGTGACTCTATTAGAGAAGATGCTGGCTAATCAGACGCTCCTCCGCAGCGCCTCACACACTCGGGCCTGGAGGAGAGGAGAAGAGGAATCCCTGTCGCCATGACAGTTTACCCCCCCTTCCCCCTCCCCCCCTACACACACACACACCCCTCCCCGATATGTAATTGCTCAATGGGCCATCAATCATGAATTAATAGTTGCGCTAATTGAAATGCAGGCTTGATGCAGTTGTTGGATTGGCTGTCGCGTGCCACCGCTGCTATGCTATGGGGATGGGAATACAGGGCAGGCAGGGTACTGTGTTGTGTGTGTGGGTATGTGTGTGTGTGTGTTGTGTGTGTGTGTGTGTGTGTGTGTTGGGTGTGTGTGTGTGTGTGTGTGTGTGTGTGTGTGTGTGTGTGTGTGTGTGTGTGGGAGAAAGACAGAGGGAGAGTGTTTTGCCACATTACCTTGGTAGCTCAGCTGTGTGAGAAGGGCCCCAGGTAGTATACAATGGGAGGCCATAATAGATTTGTGGACTTTTGAGAGTTCGTTTAATCAAAACATGCCAGCCTCCACTGGCCTTGCCCGGCCTCCCCTAACCGCCACTGGCCTCCTCTGGCTTCCTCTGGCCTTCTTTGGCCAGTGGAGGCCCAACCATAACAAGTTTCTGAAGAGACCAGGAGAGCTGACCTTCTCTGTTAGGCCTCCAAAACGTAATTAAGGACAAGGTTATCACCTGACCTGCGACACAGCACAGTTTATCTTCGATGCGAGCTAGTAGTTGGAAACACATTTCCCATCGTGGATGGAATACTGCGAAGTCTGGCTGTCAGAGGAGATTATCAGGCTGTGGGAGGATGTTATCAGGCTGTGAGAGGAGGCTATCAGGCTGTGGGAGGAGGTTATAAGGCTGTGGGAGGAGGTTATAAGGCTGTGGGAGGAGGTTATAAGGCTGTGGGAGGAGGTTATAAGGCTGTGGGAGGAGGTTATAGGGCTGTGGGAGGAGGTTATAGGGCTGTGGGAGGAGGTTATCAGGCTGAGGGAGGAGGTTATCAGGCTGTGGGAGGGAGGTTATCAGCTGAGGAGGGGTATCAGGCTAGGAGGAGGTTATTGGGGCTGTGGAGGAGGTTATGGGCTTGTGGAGGAGGTCTATCAGACTGTAGGGCAGGAGGTATCAGGGACTGTGGGACGGAGGCCTAGTCCGTATCTCCTTCCAGTGGAGCTAAGAGACAGCATGCACTGCTTTCTGCGAGTTGACCTCGGCCTGTATCATCCACCTGCTCCTCTCTCAACTGTTTCCTTCCAAAACAATTAAAACTCACCACTGATGCCTGGAGAATGAAAGCTCTCGGGAGGTGGGGCGGGTTTCAGGGTTTGTGCGTGTGTGTGTATGTCTCCGATCTCCTTACGTATTTCAGTCAAAAAGGTCATACCCCCCCTTACGTCTTTCAGCTCAAAAACGTCATAACCCCCACCCTTACGTCATCTTTGTCCATCACCCAAAACCCACGGTCATTCACAATCAACCTCATTACGTCTTTAACTTCGCCATCGAGAGAGTCATACCCCCCCCTTACGTCTTTTCATCCAAAACGTCATACCCCCCCCTTACGTCTTTTCAGCCAAAAACGTCCACATACTAACCCCTTACGAATTTACAGGTCCCCAAATAACGTCTATATTAACTCTCCACATCTTACGTATTCTCATCCAAAAACGTCATACTGTCATAAACCCCTTAGTTTATTTTCACCCGTGCCAAACCACTCATACTAACCCCTACGTATTCGTGTGTGGCTGTCCCGCTGTGTGTGTGTGTTGTGTGTTGAGAGAGATTAGTGACAGAGGAGAGTGTTCTCTGCAAACAATTACCTGGTTAGCTACAGGCTATGCTTGAGAGAGGGCCCTCAGAGTATGTATTACAATTTAGGAAGGCCAGCTTCTAACAAATATGATTTGTGATTTGAGAGTTCGTTTAATCAAAACATGCCAGCCTCCACTGGCCTTGCCCGGCCTCCCCTAACCGCCACTGGCCTCCTCTGGCCTCCTCTGGCCAGTGGAGGCCCAACCATAACAAGTTTCTGAAGAGACCAGGAGAGCTGACCTTCTCTGTTAGGCCTCCAAAACGTAATTAAGGACAAGGTTATCACCTGACCTGCGACACAGCACAGTTTATCTTCGATGCGAGCTAGTAGTTGGAAACACATTTCCCATCGTGGATGGAATACTGCGAAGTCTGGCTGTCAGAGGAGATTATCAGGCTGTGGGAGGATGTTATCAGGCTGTGAGAGGAGGCTATCAGGCTGTGGGAGGAGGTTATCAGGCTGTTGGAGGAGGCTATCAGACTGAGGGAGGAGGTTATCGGACTGAGGGAGGAGGCTATCAGGCCGAGGGAGAAGGTTATCAGGCTGTGGGAGGAGGTTATCAGGCTGTGGGAGGAGGTTATTGGGCTGTGGGAGGAGGTTATCAGGCTGTGGGAGGAGGTTATCAGGCTGAGGCAGGAGGTTATCAGGCTGAGGGAGGAGGTTATTGGGCTGTGGGAGGAGGTTATTGGGCTGTGGGAGGAGGTTATCAGGCTGTGGGAGGAGGTTATCAGACTGTGGGAGGAGGCCTGTCCTATCTCCTTTCCAGTGGAGCTCAAGAGACAGCTGCACTGCTTTCTGCAGAGTAGACCTCGGCTGTAATCCATCCACTGCTCCTTCTCAACTAGTTTCTTCCAAACCAATTAACTCACCACTGATGCTGAGAATGAAAGCTCTCGGGGAGGTGGGGCGGTGGTTCAGGGTTTTGTGAGTGTGTGTGTATGTAAGTGTTTGTGTGTATGTGTGTGTATGTGTATGTATGTGTGTGTATGTGTACGTAAGTGTTTGTGTGTATGTAAGTGCTTGTGTGTACGTGTGTGTGTATGTAAGTGCTTGTGTGTATGTGTGTGTGTGTGTGTACGTAAGTGTGTGTGTGTGTGTGTGTGTAGGTAAGTGTTTGTGTGTATGTGTGTGTGTGTGAGTGTGTACGTAGGTGTGTGCGTGTGTGTGTGAAGGAGCGTGTGTGAGAGTGTGTGCGTGTGTTCTCTCTGGGTGAGAGCTTCAGCAGACAGGCTGTCAGTGCCGGCTCAGTCTGGCTGGATGAAGATATCAGCTGGAGATGGCATGTTTGGGCCCCGCTCTGCTCTCTGGGAGACGACTGCTGTCGACGCTCAAACGCAGGCCCACGCCACGGCGTGCGCCGCACACACACAGCACACACAGCACACACACACACATCACACATACATATACATGCACACACACTTTAACAGAGACAGTGAGAGAGAGCAAGAGGGAACAAGTGAAAAGAGAGCGAAAAGACTTGCACATTCTCTCAGGCGCAAGCACACATTCGCAGATAAAAGTGCTTCCCCACTGCGTATGTGTATGAGAGAGAGAGAGAGATAGTTTGTGTTTAATTAGCTGTACTCAGAACTCCATGGTGGCCAGTATAATCTCTCTCTGTCTCTCTCTCTCTCTCTCTGTCTCTCTGTTACGACACACCTTGGGCACAATAAGGCTGGCAAAAAGATGATGTCACCTTCCTCATGCCCACCCACCTGCAACCTGAACCTCCCTGCTCTGCCCAGAGAGAGAGGGAAAGACAGAGAGAGAGAGAGAGAGAGACAGAGAGGGAGAGACAGAGAGAGAGAGAGGAAGAGACAGAGAGAGAAAGAGAGAGAGAGACAGAGAGGGAGAGACAGAGAGAGAGAGAGAGAGAGAGAGAGAGGGAGAAGGGGGGAAGGGAAGGGCAGAAGGGTTAGCAAGGTAGAGAGAGCAAAAATAGAGTATTTCCCCTGTGAGGACAGATGTGACCTTATATTCCACCTGAGGGACATTTGTCCCCTGCAGGTCAGTGGGATGAGTCAGATCACATCTCAGCTGCTAATCACTGGGCCTTGCCAAATACTGATGACATAGCCACACCCACGCATACACACACTCACAGTACTGCAAAAGGAGAACTGAATATTACCTGGGGTTCGATATATCGATGCTCGCACTCTCCCTGTCAGCTTATCCATTCTGAAGCCTCTCCCAGACTGGAATTATTGATCAGAACTTGGTTTTATTCATTGTGTTCGAATGGAGTTAAATTTGTGTATTCATCTGGGTGCCTGTCTGGTTGTCTGACGATCGATTAGCAGTTTGTGGATTAGCAATGGATGACGAAGCGTGTAACAAGTTCCCTTTTTTTAAGTTGCGCTCACACTTGGCCAAAAGTTGGGGCTGCTTTCATGTGGGACACATGAAGAGGTTGGGCTCTGAATTGGCAGTTTGCACATTTAGCAAACAGGATTTACCTGTTCACACTTCACACACACTCCCTGAGTTCCTGTTTGCTCCAGAACATCTAACATCTTTAGTCTGGTGGGCAAGTTCTGGCCTCATCTTCACCATCCCTGCTGCCGTGAGTGAGGCAGCAGTTGCTGGTTCAAGGGTCCCCTCTCCCTGGCTGTGCTGGGGGTTCTGCTCACAGTGCTGGGGGGCCTGCTGGCTCTCTGGGGAGCCCCTGCTGTATAGGAAGCAGAGCGCTGGGGTAAATAATGGGAGCTGATCATGGGGTTAGGGTGTGTTGGATGTGTTTGATGTGGAGCCATATATCCTGGAGGCAGAACGGAGCAGGGAAAACCCTCTCTTACTTTCTCTGGTTTCCCTCTGCTAGGATTCCACCCTGCTCCCACACTCCTGCAGGCTGTGGGTGTGGGTGGGACACTGTGTGTGTGTGTGTGTGTGTGTGTTTGGAGTGTGTGTGTGTGTGTTTAGGGCAAGGACTATTGTGGGTTAGCTCTCGAAATGCCCCGTTTTCATATCCAAACTCTCTGTGTTCCAGACCGCACGCCACACACATGCGCACGTACACACACACACACACACACACAAGCACACACACACACTCGCAAGCTGACGTATCTATGAGTCGACAAAGTAAACCTACTTCACACTTCTCAGTCTTCCTACATGCACACTGTCACATCAGGTCAGCCTGAACACAGAGCTGCTGTCAACTCCTGGATGTCTCCTTGCCAAGCACAAGCCCACCTGGCTGCACGCATAATCAAGCCACTTCCTCACCTGAGCTCACGTGGCACACACACACACACACACACTTTCCCACTCCCACTCCCACACACACACACACACACACACACATCCCTCGCGACAATAGGGCAAGATCACCCACGGCTACAACGCGTCATCCTGTCTAATATCACACACACCCTGTCGCTCTGAATCAGGCCTGCGCACACAGTCACACACACCCTGTTCTGCTGGATATGTGGTGCAGTGCACACACACACACACACACATACACACTCCCTGTCAAACCTTTCAACACACATTCTGACATGTTCAGTCAAACATGGAGGCGATGAACGTCACCGTTGTATAACAGTGATCGTGTTTGATCAGCTAGTCAGTGTAATGTGCGTGTTTGTGAATGACAAAGAGGGAGAGAAAGATAAGAACAGGAAGGAGGAGATAGAAGATAATAACCGAATGCAGTTTAAAGAACTCTAGTGAAAGAGAAGGTTCTCAACAGAGCCTTTCTCCTCTGTTGTGATCTGAGTGTGGCACTAGCATGCCTATCCATCAGCACCGAATAAACAAGCTTTTGTCCGGCGGATGTGTTGGAACAGCATAGGCACCCCGGAGAAAAACACACACCCTATCGCCATGCATCACGCGCAGACCCGCCCTCCACCTTGCTCCATCATCATCACGTCTGGGGTGACACTCACTATTTTTACTCGGACTCGGCGCAGCCCGCGCTCCACCAATCAAAATCATTTACCACATGGGAACCAGACACACAACCGCACACAAGACGACAGGGATTGAATAAGTGAAGGGGAAAAGGAGAGCCGGTCTAGGGTGTTGGTTCCCATGCCTTCATATCGAGTTGTGGAAATGACACCATCATCTAGTCGATAGAGAGCTCCCAGCCTTGTGACCAGGAGTGATAAATCAATTAGAGGAAGAGGCTCCTCATAGCCTAACCTGCTACTCATCCTCTAATCAGAAAACCCCTGCAAGGATGCTGTGTAGACAACTTCACTAATTGCTGTGTGTGTGAGAGAGAGTGTGAGAGAGAGAAAGTGTGTCTTGGTGTATTGACATCCACGTGGTAGCGGGTGTGTTCATGGATGTGTGTCCGAGGATTGAAGCGTTTTGAGTGGTGGTGGTGTGTTAGTGTGGTGGTGCGTTGGTGTGCTTGTGTGTTAGTGTGGTGGTGCGGTGGTGTGGTGGTGTGTTAGTGTGGTGGTGTGTTAGTGTGGTGGTGCGGCGGTGTGGTGGTGTGTTAGTGTGGTGGTGTGTTAGTGTGGTGGTGCGGTGGTGTGGTGGTGTTTTAGTGTGGTGGTGTGCTAGTGTGGTGGTGTGCTGGTGTGCTTGTGTGTTAGTGTGGTGGTGCGGTGGTGTGCTGGTGTGCTTGTGTGTTAGTGGGGTGGTGTGGTGTTGTGCTGGTGTGTTGGTGTGGTGTGGTGGTGGTGTGGTGGTGTGCTGGTGTGGTGGTGTGCTGGTGTGTTGGTGTGGTAGTGTGGTGTTGTGCTGGTGTGCTTGTGTGTTGGTGTGGTGTGGTGGTGTGCTGGTGGGACTGTGGGGATCATCTTCTGCTCAGTTTCCATGTCGGTCCCAGGCACCTTCCAGGCACATGTCAAATGTACAGCTATCGGCTGTGTTCCGAAAGGTTTGATTGACACATTGAGCGTGTTCATTACGAGTGTCCGACCTCAGCATGCTAAAGGATCAGACTCACTCAGTCGTCATTTCAATGCACTCATCACTGTCTACATGCTGATTGCACGCCGCTTTTATTCTAAGGTTCAAAACATAAATATCCACGCGGTTCCTCCCTCTCCACCCCCCCACGCAGTCCCTCCCTCTCTCCACCCCCCACGCAGTCCCTCCCTCTCTCCTCCCCCCCATGCAGTCCCTCCCTCTCTCCACTCCCCACGCAGTCCCTCCCTCTCTCCTCCCCCCCACGCAGTCCCTCCCTCTCTCCTTCCCCCCACACGGTCCCTCCCTTCTCGCTGGAGCGCCCGTGGTAAAGGAAGCAGGAAGTAGATGCAAGGTGTACGGGGAGCTGGGATGGCAGAGTATCTTCACGCTGCGCTCCTCAAGGTCGTACATTTTGAAGGAGCTCTGTTGTAGGGACAGGTTTTTTTCTCAGGACGTGAGAGGCAACAGCTTGGAATTGTTTGTTTCAAGAGCCCTTTTTAATAGTGCCAACTGTCATAGACAGGGGGCACATACGCTCAGAAACACAAATAACCACAGGCTATAACTATGCGTGTGTGTGTGTGTGCTTGCGTGTGTGTGTACTCAGCTGTCCCCGTGCGCTGCTTCACCATACAAACACAGGACATGAAATAACCCGACAAGACTGAAGAGGCTTGTCTCGTTGTGTAGTTCTCGAGCCCGGCGCTCTCCAGCTAACCTTGTTTACACAGCGCAGTGCGTCCATGTCCACTCGCTGCCCCCCGACAAGAACAGGCACCATGCTGGCAGCGTGCTGCCTGGGAAGCCATACAGCCTGGCTGTTTAACTCCTGTTGTTTTTGTCTTTTTCTAGTGCATTTTCTATGTCTCTCTCTGTCTCTCTCTCTGTCTCTCTCTGTCTCTCTCTGTCTCTCTCTGTCTCTTTCTCCGCGTCTCCTTCGCTCTCCTGTTCTCATTATATGGTAACTCCTGCTCTCTCTCGCTCTCTCCATCCCTTTCTTCTGTCTTAGCAAGGCACCCATGCCTGAGGCAGGAGGGGGAGGCGTGCGGGGATTGAGGAGGGGGGGGCGGTGATGCTGCTGGGGGAGTTCGGGGGAGGTTGGGACCAGTAACTGGGGGCAGCATTGATGTAGAGATAAGCACAGGTCCAGAGGTGAGCAGACTGATAGGGCCTGTCGACCCGTACTGTCAGAGACACTTGTTTTATTCCGCTACGCAGAGGGGAGAGACGTGTAATTGGATTCAGGTACTCCCACTCCTCATCCTCCCCCTCTCTCCGCTCATAGAGACGTCTAGCACGCACCCTTCCGTGTGTCTGTGCTGCCTTGCGTCTGCGTGTGTGTTTGAGTTGATGTTGCTGCGTCGTCTGCTCCGCGTTCGTGCCCGATCGCTCCATCCCTTGATACATGCCCTCCGGTCTCCGATGTAATCTTTAACACAGAGTGCGACCGCCCTTCTTTTGATACCGAAGCGATAGTCACGGCTCAGTGAGACGGGAAAGAAAGAGAAGGAATCATCTAAACAACGGAACGCCAAACCGCTTAACATTTCCCGCTGCAGGTAGGCAGATGAAAGCCGGCGTGTGCGAGGCGCGGAACGTGCGAGCGCGTTCCGAGCGCGTGTGGGGACGCAGACAAAAGGGCCGTGGAACATCTGGATGCCGGTGATAGCTACGCTCACTTGCGTTACTAGCCAAATTAATCAAACCTGGAGGGGTGAGAGTGAGTGTGTAAGTGCGGGTGTGTGGGTGTGTGTGTCAATACGGAGTCACATTAGAAGTACACACACGTCCCTTTTCCTAGATGGTCCACAGCAGCCCCATACAGACACATAGAGGGAGGGAGGGCTGGCGATGAGGGGGGACGGGGGGACGACAGTGAAGGTATAAATCAATGGGTCCATGTTAGCAGAGTGATTGCGCTCAATACCAGCACTGAGACCTCGGTGAGGAGAAGCAGACACATTACGCTGTCGCCTACTGACGCCGTCTCCGTCCCCGTGGACGCAAAGTGATAGGCCACTTACTTACCCCTCCACCAAACACACCTGCACATCCCCCGAGTCAGGATAGCGAAGAACGACCAAGATAATAGCAAGAGTGCAGAAGAAGAAAACAAGCAGGAATAGCTGCGGGCAAGTACGTCATGCACCAAATGGTGGGAGCATTTTTATGTGGCTGGTCGCAGCTAGGAACTAAATTGCGGTTGTAGTCTTGTGGTTAATGTGGCCCACACATCTCCAGGCATGAGAACTTCCCCTCCCTGCCTTCTTCTAAAAGGCTGGAAGGAAGCCCAAGCACTCTCTGTGACTTCTGGGAACTGGAGTCCAGAGTGGGAATCCAGTCCAGTGCGTAATTCCAAGATGAGATCCAAGAGTTGTCTCACGAGTGCTTTTCCAATGTTCCACTAAGGATGTGAGACACATGTAGAGCAGAGCAGTGCTGAGTAGAGCAAAAGTAGAACAGACCAGAGCAGAACAGAGCAAAGCAGAGCTGACTAGAGAGCAAAGAGGAGCTGGGGAAAGGCAAGCAGGGACTGAATCTAATTAAGAGTGGAGTGTTTTCCTCCCCTGCTCTGATGATATTGGAGAGGCAGCAGCGCCCATGATCACTCACTCTCCTGCCTGGCTGGACGGTCGATAGACGTTAGCACGGCCCGCTAATGAAAGCCCAGTGATGTAGCGTGCTAACCAGAGTGAGTTCGCAGTCACGCTACAGGTCGTCGGCCCCAACCGCTCCCTACTGATTAGCATGACAAAGAGCTTTTATATCTGGACTCTTTGGCTGGCTAGCACGCTAAGAAGCTACATGCTAACTGGTAGCCTAGAAGGCGCACATTTCCATAGGGGGACTTTGCTCCTCTTGCAAGTCCAGCCCTGGCCTTGCCTCGCAAGTCCAATGTTAATGCGTTTGTATTATATCAGCATTGATTTTCTCCCCAGCGTGGCTGTTATCGACGGTTGAATACATCATGTTAACTGTTGAAGCGTGGCTGGTGGCGGCTTTACAGAGCTCAATGCCAGGGTCAGAGCGCGGTACCTCGATGTGGACGCCACTCAGTTCTTCCCTGCAGTTCTCCCGACCTGATACAACAGGAGGCTGGTGCTCAGAAGCGGTTCTGTCCTAGAACCCAAATGAGATCAGGGTTCCATTCTGTCACCAGGTCTATGGTGCGGATCCAATACTGTCTCGGTCATGTTCTCTTGAGGGTGTGTGCAATACTGAGGACCACTAGTCTCGCTCTCTCGCTCTCGCTCTCTCCCTCTCTCTCTCTCTCTCGCTCTCTCCCTCTCCCTCTCTCTCTCTCTCTCCTTTTCTCTTTGTGTCTTTGTGCACAAGTGCAGGCACTGGCGGAGGCTGCGAAATTGAATTGACGCTGCCCTTCACCACACCCTCCCCTATGCATTCAAAGGTTTTAATGATCATGGACCCAGGAAGCATTCCAAATTGCAAACGCTTAATTGAGAAAAATGGAAGAGAAAGAAAGACAATTCATTCATCTAAGAGGGGGGGGAGGGGGAGGGGGAGGGGGAGGGCCGCTTCCTGTCGTTGTTCGGCCATTTTTTTTCAACTACTCGCTCAAGTGAACAAGTGGAAATTGCATTTGGTGACAACGCAGGAATAAATCAAGATGACGAATATCCCCACCTGTTTTAATTGTGTTTCGCTCAGCAGAATTCTTCAAGACAGAGAATGGTTTATGGCTGGTTGTCTGGGTCTGGTTCACTGTGGTGATTTTTGGTGAATTAAATGAGAGGGATTTGTAATAGGCTGGTTCAGGCATTGGCTGACATGTCATGGAGTGCGTGTCTTTCTTTGTATTCGTGTGGAGCGTGTGAATTGACCTTGAATCCCGTCCAATCTAGGCATGAGCATGAATGTTCTTGCATTCTGCCTATTGTTGTACTGTTGTAGAGGTGCTTGAGCCAGGCTCTGGTACTGACAGTCAATGCTGTGATGACATATGGCACAGTTCAGAGAGGGTTGCCTCGGTAATAAACGCCTCATTAGTGATATCATTAGGAGAGGCCCTCCTGCGGTCAGAATCACACCTCAGGGAGATCTCCAGCAGATCCGCTCAGATCAGTCCCGGTGCCCTGAGAGAGGTGGCTGAGGCCCCACCCTGCCAGGGGTTCATGTGGGTTGACAGCCCCTCACGGCGCTCCAGTCTGGATCATCTCATCATTCTTTAGTGGCAAGGCCTAATCTGTGATTATGTGTCAAGAGGGAGGCCATTTATTCCAGATTAATATATGCATTCTTCCTTGTGCATCAGGCTGCAGGGGATTGATGGTGCAATATATCTGAGGGAAAGAGAGCCAGCTCTGCTTCCTGCAGCCCTAGGTTGAATACTGGCCACCCGACAAGTTGGTGTCAGCATTCGCTCCCAAAAAAATGTCCCACCGCCCACCCTGGCTAGGTCACATGACAGAACAGGAACTCAGCCAGTAAAGTAACAACCAACATCAGATTATCCACTCTGACTTGGCTACGTCTTAATCCAGACACCATGCTTTGGTATATTTCCCTGGAAAACATGTCCCCCCCCTCCCTCTGCTCTCCAACACGGGGGTTCTGGGAGCTGTAGGCCTTCAGACTTCTGCAGTGACTACTAAGTAGATGGAGGCGGACTGACGGAATACAGAGCAGCTCAAAAAAGAGCGCCTCATATGAAGAAGTGCATCTCTGTCAATCAGCATAAATAACTCATTTTATCATCGACCTCGTGTTTGGTATTCATCAGGTCCTTGTATGGACGGTGCTTAGTTGCTATCTAGTTAGTACATCCCATTATTCCATGAATGGCACTTTTAGTGGGGAAGGTGGCAAGTTTTCACTTTCTCTGTCTTTCTCTCTTTCTCTCGCTCTCCCTTCCTTTCCTTTGGTCTCTTCCTGACAGGTGCATGCCTTGTGTAGGTGTTTGGGAATTTTATGAAGGCTCTTGACAGACCATCTCCTCCGTGTATGGTTGTCATGGGATCCATCACACGCACACATACACGCGCGCACACAAATACACACACACACACACACACACACTGCCGTTCCTTATGACGACATGTCAGGCACAGACAGCAGACAGTGCTGTCTTTAAACATGGAGGCTCTTGGAAGGTGTGTGTGTGTATCTTTGCCATGCTATGAAAAGGGATGAAAAGCTTCATCTTGATGGCTAGGTAGAAGTGTAGAAGCGCTCCCCTCATCGGCCTGGTACCGGTAGACCCTCGTTCCTCCCGGGGCTGAGAGCCAGCAGAGAGGAGAGGACAGGCTGGGCCACGTTTAAAAGTTCCCCTCAGGTAAGCCCCGTCTGTTCCGACTGACAGGCGCAGATCAAGCTTCGATTTCAAGCAGGTGGTTTGGGCTGAGGCCGCTGCTTATCTAGAGTGTGGACGCCCTGATAATGAAGCTGTTATCCTCCCCAAAGCTGTCACTCCTGGTGTTAGATCACCATGAAGGAGAGTCGTGCCTTGAAGCTGCCCTGCTTTTACAGCTGAGGTCATGCAGGCGCAGTGGGGCTGCTATTCTTCAGCATCAGGCGATACTGTAATCATATACAGGAAACCTCCATGGAAGTGTAAACTGCTGGGGACATTTTTAGAAGAGCCTAGAGGACAGCTTAAAGGTCACACGATTTGTCTCTCCCTCTCTCTCTCTCTCTCTCTCTCTCTCTCTCTCTCTCTTTCACACTCCCTTTGTCTCTCTCTCCATCGCTCTTGTTCTTCTCACCTCTTTCTCACTTCTCTGTCTGTCTCTCCGCTCCGCTGTCCTATGTCCTCCCAGATGTGCCACATTAATTCCACAGCTGCTCTCCCCATTAATGTTCACCAGCACAGCTTGCACACCGCCATTTCCAGCTTTTTCAACCTCTCCTGTGAGTGTCTGCGAGTGTGCACGCGCACCCACGTGTGATCGCAAGTGTGAGTAAAGTGTGCATTCCGCGCGTGTACCTGCGAGTACTGTTGACGTCGGTGTGTATGTCGATGCGCGTGTGCCCGGTCGCACGTGAAAACGCGCATGACGATGTGTGTGTGCGAGTGCTGCTGCTGTGTGTGTGTGTGTGTGTGTGTGTGTGTGTGTGTGTGTGTGTGTGTGTGTAAGAGACGGTGCAGCTGTTCCACCTGCCCCCCCAGTAAAACTATACTAGAAGTGGTGTCAGGACGAGATACTGAAGAATTACTCAGTCATGGAGGTGTCATCAGCGACTCCTGTCAGGGTTGGCTAGACCCCCTCCCTCTCACCCTCCCTCTCACCCTCCCTCTCACCTCATTCAAAGCAACCCTGCCTGAGAAGGTTTCAATAACCCACTCTCCACCGTGGGCTGTTTTTCCAGAACATTGCCCAGGCATGTCCCCCTCCCCGCCCCCCCACCAGCCCCAGGGAGGTTCCAGCTAGTGCCCCTCTCTCTGTGAGGTTTCCCTGAGGCTTTACGCCCCCCCGTCCCCCCGTCCCCCTCACCTGTCCCCATCCCCAAACTGGAGAGTGGGACTCTTTTTCCTCAGAACTGCTTCGAAAATGACAAATGAAGCTCTCCAACCGGCAGCTATCTGGTAGTGAACAGGAATGTGTGTGTTGTTTTTTTTGCAGCAATCCTTCATACAGATTATACATTATTCATTTGTTTACTTTACAAGCAAGGCTTTCTTGTGGTGATACATTTCTTGTGAGTATATACGAGATCAGGGAGAGTATTTATGCTGTTATTAGGCAAGGGCTGAATATTAATGGAGGAGGTAATGTGATTTGTGTCTCTGGCCAACCGTACATCAGCCTAGCTGCTCCACACCTCCTCCCCTCTACCCCTCCTCCTCACCTCCTCCTCTACAGAAAAATACTCTTAATTTATCGGCGGTGAGGACGTGAAGGTCGCACCCTTTTGTGTGGGCTGTTTAACCTGATGAAGGCACTGCTGGTCCAGCTGCCGCTGGCCTCTCTCTGCCACGCCGGTCAGGGGTTGCCGGCCTACAGGAGGGGTGGGTGCACTCTGTCACAGACAGCAAGGAGACTGCCAACCAAAACAGCATTTAATAAAGAATCTCTCGAGAATTAGATGATAAAAGACAGTTTGCCACCAGTGCTATGAGTAGATGAGGGGTTAGGACACTGGTGAGGGGCTGGGGGTAGGACAATGGTGAGGGGCAAGGACTAGGACACTGGTGAGGGGCTGGGACTAGGACACTGGTGAGGGGCTAGGACTAGGACATTGGTGAGGAGTTAGGACTAGGACAGTGGTGAGGGACTAGGACACTGGTGAGGGGCTGGGACTAGGACACTGGTGAGGGACTAGGACTAGGACACTGGTTAGGGGCTGGGACTAGGACACTGGTGAGGGGCTAGTACTAGGCTAGGGCAGTGGTGAGGGGCTGGGACTAGGACACTGATGAGGGGCTAGGACTAGGACACTGGGGAGGGGCTAGGACTAGGACACTGGGGAGGGGATAGGACTAGGACACTGGTGAGGGGCTAGGACACTGGTGAGGGGCTAGGACTAGGACACTGGGGAGGGGCTAAGACTAGGACACTGGGGAGGGGATAGGACTAGGACACTGGTGAGGGGCTAGGACAGTTGTTGGGTGGGTCCTCTGTGCCTTCCTCCCTTAAACAAAGTAGGGTGAGGGTGCCCACCAATGTAAACAAAGGACAGTGAGGTTACCCACCAATGTAAACAAAGGACAGTGAGGTTACCCACCAATGTAAACAAAGGACAGTGAGGTTACCCACCAATGTAAACAAAGGACAGTGACGTTACCAACAAATGTAAACACAGCCACAAAGGAGGGTGAGGGCCCCTGCTAACTTAAACAAATGTCAGAGCCCTGCTGGGCCTCCTAATGCTAATGACAGCCACATGTCACCACGCTGCCATGTTGCCGTCACAACCTGAAGCCGTTAGGATTACAGCCCGGCAGAGGGAGAAACCCACACACTCAAACAAACAAAACGACCACAAAATCGGGTGACTGGGGAGGCTGCACTAAATCTGGAGCCGCGGCCAAATGCAGCCTGCCTCACCAGATAACAGAATTACTGCAAATTGAAGTTTGAGATTTTCTCTCTCTCTCACGTACTCTCTCTCCCTCCCTCGCGTTCTCTCTCTCTCTCCCTTTCTCACATTATCTCTCTCTCTCTCTCTCTCTCTTTATATATATATATATCCTCTCTCTCCTCTCTCTCTTTGCTGCCAGTACCCCTCTCTGGGATCTATGAGTTTCTCTCTGGTTCTGTGGCACCTTCTGCCCTTCAGAAAGAAAAAGATAGAGAGGGAAAGAGGGACAGGGAGAGAGAAGGAGCGAGCGAGGGAGGGAGGGAGGCAGTATAGACACAAAGAGACAGATGCCTTCAAAGTAGGACTGAAAGAGTGAGAGGCGATAAAGAGGGGGAGACAAACATAGAATCACTATGGAAAGGTGAGGAAGAATGATGTGGACCTCAAGACGCAGACCTGGAGTGGAGAGAGAGAGAGAGAGAGAGAGAGAGAGAGAGAGAGGAAGAGGAAGAGGAAGAGATGGTGGAGATAAGGAGAGCGCGGATAGGGTGAGAGAGAGGGATGAAGGGAGAGCGTATGAGAGACAGGGGAGTCAGAGATATGAAGCCCAGGGTGAGACGTAACGTGGAAGGCTAGAAAGTAGAATTCTTCCATGATTTCTCCTGGAGATTCCTAAACCTTGAACTTATAACCTCAAGGCCTTCCAGGCTGAGTACTCGTAATGAGGGATGTTGTTTGAAGAGAGGCTGGAATAATGCTAAGACAGTCTTTCTGATTAGACTGTCGAAGGGGCGGCTCGTTTGCCGCAAAGTGTAGAAAAGGATCAGCAGATAGCAGGACACATTCTCCTCTCTGTGTCCCAGATAGCACAAGGGCCAACAACAATCCTACCCCCTGCACTGACCTCACCCCCTGTGACCTCTGACCTGTGTGGAAACAGATGACTGTTGACCGAGGTTAAGCGTGTTTACCCGTGAGCCACCTGCAAGGAGAGAGACGCGGCAGGGGGAGACAGTTCCTGACGCTGGGACTCCACACTGAGAGGGAGTGAGAAGCCTCACAGTGACACACAATGCCTCAGTATGTGGACCCCCGTCCTTCACAAGAGAACCCGGGGGGGAATATCACACACGACAGTGTACGCCTCTTCTGCAGAAGCTCCACTGAGACAATACCTCCCAGGCTTTATCACCATGTAGCATACCTACAGTTCAGGATGTGCACTTCACATTGTCATTGAGGGAGTTGGAGGAGGAGGAGGGGGGGGGGGTCGGGTTCTTGCATTTCTACTGGAGTTTTCCGGTTTCCTTGCTAGCTTAGCCCAGGCAGAGGGAGCTTTGAGGAGCGAGGAAGCGATTTGGGAACTTTTCTTTTTTTTTTCTCTGAAGGAAGGAGAAGAGAAAGAAAAAGGAACATAAAAGTGCTGCCTCGTTTCATTTCGCCGCCTCTCTCATTCAGCAGAGCAGCGACATGTTTCCTGGCCAGAGGCTCTCCATAAGAGTTCGTGTTGCAGCATGTGTTTACGTTCCCTCTGACCTGCTGCATCTACCAGCCCTGTGTTGTGGACTGGCCCCTGCGTTCCCCTCAGTTTTTACCCTCCGCTAAGCGGGAAACTGTTGTCATCGTAACCGCAAGTGTCTCTCTTTCTCTCGGTCTCTGTCTGATCCTCGGGGTGATGTGATAAATATTTATGGATGGGGTGGGTGGGGGTGGGGGGGGGCAAATGGAAACTCACTTGTGGAATTGAATTTGGTGTGCTGATAGGAGGACCGTACTCATATGCTGCGTACATGAATAAACACAAAAAATAAACACACACACACACTCGTACCTGAATGGAAAGGGCAATTGATTGTGAAGGTGGTCTTGAGCTTTCCGGCGTCCGTCGCTCCTTCCAGGGGTGGCGGAGACCCTTCGCCTGCCCCCTCTCAAGGGGGTCTTCGGTGCGGGTGGCGGGAAGGAGGGTGGGGAGGCCTGAGCTGTGCTCCAGCCATTTCTAATCATCTGATGCCCGTGTGGCTGCTCGGTGGGGTCTGTGTAGGCGTCTTACCTAACGCTACCCTCTTTCAATTGATTCTGAAATAGACTTTTCCAACGTGTGGAACCTCCATATAGGAGAACAAAGGCCGATCGCTGACATTTCTCCTTCTAGGAAATTGGTGTGAGATTCATGCACCACCGAGCTCTCATCCAGCTGGATAGGTTTCACTGTGGCATCTTCATGTTTTATTCAGGATCGCGCCGCACTGCTCACTTTGTTTATTGAGTTTGATCTTTGGCAGATGGTATCGATATGATCTTAGCGACGGTCAGTTTTTATCCGGTTTTGATGGAGGCTTTTCGGGTTTCTGTTTTCTTCCGACTCGTGATGTTTGTACGGGGAACCCGTCCGTGGATGATGATTTACTCGGGGGAAGTTCTCACGGAAGCAAAGTCTGTCTGGCCGCTTCTAATCTGTGAACCGTGAAGGCCTGTTATGCTGTGGTTTTGCATTTGAAGTAAGCCACAAACCCTATCCCTCCCATTCCAACCTCTCCAACGGTCTTTTCCCACTGCCTCACAACAGCCCACAAAGACAATCTCCCTACAACCACCCCAGCCCAAACCCCAACCAAATCCTCTGGCTGGGAAGGAGATGGTGTGTTTGCCTACATTCTCGGTCTTTGCCGCAAAAAAAAAATTACACGCATTAGTAGCACTCGGACAAAGCATGGCTAAACAGGGGGAAGTTCTTGAGGTGGGATGTGGGGATGCAGGGGACGGGGGAGGAGGGTTTGGAGAAGCTCCTGTTTTGCATTGCAAAAGGCTGATAGGGCCAGCGGGCAGGGTGAAGTCATAGGCCTTGCCAGCCATCCAACACGCCTGAATACTTGGAGGCTGGTGTCTGTTCCTTCCATGGATAATTCTGTTTGAGGGGTGGGATAAGGGGGTGGGTGGGGGTGTGTGTGTGTTTGTGTGGTGGAGGGTTGGAGGTTCACTGTTTTGAAGCTATTCACCCACGGACGGAATGCTCCATGAATAGAACCGTCGAGAAGCACAAGACAAATGTCTGAAAGGAAGAGGGAGAGGAGGAGTTTGCTTCGGCCATTTCTCTTTTCTCCCAGAGAGAGAGAGAGAGGGAGCGAGAGAGACAAAAACGAGGGAGAGTGATGAAGAGAGGCTGGCCGATGTTTTCAAACATGTTGCTCAATGAGGAGGGTCCATTGGGTGCTGGAGGTGATGCTGTTGGAAAGTCTAAAAGGGCTTCAATTCGAATTCATCCCTTCCAGACTCCACAGTGGAATGCCAAATGAGGTTCTGGCCTATGTGATAGATTGACTGAAGAGTTCATAACAGTGGCTTGCCAGGGTCAGGGTTAGCTTTTGATTACCTCCTATTGATTCCCTATAGAGTTCCTTGTTTATCGGTGTGTCCTCCTCACCCTCTTAACCAATGGATTCATAGGCAATGCAACAGAAGAGTCTTAATGGCCATGTCCATACATACCCAGAGATTGAATGAGCCGCTTGAACCAAACCACCCTTGGTCAACGTACGGCACCACCGGCGCGGTAGCCTCCGATCGAATCCGTTCGTCTCGTAGCGATGAGCGACTCTGAGAAGACGTCGGCGCAATTTCTTCCTTAACAACGCTCCTTCGCTCCCTCACTCCAGTTCTCTCCTTTCCGTTCGGCGATAACTCAAAGTGACAAGGGGGGTATTGAAAAGCTCCAGGAACGTGGTAGATCTTGTCTGACAGTGTCTCAGCCACCGCGCTCCGTAGAACACGACCGACGGCCTCGACAACCTTCGCTTTCGCTTCTCATATCCGCTTCCACTTCCTGACTCCGGTGACCTTGGTCCGTTTCTCCGGGATACAAAACGGTGGCTTTCTTTTCATTTTTCTGTCTTTTCTAACCTTTGACGAAAGGAAAAGCTTGGGCCAGATTCCTAAGTCTCCATCTGTCTTTGTCAGGCGCCCGGAGAGAAATAATCGTATTTCAGTGGCATTAAACAGCCAATAGCCTCCATCATTGGGAGGAGTTGCAGTAACCAGGTTAGAAACAAGGGTGGACATTTATCATGTGTCGGGCCGGACAGCGGTAGATACGCTCTGCCAGATGACCGCTCTCCAAGCGCTGCTCTTCTCTCGGGCCACCACGGTCAGGAGGGCGGCCCGGATGAAGGGGCCGTCGCATCCCTGGTGTCCCACCCGGGTCAAACACAAGGGCACAAGGGTTAGAGGGCTTCCCTAAGCAGAGAGGAGAGCGATGAGGGGGGTAGAGGTCACCGTAAAACGGATGGGTAACCTGGCTCTTCCGCTTCCCCATCCCTACCCTCCCCCATCCTACCAGCCCCGGTTAGATCAGAGCTCCTCCTTAACTAGCTTCTGCCCTCTGTCTGTCAGAACCACTGTGAGCTCCACGACCGACGGCCATATTCATTTCAGACGTCTGCGTTGTTGGTCCCTGCAGATGAGAAACAAGGATTAGCAGCAGAAGGACATCTCATTTGTCATTGTCTGTATTGTCCGTGAGCATCCTGGTTTGCTCTGGCTGGAAGACTGATGAAGATGGGTGAGTGTTGACTGTTGTCACGCCGGGCCTCTCTGAATGGAGATACGTCTCATTCCTTCACTTGATAAAGGAGGCAGCCTCCTCGCTAAAATTGTATTCCGTCTCCACTCGAAAACCTACTCTCACATGATAGGAGTAATGAAAATCCCTGCTCTGCGGTTTTTATCCCTATGTAGCACCTGTGTGCGCAAACTTGTTTGGGTTGTTTCTGAGGATATGACAGGTGTGTGCGTGCGTGCGTGCGTGTGAGCGTGTGTGTTTACACAAGTGCATGTGCAAGAGGGTGGGGAGATTGTGATCGGTAATCATTTCGTACGGGCGAATGAGTCGCCTCATCAATCAGGCGGCGTTCGTTAAAGGTTACGTCTTGCCACGTCAGAGAGAATGTATTCTGCAGGAGCGGGCGAATGAAAAAGTAATTATCCTTTATCATCAGCCAGAGGAGACTTGACATAATTAGTTTTTTTGTCTGAAGCTGATTTGAGCTTCCTGTCCCGGAGGATTAAATGTATCGAAGAATCGTTTAAACGTTGGCACCAGAGAGCAGCCCGGTCATGTGACTACACACCCCTGGAGAACAAGGGGCATTCAAGCTGCTTCACGCTGTCATTGATAAGGGACAGGAGTGTGTGTGTGTGTGTGTGCACGTGCATGTGTGTGCACGTGCATGTGTGTGTGAGTGATTCTGTCCACGTTGAATCTTCGAGTGAGGTGGATGGCCATACTGTTGGTCACTGCCGTGCGATCTGGGCATTCTGCATGGCTGCTGATATGCGTCTAGGCTCTATGGATGGAGTCGGCATGCTCTGTTCTGACTGGCTGAGCTCTGGCTCCTGTGAGGTGTTTTTGATGTTCAGACTGAGCTCAACAGCACGCAGCCTTAATGAATAGTTAAAGCTGCTGATTCTGTATGTCACAACAACAATAGCATCAGAGCCGTAGCTCAGTGTGAGCAATGTCACTTAGTCAGATATGCCCGTCTTTCACTCCCAATAAAGGGTTTCATCCCTCCTCTCCTTCCCTCTGCTCTCCAATCCTCTCCTTCTCTTTAATACAGCTCCACTGAAGCTCAAAGGATAGTTTCTTTCAAAGTTCAATTACCTACGGAGTCCTCCTCTCTCTGAAAAGACAGTGAGTGAGAGAGTGAGTGAGTGAGTGAGTGTGAGCAAGTGAGTGAGAAGTGAGTGAGTGAGAGTGAGCGAGTGAGTGAGTGAGTGAGCAAGCGTGTGAGTGAAAAAGAGAGAGAGAGAGAGAGAGAGAGAGAGAGAGAGAGAAAGGCAAGTGGAAATCCATATACATGATTTATACCAGTGCGGCTGCGTGCGGTCGGCAGGAGTTATATTTTATTTATGAGGGCTTCAGCAGCGAAGCGCACAGATGTTAAGCTGTGTGGGGATCTCATCTCGCCAGAGTCGCTCTCTGGCAGTAAAGCCAGGCTGAGGGAGAGGAAGGGGGGGGACGGAGGTGGGGGACGGGGCTCTGGCTTTTTAATGCAGGGGTGAGAACATGCAAGGACTCTGCCTTCCCCAACTGACGGCTGTCGACCAAGGCAGGGGCTGAGGGGCAGTGGGGGGGGGGGGGGCCGGGGGGGAGGGAGGATGGGTGACTTTGTCCATTTTTTTTTTTTTTTAACACTTCATTAAAATAAAAACGAGAGAAGGAGACGTTTTGCAGAAGTCGTTTTCACAGCTCGACGTTCACTAACCCCCTCCCCCCACCCCAACCCCCACCCCCAACCCCTCACCCCCCTCCAACCCGCTCGAGTAGTGCTCCGGAGGTGGAAATGCTCTTTGTTTTGTGCTCCCATCACCAGCTCGTTTCGAACGTGCTTGCGAGTCGTTACGATAATGACGCCCTCGATGTCGACCCTCGGCGTATCGGTGGCACCGGTTCTGATGAGAGCCATGCATCAATCTGAACTAGGAAGACAAAAAAAACAAAAACACGCAACAACGCATTTCACACTGGAAAAGCAACGATAAAGACGTCAGCTAACGTTGTAATGTTCAAACACATCTCCCGTCCCTCTAACCAATAGAGGGGAGAATTTGGCACAGCGCTGCTGCATGCTACACTGGAGGTTAATGTTGCCTGTGTGACAGCTCACCATTTCCTAGCCCTGGATGTTGCACAACAAGGCAATCTTGTTGACAAATCTCCCACAGCCCAGGGGAGGGGGTGAGGGGACCGGTGGGGGAGGGGGAGGGCAGACAATGACACTGTAAACAGCGGGAAAAGGTTATGGCGCGAACAGGTCACGGAAGCCCCCTCAAGCGACTTGAACCCCTCAGCCCCGGTGAGCGTGGTCTAAGCAGCCGCCACGCTCCCATCCTACTGTACGCCGCCATTTTAATCTCAGCAAGTAAAAACATGGCAGCACCGAATTTCAAGCCCCATATAATCGGCGCACGTTCTATCGCCTGGCCGAGTGATTGCTTCTAAGCCTTCACCCTGCCTTTCCTCCCTTCTGCTTCCCAAACACCCATCCTCCTTAAATCCTGCCAGACTGGGCTACACTGGGCGGTTTCACAAGCACCCACGCTCTGCGAGGTCAATTAAGATTTAATCCGTTAGCTATCAAACACAGGACCACGAGCGCCAGCGAGGATGAGCTCGGGGAGGCTAAGAGGAGAGTCCGTAATAAAGACGACGGCACGGCAACCAAATGTTTATCAAACGAACACAAACCAATCCGCCGTCTTTCTGGAACGCTGGCGTTCGAAAGGCTGGAATTTGATCAGATTTGACAGTGACCATTAATTATTGCTTCTCCCACTCTCATCTCCTCATTATCCCAGTGGTGGCAATTAGTCATACGAAGGGTGTACACCTGCCATTTGGCTCCCGATGTAGACACTTACCGTATAAAACACTATTGATTGGAGTCTGGCAGGATTTGAACTTGGTGTACAGAAAGAGGACCGCTGATGGTTCATTTCTTCACCCTCCGCTGAACCAGGGGAAATAAGAGAAAATGGGATTAGTTGGTTGATGGGGTAGAGTCGCGGTCTTTCGTTTTTTCTTTGTTGTTCCTGTTTGCCGAGCAAGCCCAGCTCCACGGAGACCAAGAGAGTTGATATTGTACGTTTATTTCCTGTTACCGCACCAAGTCTATCTCCGATAACAGAGATCCATATTGTTTACTCATCAGACTTGTGGTAATGGTGAGATGGTGTAATCTCTGATGCGGATGTGGAGGTCTAGTCTCTGTCCTGAGGAGCAGCTTAGAGAGAAAGCGAGAGATAGATTGTGCGTGTGTGTGTGCATGTGTGCGTGTGTGTGTGGGTGTGTGTGTGTGTTTGTGTGTGTGGCAGCCAGTGCTGCAGGCGGACAGACAAAGAGCCTCTCTTAAGTGAGTGTGTGTATGAGAGGTCGCTGTGTATAGGCATGTCTTTGTTGCACAGCACATACTGTCTACATACACACTGCTATAACCGCTAAACCCTCCAGACATAGTAGAGGATTTGGGATTCTGCTCGCGCTGAGCTTCCCAAACCTTAGGGCAGGGTGATGATAGAGGCCATGGATCCAGAAGGAGACGTCAGGTTTAACAGACGGCTCAGGAGTTTACAGGTCAGTGTCTAAAAGCTTGATGTACTGTGGCTGTTGTCCTGAAGGTGAGACTAACACTCACAATCACATTCAATTCCCCAAACTCTACCTTCCGGTTCTTTCCGGAAACCGGAGGATGTTCCCTAGGGGCTAATGGAGTGCAAGAAGAACTGTGGGTGGGCAAAAAGCACATATCCCCGCACCCCCCCAACCCCTCCTCCTCCCTTCCTCTCCCCCTCCCTCCCTTCTCCTCCCTTTCCCTCTTCCCCCTCCCTTCCTTCCCCTCCGGCCTCCCTCCCTCCCCTCCTCCTCCCTCCCTCCCCTCATCCTCCCTTCCCTCTCCCCCTCCCTCCCTCCCTCCTCTCTCCCTCCCTCCCCTCCTCCTCCCCTGTGTTGCTCCGTGGACGTTAATCCTTCTCCCGCTCCTGTCGCAGGCTGCTACCTAAAAGGGGGGGGGGGGCCCAACCAGCTACCGGACGCGGTGGCGGCGGCGGGTTGCAAATCACCCTGCCTGTCATTTAGGCCCTACACGCTCCCCATTATCCTAACGTCCCTGGGCTCACCATCCCATCCCAGGGGCCAAGCGGGTCCCTCCGCTCACACGTCTAATAATGCAAAGTGGCGTATCCAGAGGTTCCCATCAGCCTGTAGCTGGGACCTGTTTACTGGGGGGCCCATTAAGAGGATTGTGGGGGATGTGTGTGTGTGGGAGGGCTTGACGTGCGTCTAAGGACCTGGGACAGATGTAAGGTAGGAATAATTCATTGGCAGTTAATGGGATTTCAGTGAGGCTTGTGTTGCTGGCTGTTTACCGCACCCACCGCACGTAAATTATTAAACAGCCTTGGGTTTCTATTAATGCTCCTTTACAATGGAGCAGGCAAACAAAGAGTTAGCATTCACAGGGAGACAAGAACCTTGGGGAGATAGGGGAGAGAGAAAGTTGGACTCCTCCCCTTCTGCTTCCAACAACAACCCATCCCTCCTAATCTGCCAGGACTGGGCTACACTGTGTGGCGGTTTCACAAGGCCCACCCCCCACGCTCTGCGAGGTCAATTAAGATTTAATCCGTTAGCTATCAAACACAGGACCACGAGCGCCAGCGAGGATGAGCTCGGGGAGGCTAAGAGGAGAGTCCGTAATAAAGACGACGGCACGGCAACCAAATGTTTATCAAACGAACACAAACCAATCCGCCGTCTTTCTGGAACGCTGGCGTTCGAAAGGCTGGAATTTGATCAGATTTGACAGTGACCATTAATTATTGCTTCTCCCACTCTCATCTCCTCATTATCCCAGTGGTGGCAATTAGTCATACGAAGGGTGTACACCTGCCATTTGGCTCCCGATGTAGACACTTACCGTATAAAACACTATTGATTGGAGTCTGGCAGGATTTGAACTTGGTGTACAGAAAGAGCACTGTTGATGGTTCATTTCTTCACCCTCCGCTGAACCAGGGGAAATAAGAGAAAATGGGATTAGTTTGTTGATGGGGTAGAGTCGCGGTCTTTCGTTTTTTCTTTGTTGTTCCTGTTTGCCGAGCAAGCCCAGCTCCACGGAGACCAAGAGAGTTGATATTGTACGTTTATTTCCTGTTACCGCACCAAGTCTATCTCCGATAACAGAGATCCATATTGTTTACTCATCAGACTTGTGGTAATGGTGAGATGGTGTAATCTCTGATGCGGATGTGGAGGTCTAGTCTCTGTCCTGAGGAGAAGCTTAGAGAGAAAGCGAGAGATAGATTGTGCTTGTGTGTGTGCGTGTGTGCGTGTGTGTGTGGGTGTGTGTGTGTGTTTGTGTGTGTGGCAGCCAGTGCTGCAGGCGGACAGACAAAGAGCCTCTCTTAAGTGAGTGTGTGTATAAGAGGTCGCTGTGTATAGGCATGTCTTTGTTGCACAGCACATACTGTCTACATACACACTGCTATAACCGCTAAACCCTCCAGACATAGTAGAGGATTTGGGATTCTGCTCGCGCTGAGCTTCCCAAACCTTGGGGCAGGGTGATGATAGAGGCCATGGATCCAGAAGGAGACGTCAGGTTTAACAGACGGCTCAGGAGTTTACAGGTCAGTGTCTAAAAGCTTGATGTACTGTGGCTGTTGTCCTGAAGGTGAGACTAACACTCACAATCACATTCAATTCCCCAAACTCTACCTTCCGGTTCTTTCCGGAAACCGGAGGATGTTCCCTAGGGGCTAATGGAGTGCAAGAAGAACTGTGGGTGGGTCATCAAAAATGCAACATATACCCCGCAAAACCCCCCAACCCCTCTTCCTCCCTTCCTCTCCCTCCTCCTCCCTTCTCCTGCTCTCCTCCCTTTCTTCTCCCTCCCCTCCCCTCCTTCTCTCCTCCCTTTCCCCTCCCTCCCTCCCCTTCTCTCCCTTCCTCTCCCCCCTCCCTCCCCTCCTCCTTCCACTCCCTCCCCTCCTCCTCGCCTCCCTCCCCTCCTCTCTTCCATACCCTCCCCTCCTCTCCCCTGCTTGTTGCTTCCCGGGACGTTAATTCCTCTATCTCCGCTCCGCTCCGCTCCCGCAGGGCTCCCGCCTACCTAGATCGCAATTGCTCTACAGAGTCCTACCGCACGCTCCTTGAAGCAGTATCTGTCTTTATGCACTCCGTCTGTTTGTGGTCCTTCGGTTCGGCGGGTTGCAAATCACCCTGCCTGTCATTTAGGCCCTACACGCTCCCCATTATCCTAACGTCCCTGGGCTCACCATCCCATCCCAGGGGCCAAGCGGGTCCCTCCGCTCACACGTCTAATAATGCAAAGTGGCGTATCCAGAGGTTCCCATCAGCCTGTAGCTGGGACCTGTTTACTGGGGGGCCCATTAAGAGGATTGTGGGGGTGTGTGTGTGTGGGGAGGGCTGACGTGCGTCTAAGGACCTGGGACAGATGTAAGGTAGGAATAATTCATTGGCAGTTAATGGGATTTCAGTGAGGCTTGTGTTGCTGGCTGTTTACCGCACCCACCGCACGTAAATTATTAAACAGCCTTGGGTTTCTATTAATGCTCCTTTACAATGGAGCAGGCAAACAAAGAGTTAGCATTCACAGGGAGACAAGAACCTTGGGAGAGGCGAGGAGAGAAAGTGGAGAGGAGAGGACAGGAAGGAGAGGGAAGAGGAGTCGAGGAAAGTAGAGGGAGGGAAAGAAGAGGAGAAGAGATAGCAGCGGGCCAGAGGAGAGGGAATATTTCCCCGGTTGCAGGGAGCCTTAATTCAATATCCCACTGTTTGCTCCGGGATTAGACAAGGTCATTTGCATTTGCAGTCTTATTATTTTCCAGGCTGTTCCTCGGCCCACCGAGGTAGGGAACGAAGGCATGAAGAGAGGAGGAGCAGAAGATAGAGTGAGACAAGGGAAAACAAACTTAAATAAGGAGTTTGTGTGTGCTGGTGCCTGTTGAGCAGGACATGTGTGTGTGTGTGCGTGCGGGCAGGTAGGCGGGTGTGTGTGTGTGTGTGTGTGTGTGTGCGTGCGGGCGGGTGTGTGGGTGTGTGTGGGTGTGTGGTGTATGTGGATGTGAGCTTGTGTGTTCAGGGCAGGGCCATTAAAAGCTAAGGTGCTCCTGGCACGCTGTCAAGTATACTGCCTCTCAGCGTGATTGGCTGGGTGTGTGAAATCGATGGGCCTTGGCCCGCGGGCCAGCCACTTAAATCCGTACGGACAGAGGGTGCCGAGATGCGACAAGAGAAAGCGAGCTTCCCTGACTCCCAGCCGGCCCCTCATCCCCCCCCTCCCCCTCCCTCCCCCCTTTGCAGGATCCCTGCCGTTCAAGGCCCCATCCGTGAAGAAGCCTATAGAGTGAAGCCTTTTGTTTCCTTAAGCAGCGCAGGGAGAACCGCCTGGCATTAGGAGGTGGGTGGTCATTAGTCCAGGAGTGTGATGGCACTGCCAACAGGCTGCCTTCACGCAGAACAGCATCTGGAGGCCCTACCCCCACCACCCCCACCCCCCTCATACCCTCTCCTCCAGCCCCCACTACCTCGCCACCGCCAGCCCAGGGACCAGCGGTCTGGCCCCGGCCAGTGCCAAAGCAGATGGTGCAGCTCATGGGCATGAGCGGCGGTGCGGGTGATGGTGGTGCGGGCTGATGGACACTGGCTGTGTCTGGGCTCTCTGGTCATATTTATTTACTGAAGGGCTGATAACAAAGTGGTCTGTTGGTTTGGCTCATGAATATAGAGAGTGCAGTGAGGGGCCTAAAGTGAAGGCCAGGGGGTTTGGTCATGATGCAGGACGGTTTAGAGGTTTAACCGGAACTCGTTTGAAAAGGGTTTTTTCGCGTGTCTTCAGAAAAGCGAGAGCTCTGTCTCTTGCTTGGGAAGTGATCACACATACCTTTCCAAACACAATGTCAGATAAAACCCATACATCAATCGACGCACACAGAATGTAATCCTAACAGAGTCATCGAATCCACCAAACCAAGTCATCAAACACACACACACAAACACACACACTCTCATCAGTTGAATTGGGATGAATAGGACACGGGATAATTAGTTGGTGTTTCCTCTTCATTAATCAGTCAGGTCTGGTCTGCACATGCTCAGTGTCTGCACAACACTCATCAAACAAGATTGGGACCAAATTGAGCTGCTCAATATGCAATCATTACGTGATGAGAGGAAAAAAATTCAAATGCCACACTACACAACGTGGAGTCCCCATAGAGATATGGAAACGTGTATGTGTGTGTTTGTGTGCTACTCCTCTTCGTGAATCCTACACAGACAAAGCCCAGGTCTGACACAGGATAATCAAACCTGCAGATGGCTGTGCCCTCATCAGCAGGCTGTTACATATTCATTGCCCTCCGTGTAGCACCAGGCCAGGCGTGGAGAGGACAAACAGGATCACGCGCAAGTCCCCCCACCCCCACCCACCCACCCCCACCCTCTCCCTGCTCCAGAGTTATGGCTCCTTGACAAAACAACTGCTTTCCTCTTGTGCTCGGTCGGAATCCACTGCGGCGGGGGACGCGGCGAGGATGGGACCCCCAGCTCCAACTAGCCAGCGCTAACGCTAATTAGCGCTCTCGTTCCAGGAGTTGTATGGCTATCATCATTACACGCTCCTCAGCGCTCCCGAGGGCTAGCATTAGGGTGAAGAGACACAGGGCTTTCGTCCAGCACTTGCCTCATCGCAGGGGCCTTTTTTTTGGTTGTTAGATTTGTGGTCGTTGAGCCTAGGCATGAACGTAGGCCTGTGCGTCTGTGGGATTGGTGGGGTTCCACAGTGGGGGGCGGGCGGGTTGTGGGTAGGTCACAGAGCCATCAGCTCTGAGGCCTCTGGAGAATCGAAGTGAATCCATTGCAGGAGGAAAGAAGGTTATGGAGAGATGGGAGGCTCCACAGATGCTTCTGTCAGCTTCAGACGTCACCCAGGAACAGGCTCATTAAAAGACTGTCCATCAAAGCCCACTCTTATAAAAAAAATATGAAAAATAAGCCGGCCCTAGAGGATGAGGGGGGAGGGAATAAGGGGCAAGGCGGGGGGGGCGGAGGTCGGGGGCGTAAAGATAGGGAAGGTGTTAGAGATTCAAACAGCACAGCCTCTGTTGCTTAGTGATTAATCCATTGATAGATTGGACCCTGAAGGTGTGAGCCACTCCCTGTTTTGTTCCCATAAACTCTACAATTATGGTGCTGATCGACCACTGGGGAACCGTGTCTGTTTGTGTATGTTGCTGATAGCTGTGTGTGTGGACCTTCACATGTGTCTGTGTACGTTATGCAGGCGCGTCGTGTGTTTATGCGCAGGTTTACATTCTTGCGTTTGGATGTGTGTGCTCCACATGTGTGCGCATGCCTGTGTGTGTGTGTGTGTGTGTGCGCGTGTGTGTGTGCGCGTGTGTGTGTGTGTGTGTGAGGCAGTATTCCAGGCAGAGGGTTCAGTAATGGAGGTGTTTTACTGCTTGTCTCCAGAGACAGGCCCACCGCTCCTCCAGTGTGTGTGTGTGTCCGTGCAGACAGTATGGCACACAGTCAGGAGGGAAAGAGTTTCAGCTCAACATTACAGGTCAGAGTTCCCTTCCTGGTTTTTGTCTGCTGTTTGCTCACATCTCTCCTTCCACAGGTCCTAATTCAGGATCCTTGTCATGTGTGTGTGTGTGTGTGTGTGCGTGCGTGTGTGTGTGTGTGTTGGTAAACGGCCGCTGTGGACCATCCAGAGTGTCTGTCTGTCTCTCTGTTAGACACTTTAGCTGTAGAAGGACATCCTTTGACCCTTCCAGCACTCGAAAACATCAGTGATTTATTCATCTGTCTCACTGGTGGTCCTTTAAGTGCCAGTGGCTGAGCCCATTAGCTGGTGTGTGGGTCGGTCTATATGAGAACATGAGCGTGTGAATGCAATATGATGGGTCTGCAACTCTTTTCCAGTCAGGTGAGTTTGTCCGTGTGTGTATCTGTGTGTTTGTGTCTGCGGGTGCGTGTATCAGTGTGTGTTTGTGTGTATGTGTGGGTCTGTTTGCATGTGTGTGTGTGTGTGTGGTGTGTGTGTTTGTGCTTTGTGCCTCAGTCAGACTCCTCCTTTAAGACCTGCACTGCTCTCTGGGAGATAACAGCTCCATTTAGGCTGGCCTGCCGCTCACGGCTGATAGCTCCTAATAGCAGCTCCCTTGGTAGCTAACCACAGAGCACAGCCTGCCAGCCCAGAGCAGAGGCCAGCCCAGAGCAGAGGCCAGCCCAGAGCAGAGGCTAGCCCAGAGCAGAGGACAGTCCAGAGCAGGGGGTCATCCAGAGAACAGCTGGCCACACTTAGACCTCTAATACGACCCAGCAAACGACGAGCCTTGGCCACTCTGAGCCAGTCACAGCCTGGAGTGTCGACATTGAACGTTAGTTATATGGAGTGCGTTTGTTCTTCACCCCTAACCCCCCTCTCCACCCTCCTCTCCCCTCACCTCTCTGACCTCCCCTGGGAGGATACTGTACCGCTCCTCCTCTCTTCCCACCAATCATCCCGTAGGACCAATCCGACCGAGGCAAGGTTGGGGGATGCATCCTCCGTGTAGACAGGCAGAAGCCACGCGCCCCTACCTACACACAGCCACCATCCCTCTAGGTGTCCTCCGATCCTACGGGAAGCACAGCGACCCATCTCATTCTCATCTTCATTCAGTCAAACGTCTTATCTCCGCCTATCCCTCTGAAGGTTTGGGGGTAGAGCGTAGGGGAGAGAGGGCCACGTAGGTTCCGTCAAGACCATGATGGATGTTCACACAGGCAAAGCGAATGTATCCTTCGACACATCACTGCGTCTGATTAAGGCCCAGGATGACCTACTGAATGGACGCGGGGTCAGAGTTCAGGGGTCGCTCCCCTGTTGTCGGCTAGTGTGGGAGAGGGTAAGCACACACCAGGGCCCCAAGTCCCTGGTTACCCGGAGCTTACATTCAAGGAAGGAGAGGCTGGTCAAAGGTGACTGCCGCACACACAAGCTGATGTGTGTGAGAACCACCTAATCAGAGATGACCCTCACGTACCAAACACTCACACACACACACAGTCCTGCTTTCATCTGTGCTACGGTAACCGGGGCAATGGGCTGTTCAATTTCTATCTTCAATAGCTTCCTTTTCCTTGTGTCCTTGTCATTATCTCCATCAACAAAGCACGGGACAAAAGAATAGGAACCTTTCCAACACGCTGATGTATCAAGGAAAGGAGACGGGAGGGAAGGAGACCGTGTCTTGGTCTTTGTTTCAGAGGGCCTCATTAGACGAACAGGGAAGCAGCAAAAAGCGGCTAGGATCTCTCCTTAGCTTGTTAAAAAAAATCCCCTTAGCCTGCCGACATCACACGCTCAGATAGCTCTTGCTCGTTTCACCCCACGGCAAGGTGGGGGGGGGTGGATGGATGGATGGGGGCCAGTAGGGTTGAAGGAGGAGGGAGGGCCCTTTCATGTGGGGACTTGAGCCGGTGACTTGACGCCGCGGCAAAGTTCCGATTGACTTGTTCGGCCAATGGAAGTCGGTGGTGGAGAAGGGGGGAAGGAAGGAGGAGGAAAGGGAGGAGGAGGGACCCTGGAGACTCCATTAGTATGGGCAGCCCTTTAAGTGCTGTCATTAGGCAGGTGTGTGTGTTGTGTGTGTATCTCTGCGTCAACATGCTCATCAGCACAGAGCACCAGGAAGGAGAGGATGGAAGGCTGATCTAAACCAGCCAGTTTCTCCTGTTACAGCACCTTCCTGCACTGCCTAACCAGGAACATGGAGAGCAGAATTGGATGGGAAGGAGACAGGCGAGAGTAGAGGAGGAGAGACAGGAGGGGAAGAACGGATTGGAGAAGAGAAAGAAGGGTGGAGATAAAGAGATATTTGGATAGGTGACGCCTGTAAACAGCGGTTATTTTTCTGGTGATCAGAAATTAATGTGCGCCCAATTTGAGGAACCAATGAGCAGTGCAGGAGGGATGACAGAGGAACCCAGGATGCCCTCCGATTGGTTAAACCTGGCCCGGGGGGGACGTCATCATTCTTTGGAATCAAAACAAAAGTGTGTTGTTTGTCTTGACACGTCCTGTGTATGTAAACACATCTGAACAATAGGCTTGTTTCAGTCTTTCACCCCGCTGAGTTCTCCAGTGTTGGAAATGTGACAAAGGCAACCGCAGAGAACATACCCACACACGTACGCAAACACAAACACACACCTCTACCGACGCACATACGCACACACAAACGCACACACTCATACACACGCAGACACTCTCGCACACACATCAGAAGTCTAACGTTTGTTTTCTCGTTTGGAAAGCCAGAACAAAGGACGGTGCTCTACTTTTGTCGACAGGATACACTGAGGCAGGACTGGGAACAGATAAAGCACTCTGGCTGGCACAGATGTCTGGAGGATCACACACACACACACACACACTAGTTTATGTAAAGAGGCTACTTAGATCCCAGGAGAGCTTTAGAGCCTTCTTCCAGAACTGAACAGAGGAAACATCAAATATTCTTTAAAACCCCCTCCTCTTTAGTTTCCGTAGCAGTGTGCAGTGTGTGTGTGTGACCCCATCAAATGGCCATCACCACCACATACTGTCTGTTTCCTCATCTGAACATCACACACACATGCTGTAGTCAGGCTGTCAGGGGTTGACAAAGATGTTATTTGGAATCCAGCATGGACCCCTCTGCTCCTCCGCAATCCCTCCTGCCCGCCCGTAACCCCCCCATAGTCATCCTTCAGCTTATCTCCGGTCTACCTCCAGCCCCCCACCTCCAATCTCTCTCTAGTCCCCTTATCCTCCCTGCAAGCCCCCCCTGGAGCCTCCTCCCACTTCCTTCCCTTCACCCCCATTCTCCGCCCCCCCCCCCACCCCAGCCACCCTCCCGATATCTCTCCGGTTCCTTTTACCCCCCCATTCTCCACCCAGCCTTTCTAGCCATCCCCACATCCCCCCCTCCCCCTGCACCCCGTTGAGGTGAGTCCTGTAATGGTTTTCATTTCACTTTAATGCCAGCAGGTCAGGAGTCATTGCAGGTCCCAGCTTCATTACAGCAGCACAGCAGGGACCCCTGTCTCCTGGAGGAATTCATTACACTGCCTCTGGAACCTCCCACACACACACACACACACACGTGCTAATATCACATACACACACATTAGCCATGTATTGTCACACACACGCATACATACTAGCAACATACCATGACACACATGCAGGGGAGACATCTAAGTAGACATTCTAAGGCAGTCTGACATGGAGATCCAGATGCACTCAAGTGTGTGTGTACAAACAGGCATGTGCACACACACACACACAGAGTCTTGCAGACTGATTAATGGGCGCTCACACCTAGTTACTGCACCCAGGAGCTTCTCCTCCTCTTCCTGCTTTGTCTCAGTGTGGCGGAGAGAGGAGCCAATAGGAAGCAGCTGCTTTGTTCTACAGACACATCTTCCTCACGCAGCCGTGACAGAACCCCACGGATTCAGAAAGGCACGGCTGAAAGTCCTTTACAAAACAGTGTTGAATAGTCAAGGTTGTGTACACCAGGCCTATACAAACACACAGAGGATGGTGGAATTTGGCCGTGTGGTTGCTTTATATATATGTATACGATCTATACTAATATTTAAGAAATACACTATATACATGTATGTATGATGTGGTTGAGGCACAGTGGATTTTATTGTGAAGAGCTGTAATCAGCCGGCGGCCTTTTGTGTATGCGTGTGTATGTGTGTGTATGCGTGTGTGTGCAGGTGGGTTTGTGTGTGTGTGTGTCTGTGTGTGTGTCTGTGTGCGTCGGAGCAGGAAGAAGAGGCCATGTCCTCTTCATAGCTGTCATGGTAACATTCTCTACTTTCCTCCAGTCTACCACAAGCCCAGGGGACAGGCACAACCAGAGTTTAACCTCAGGACATGGCAACACACACACACACATCCGCGCACACACACACACACACACACACACATATATACAAACACACACACACTGAAAGCTGGAGGCTTAATCACCCATACCCTGGCACTGTGCGTCAGCTGTCAGTGTAAAATGTTCCCATTGTTTGGACTGACCATGCACCAGGTATACACAAACTCATATTTTAAAAAAGGCTGTTCATACAAAACCATTCATGTCCCAAATAGTTGTCATAACATGTTTCCTGGTACGTTCATTCAGTCAAAAAGATGAGATGAATGGATCATCGAATTAATTGAATTCAGCTTAAGGGTGCATCCGTCTTGCCGGAACATTGAGGTAAACCTACGTGTGTTTTCTGCAACACCACGGACAGTCAAGGACAACCAATTTGTCTGACACGTAAATTAATTTGTGACATTAAAACACGGATGGAGATATGGAAATGAAAGTAATTAAGATGATAGATTGGATGCAAGCCCTGAGATTCAGGTGTCTTCCATATTCCGCTCGCGGTTGTCGAAGCACGGCACTGACATCTCTGACGTGCTCGGAAACGCAAGAGGGTGATGCTGGTCGTAACTAACGCTCAGATTCAATTTCATTCCATTATATGTACGTTGTTAACGCATGAAGATAGCACGAGGCTTTTCCACAGACGTACTAACGTGGATTCCACTTTCTTCCGAAACCCAGTCGTGGCTATAACCCTGCTGAGTCAAAGGTCTCTTGCGCAATGCAATAACGTTTGATTGAAGCTTGCCATTGTAGTCAGTGGACACTGACAACAATAGAGGGTAGACAGTGCGAGTATTGATTGATATGAGACGTGAAAGAGCCGTTCGTTTAAAAAAAACGAAAAATTCTTTCATTACTTTTCCATCTTATTCTAATCACACCATTTGTTTCTGATTGGCCACTCATGTTGGGCCTCCCAAGCTATGGCCACTCTTGAAAACTGAGGCAGTCACCAGAGCAATCATAGCCCTTGTAATATCCCCTCTAAATGCATCTACCTTTTTCTCACCGTCTCTCTTCCTCTTCCTAACTCTTCCTCTCCTCAGCTTCTCACCAAGGGCAGCAGGCTTTTATCATTTAACAGAGAACAACAAGCCATAGAATCGCCTGTGCGATCATCTTGTGCAAATCCAGTCCACATAGGTTCAGACAGGTGATTTGGGCTTTGTTTAAAAACAGGCTTTGTCCTTTCAGGACTCGCTCTCCTTGACTGTCTTCTGCTGTAGTTTAACAAGCAGGTCGAACTAGCTAAGAATTTGATTTGGTATGTTGGGGGGGGGGATTGAAGAAACTGTTATGTCCAGTGGCGATTGCAGAGTAAGAAATCCTGTTACAACCATCTCTCTTTCTTTCTCCCTCCTGCTCGCTCTCTCCGCTACATTGTTTTTAATCATGTCAGTGCTGTATTATTGCTTTAGCAGTGTTCCCTGCGACTGAAAGAGGTCAGACAATTACTGTCCTCCATCCTCACTCCATCTCTCCGTTTCTCTCTGTACTTCTCTCTCACTCCATTCTTTCTCTCTCCCGCCACAGTCTTTATTTTCTTTTCCCCCCGCAAACCTCTCATTGGTTTGTCTCTTTGTAGTTTGTGGTCGGGAGGATATTGACGTCTGTCCGGGTGCCCGCTCGCATGCTGACTGTGTTTATTCTGTCTGAGAGCACTCTTCCTGCTGTGGTTTTGCCCGTAAGTAGCCTTGGCCTTGAAGAACCCTCTTCCCACCGGAGGGACACAATATGCCTCTCTGCTTTTCTCATGTAGCAGAAACATTAACTAGGCGCTTCTTTGTCTCCGGGTGCTGCTGTGTGCGAGATCTCACCTAGCCAAACATTTCAAGGAACTGAGGTGATTCTAGAAAAAAAAAAAAAAAAAAACATTAGCATAATTTCCCAGAGGCACAGTGAGCTTAATTATCAACACGGCTCATGCAGACTGCCTCGCAGCTCATCACGTTAAGAGCTCGTCCATGCTGTTCCTCTGCTCTGCTCCGGTCCCGACTGACTTCCTGGAACACAGTCAGTCGAGGAAAACTAAAAGGACAAACTTTTCTAAAAGATTTCCTCATCCCAAACTACATCTCCCAGGGCTCACTGGGTGGTGGTGGTGCGTGGAGCAGGACAGTGACAAACAGCAGACCGTTGACAGCAGTAAATGTTTAGTAGTTGTAAACGCGAGACAACTATGAGTAAGTGAGTTAGCCACTTTAACCACACATCCATAATTCCTCCAGAAGCCAGAACTATGTGTACCATCCCTACCCCAGAAACGTACCGTACATCCGTCTACAGCAGGACATACTCATATTAACCACACGCATTACTTTGACAACATCCAAGTAAAACAAATGTCATTTTCTATCTTTAATCTCCACGTCTTGCGGAGAAAAGAGTCTGTTGGTGTTTCCCGTTCGCCTCCGGCATCTTGGTAATTCCATGCACGGTCAGGCAGTGAAATGGTGGCGTGTGGCTGCCTCTCTCCTCCATCTCTGCCTCTCCTGTCGTCTAGACCAGGGCAGGAGGAGGTCGTCCGTAGCTATCACCGTCTGCCTGCCGAGGGAAATGGAAATGCGCTACGTGGTCAGCCAATGAAAAGCAATTTTCAAGGGACACCCGTATCCATCCGGCCACCCTCCCCTGCTTTCATTATAAAGGTTTATGGCAGGAAATGATAGGAAATGACTTGACTGGAACACACGCGTGCGCCACAAGCACACTTGCCATAACACTAACCGATTCAACAACATGGACTGAGCTGCGAATGGACTGAGCTGCGAATGTCCTGTTTACCTTTGTCATGGCAGAGATATGTATTTTTATACCAGAATCTTTTTCCTTCACACAGCCAATCATTTTGCTTTCCAATGACAGCTGCGGTAGTGGTTATGATCATAGAGACGCATTCATCTCTGGCCCAGACAGGATCAAGCCACCTGTCCTGTTGTATATGCGCAGCATCTGTTAATCAAAGCAAAGGGGAAAGGTAGACAACAAGGAACGAGCAGGAAGGAAAACACCCTTAGAAGAACAGTTTTGATGTATGGCCATGAGCCTGCTACTGTAATTAAACAATATTTCTTGGTATTTCCAGGGCCCACAGCATATGGTTCATTTTGCTGTATTTCAACACTGACAAACAACATAGGCAAGACAAACAAATGAGCACGCTGTGTTGGCAAATCAAGATTTATTAGACATCCTCCCATACGCAAACGTTTGCTCCAAAAATATTTGCACAGAGAGTGTCACTGTACACACTCGTTCATTGAGTAAAATGGCACTGCCTCTCTCTCAGAGGAGCACATTTTATACACAATTATGGGGACTCCAACAATGTGGTTGGTGAAGCTATTTGTGTTTAAGAGAAGTCGCTGGGCCTATGTACACTTACAATCCCCACAGTGGCACAGAGATTCCCCCTATAGATATCATAAAAGGTAAATGCTAGGAGTTGAAAACCAAAACACCCAGAGGGTGCTGACTCAGAGTGAGAGTCAGAGTGACTGAGATTATGAGGCTGGCATCTGAACCGGATGCGACTGGACAGGAGCTGGTCAGAGACTGCCAGAGACTGGGACAGACCGCTCGGGAGATCAGAGGAAACGGTCCTTTCTTCTCCCTGTGTCATGAAGGACAGGGGAAAAGGAAAGGCAAGGGAAAATAGTGATTCAGCAAAGGTATGTTTATGCTTGAACGGTGATAAATGTGCAGTAACTCTGCTTTTGATGCCCAGAGAAGCCTTTCCTGTTGGTCCTCTCACCTTCTCTAACCTACTGTTTGACCAGAACACTGATCGGAGAGGGGATAGATCCTACTTTTGCACGTAGTTAGATCCCTGGCCCAGACCCAGCAGTCTGCTATACCCAGGTGGCTCGGTCTAAGCACTGGGTGACGGTAATGATGGAATGGGGTTGGTGTGGTTAACAGATGGAGCAAGAGGGAACAGGACAGGCTGATTACCACAGCTCCGACCAGAGATTAGACCGGCCCCACACAGAGAGCCGTCAATCTCTAACTCAATCACACGGGTAACTTTCTTCAGCGCTAACTCTAACTGAGTTATAGCAGTCAGCGTTTGGAGGTAATAAAGTTTGATCTGAAGCAGGAGTCTTGGCGTTTGTAATGAATGGTGCTCCAGGCTCCCAGGGAGAGCTATAATCACGGCGCTCCATGGTCAAGGGGATGGCAGGTCTCCACAGCCAGGCCTGGACCCCTCCACTCTCCTGCCACATAAACCTCAAGCTACAAGATTACTGTAGTCCTCTGGCGTACTGCAGACCCCCCGTTCCCCCGATAAGGTCATCTGCTCTAATGCTCTGATCTCATCAAGGTGATTTGTGAAGCAGCAAGCCTTGCACGATATTAGGTTAAAACAGCACGATCAACATGGACACGATTGGCGGATCGGAGATAATGATTCATACGCGGACCCGTCTGTGGTCTGTCCTCAGTCTTATTGGGTTAGCCTCTGCCAGTGCTGTGCGGCGTGTGTGCGAGTGTGCGTGACATGTGCGCTTCTATAGGGCCGCAATGGTGCCTGGCAGCCAGTTAATGCACTGTCACGCATGGAGGCTATCTCATCACACACCTCACGCTAGGGACAGGCCATGGGCCAACAGGTTCACCTGCAAACCTTTAGAGAAGCGTATTGAATCTTCTTTCTCCCTCCGGCTGCCGCGTCTCCCAGTATCATCTCATCTGGGGCTGGCTGGTTTAGGGAGAAAGGTGAGCAGTGGAGAGATGATAGAAGAGAGAGCGTCTGACTGTTCAAGTCCCACTGAGCTTTGGCCGCCACTTCTCCCCTTTAGCCCGCCCCCCCTCCTCTCTTTCTCTGCTTCTGAATCTCTCCTCTTCTGTGAGGCAAAATACTCTTTCTCCCCACGTCTCTGCTTCGCTCTCTCTTTCAGCTCCCCTGATTCCTGTTGGTGTTCGACGGCTGGCTATGAACACTGTAATGATCCGACACAGGTCCTCAGAGGGCCTCTGGGGGGGGGGGAGCTGCCTCACACACGGTCCTCAAGAGCCTTCTGGACACCCATTTGTCCACACAAGGCCAGTTCAGACTGAGCGGACTTTGAAATCAGCCCGGGCGCATCGACACAAGCGCAAGTTCGCAGGCAATTAACCCAATCGGTAAAATCCACGAACTGTTTTTTCTCAGGCTTCAAGGGCAAGAGGCTGTCTGTTCTGAAGCCGCAGAGCTGCAACGAATGTGCTCGTTCTCAACACAGATGTGGGAAAAACTCCTAGAATATGCTCAAACAGCATATATCGCTGAATATAAGAGCACACTGCATGCCTGCTGGTGATTTCACATGGTTAGCTTCATGTTAACCGGGCTGTCGTCATTATTTCTGTAGACGATAGGGATGAAGCAACAACTGGAGCGGGGGTGAAGGAGATGCTTCATCTGTCTCCGTTAGCCCCATCCTTTATTCATATTTCGTTTGGGGCCGACAGGGAGAACGCAAGCAGGCTGTACATGTCACAGTTTGCACATGGTCGTTCTTCATCCTCCTCTGCGGTGTTCCATTAGATTGGGGCTCACAGAGAAGGGGTTAAATCTGATGCAGACTAGAGCCAAGGTCCAGGGCCACACCTTTCATTTCTCAGAACTCGGAGAGCGGCAAACCACCTCAAACCCCAAAGGCATCGTATTTTTTCGGACGTGCATGCGTGCGCGTGCATGTCCGAAATTTAAGGTCGCTCTGGGGACAAATACCTAAGGCTGACCTGAACGAGATCTTCACCATAGACTATTGTAACAATCTCTCTCTCTCTCTCCTTTCTCGCTCTCTTTCATTCTTCTACCTGATGGACTCTCTGCTCGGTGGTCCCTGCTGATTAGAGTTGGATAATCACACTCTCCACACCTCTCTTACCCCCCCTTACACCAATCCCCCACAATGCATTGTGTTGGAGAGGCCGCTGAAGCCTGCTAAACTGTAGCTAATGGGAGGCAGGAAGGAAATGGTTGAGGCGCTTTTTACTGCCCTGGAGCTATTGTGCAGACAGCTCTTTAAACTTGCTGTAATTGCATTTTAACTGCACTTCCTCATGGCTAACTGCCTTTATTAGTGCTGTACCTGCTGCCCAAGTGTATCTCGAAGAAGCCCTCTACCCCATCCTAAATGTCTGAGTTGACTGGGCTCACTGCTGTTGCTTCACATAGTGCTGAATGTTTTGCCATTGTGTGGCAGTTAATAGTTTCTAAATCAGCCAATCAGCTCAATGGGTGTTTGTGGCTCATTAACCCCCTGCCAATCAGACATTGTGTTTCTTTGTAGCGGTAGCGTTAGCTACTGGGACATTGTCCGAAGGCTAACTAAACAGTCGTATCCAAATCCGTCACCAACAGAATAATGACCGTTTCCTCCTATTTTGTTATTTTATAGGACCTCCATTATCTCAATAAAACATGGGATATTCCGTTTGCTCTATCAGATGAGAGGCATGTGCTTGTTGGGATGCTGGGGGTAATGAATGCTGCAAGGTTACCATGAGCAGTTTCACTGCAGGCCATCATCTTGTCATCTGTCACCACAGCATCCGTCCCCATAGGATTAGCCTGCCTTAGACGCCTCTGTATTCATGAGACTGAGTTTAGCCAAGCGCATCCATAGTGCTCCACTCTCTCACATACCATTTTCACCTTTTACTGTACTCAAGGTTGGACAGGGAAAACCGCCTATATAAACGCCACATCCCAAATAGCCCCACAGCATCTCCACGCATTATGTGCATTTGAATCGTAGCGGGGGGAAAGTACAAAGAATGCTATCTTTCTGGAGCCGTGCTTTTAGATGTCGTATCGCCGCTTTAGACTTCCATGTGTTCTCCAGAACTCAGGTCCCATTAACAGAGCTGAGCAGCCCACATAGATCCTATCGACCTGAAGCATGGTCCTTATCTGATTTAGACAACAGTTGCCCCTGTGTACACACTTGCCCTGCCTCTGTTGAAAGAACCCCGTCGCTTCCTGCTCCCCTGCCAATCCACAGGCCGAGGACTCGATTTCCTTTCTGCGTTGATTATTTGGCCGTTTTCGTCGTGTTCCCCCGCTCATCCATTTGGGTTGTGGCGAAGGCTGTCTGTGGGAATCCGGTTGGCACCGCAACGCATCGGAGCAGGGATCTCACCGCACCCCTCCCCCCCCACCCCCTCCCACCCTCCCCTTCCTGCCTCGTGTCTTCGTGCCCCTACCACAAAAACAATGATAGTTTGATAGAGAAGGCCGTTAAAGTGTCATTAGTGCGAGCATTGTGGAGCCAGTACCCCACAGATAAATCTGGTTTATTCTGAGAGGAAGAGGAAGAGGAGGAGGAGGAGGAGGAGGAGGAGAAAGAGCCGGAGCCTTATAGAGGTGATTCAAACACATGCAGTTTATCCATCTAGTCTGACAGCACACTCTGTCCTCTCCTTTCCTTCTGTCACTCTCCATACTGCCCGGAGTGTGCCAAGCCATCACTCACCAATGACTCAAGTCATTCCAACACGATGAGAAAGCTGAGGAATTTAGACTGGAGACTAACCATTATACACGTACAGTCTTACAGCACACTTACACTTTTTAATGTCCCCCTTATGTGACTATTACATTCCATCCATCAACGAATTCCATCCTCGAATCGAGGAACATGGAGTGGAATGAGCTCTTTAGCGTGCTTTATAGAAACTGCCAACAGCTCACCTCCGAAAACCTATACTTCATATTTCCATTTTTGTGCGGAAGACGTCCAACCGAAACCTAAGCTGTGTATTTCTCCTCAAGATGAGTGAGAGCGGTAATGATACACTGCAGTCGATAGCTGCTTGGCTGTGGTGCCTGGCAGGGTTGACTCAATTTGTAAAAGTGAGCCACTGGCTGACTGCACGGCCACTGACGATGTGATACTGTCTGGGAAAGCTGATCGCCTCTGAAGCAGCCTCTTTTCTCCTGGTCGTCAGTTTGGGATGAGAAGTGCTAATGGATTTTTTGGAGGCATGATTCACTGTGCATTAGTAGGGCCTGTCAATCAAGGGCCATCAAGTGCTCCTTTTTAATACACAAAAAGCCTCTTTCTGTCTATCACCCGCCTAACTTAGGAGACTATCTGGGTAGTGATTTATTTTCCAACAAATAGGAAGTCAGGACTAAATTTAGTATTCTGGCTGCAACTGGAGATAGCGCCAGAAGCATGTCTCGCAATGCTTCGGAACGATGCGTTAGAAAACTTGTACTGCCCCCAAGTGGCTGCATGTGAACACAGGACTCTGCAAGCAGAACCACTTCACACACACACACACACACGTACACACACACGTACACACAATTGGTTAATCATCATCTACAAAGAGACAACTTCTACGTATCTCTCGTGATAATTCCTCCTCTCTCTCCGTCAGTGTTCATCATGGGCTCTGGACTGCTGGTGTACCCTTTCGGCCTCAACTCTTCCCTGGTGAGGTCCTTCTGCGGGGATTCGGACATCTACGATGCCGGGGAGTGCCAGATCGGATGGGGCTACATGCTGGCCATCGTGGGCGTCATGCTCACCCTGTTCCTGCCCTTCTTCGCCAAATATGCCCCTAAGGAGCAGCTGTCTCCCACCCCGCTGCCCACCCTCTTATAGTGCAACACCCAGAGCCCTGCTTCCCAGTGGACTTCACCACTGTTTCCTCTCCCTCCCCTCTCTCCCCCCCCCCCCTGTTTGATGTCATGAACTGATCCCTGCATCCTGCTTTTCTTTTGGATGCCCTTTGGAAAGCCCCTGTTGATTGGTTTATATTACCTGAGTATGAACAACTTGGCCCACTTTAAAGTGCCATCTTTCTCTTAAAGAACGCTGACTGGCTAAATTGGATTTAAAAAAAAGTTTTCTTATTATAACATCAAATCCCCCCCCCAAATCCATGTTGTTACCTGTGTGTCATTTCATTCATATTACAAGGCCATCCTCTGAGAACTGTTTCCAGTTTAGACTTTGCAATTTAAACAACACTGTTCAGGCAAGGACTGACAGCAACAACCAGTGATTCAACCAGACGTTTCAGTGCGTCAACATACACATCGCACTGCAGTTAGCAAGTATTCAAAAGACAGAGGTGATCTAAGATTATCCCAATGTTCTGAGCCTGTGTCGATTTTATACTGTTGGAGTGATTGGCGAGAAAAACCATTCCGTGGCGGTCAGGTGGAGTAGTTTGTCTGGAGAAAGTGGGACAAGGAGAACCATATCAACTGTGGAGATGGAAAACGGCAGGAGATAAGCTGATGAGAGATTGCCACCTTCCTTACAAGCTCTCTTCAGTGGCGCGATGTCTGCTTCAAGGATACTTCATCCGAATTGCAAAATGACTTGACATTGGCGGTAAGAGGGTCAAGATGGAGGCAGACGTCGCAGCGGAGCGATCGCCGATGTGTTCCTACGGTGCGGTGGAAAGATGGGATTGTACATAGTACGTTCTTGACCAACTCAAATCATCATTAGAACCCCCAAATACTATGCTTTGGATAGGAGGACTTCAGAAGATAAAGTAACATTACTGGAACTCTGGGAGGTTTTAATTGGGTTTGTTTACGGATTCCAAGGACAGACCGTTTCTATCTCAGAGTTTAAAAAAAGAATGCTAACACCAGTGAAATGATCGCTGAGTCGTTTTGTCAAGAACACTGTGTCCCAGTCAATAGAGTTGTACCATAGATACAGCTTTTGACCTGCCTTCATGACTCAATTGATATATTGTCCTTTCTGCTTCATAAAATGATTGTCTCGAAGCAATGGGAGAATTTGTTGAAAATGTGACGTTTGAGTGATATTGCATTCCTGTGTCAACCAATTCCTTGTGTTAATATGATTGTCTTGTTAACCCTCGTCTTCATTTTTCCAGTTTACACTAATATACCATACAGAATATTTCAGGACCTCATAAAATCAGGCATTAGTCAAAGAGGTGATGTAACACCATGCAATGCAGAATAAGTTGGGTTTAGTTAGTTAGTAAAAAGTTGATAACAATGACAAAATATAATCTGACCATACCAACTTGTGCCTTTTCACATTTAACCAAGACTACAAGAGTTAGAGTCAAAACTAGATTGCTAAACTGTTACATTTAATGAAAGCCGTGGCTATTGATTTGTTCAAATGTTCGTATCTCTCCTGTGCATTGAACCAGTTCTTTTTTTTGGTCTTTTCTTGACTTCAAACTCGGTGTTAAACTTTTTCTGTCCACTTCCGATTGGTCCTCTGTACATGGTGTGCGCTCCCTGAACTCCAGTTACATTGTGCAAGAAAAAAGAAAAAGAAAAAAAAGCTGATGCGCATTAAAGGTAATACTGTCAGAAAGCTGCACTTGTGTTGAATTATGCCTCAACACGTTTGGCCGTTCTCATGAGGTAAATCATTTTAATCACGAAATTAAAAGGTTGTGACATGCAGTTAATGCATTCATCTCTGGCATCCCGACATAGTTGGTTAAGGGATTTGAGTGGCAGAGCTTGAGAGATGTACAAATTGAACTTAGGCCCCAGTTATCAGTGTTGAGTTGACACATTATCCTAGCAATGTGTGAAGCATGGCTTAAAATAATTACCTTCTGAGATAAGCTAATGGCTACGTTTTTTTTCTTCCATCGTATTCCTCCTTAAAGACGTCATTCTTGTCATGTTCCAAGGGCAGAGTAGTAGCATTCCTTCTCCGCTACTCCGTAAAGTTACTGAATCTGGACGTTTCTTTCCAAACCATGTCTCTCTCTGTGTGTGCGTTATCCAGATGTTAGGCTGAATTCCTTGTCAAATTGGTTCAAGGAATTGCTAAAGATAAAAAAAGTCCAGCAAATGGGAGATTCTTGTCTTTATGTTGCAGCGTTAAAGACACAAGCCTAAGGGAAGAGAAGTTAGTATTGTATAGGACCTCATACTGTGCTTGACTGTGTGAATGACTGGGGCTAGCTGACACTGACTTGCTCTCTAACATGTTGAACCTTTGTGTGTCAAGTCTCAGCACTGGTGAAACTTTTGTAGAGTAGAAGTATTTGGTTTTTCATCGTGATGTGTTGTATATAAACTAATAACTGTTGGTCAGGTCACTTTCCATTCTAAAGTTTCCCCCATTTTTGAAAGATATATTTTGAGATATGACCTCATCCGTGTGTTTAACATGAAAACTACCCTCTTAACAATGTTTGCTGTTGTGTGAATTTCCTTTGTAATAAAATGTTTCATAAATTAAGTTACTCGCGGTCTTGTTGCCAAAGTAACACGAGCACCCAGTTTATTGTTGACGTTCGCAATACTTCAACAAGGTTGACATTGGAATAAGAAAATGAAACATCAACTTTGAATCCTGTAAGCTCAAACAGCAAAGCACTAACATGACAAACACACATGCTCCTCATCCAAACCAGAGCCTTTAACAGAGCAATAACCCTCCTATCCTCCAACCCATCCCGATATTAACAACGCCTCCCGACCAATCAGACTTCACTGAGAGACTTGACCAGCCCCCTCATCTCTGCATCGGAAGCTGTCACCGCCTCCAGGGCGTCGGTCTGCTCGGAGGGCAGCGCGGCCCTGACGGACACGCAGGTGAGGATGTCCCTCCTGCTGTCGTAGTTCCCCACACAGCGGTGCACCTGGCCCCGGATCAGCCTGGGCAGCTCCAGCTCCTGCCAGGGCACCGAGCACAGCTGGACAAGCAGCTCACGCCTCCTCCTGTGCCACACCTGTACCACACCTGCGCCACACCTGTGCCACACCTACGCCACACCTGTGCCACACCTGTACCACATCAATAATACTTTTCCTGCCTTGGTTTTTTAACTCACGTTCTCGTAGAAGATGCACTGCAAGGCCTCTTTGCCATCTCTCATGAGGAAGTTCTTAGCTCCATGGGACCCCACCGTCACCGCAGAGTCAAGCGTTGCTGTGGGGAGGGGAGAACATGATATTACCCTGTCACACCAAGGTAAGGACAGTCCACTGACACGCTAGGCCTCTACAATCCACTGACATGCTAGGCCATTATAGTCCACTGACACGCTAGGCCTCTACAATCCACTGACACGCTAGGCCATTATAGTCCACTGACGCGCTAGGCCATTATAGTCCACTGACACGCTAGGCCATTACAGTCCACTGACACGCTAGGCCACTACTGTCCTCTGACACGCTAGGCCACTACTGTCCTCTGACACGCTAGGCCACTACAGTCCAGGCTGGAGCGACGCTTCCACTACTCACCATAGATTTCAAACAGGGAAGGAGCTTTGTCCTTGAACTGGCTCCAGTGTCTCACACCAGCTATGACAGCCGTCAGGATTCTTAGGGAGCTCTCAGGCACGGGTTTGGCCTGAAATGCAGATGTCGTCTTCCCAAGAGTAGAACAATTGTGAGTGGATACATGCTTTACATGTTAAACTTTTATACATGTATTTAACATTTGTAACATTAAGCAAACATTCCATGTCTTGTTTTTCCCCCTATTACCTGAGTGTGAAGAGCAGGCTTGATGTTGTTACTGCCAACGGGCTGTCTCGGAGGACAAGTGCCACTGGTGCTTTTGAACTTCCACGTGTTGATTGGATGTTGAGGTGCAGGTGCGGATCGGCTTGGCGGAGGGGGTGGAGCCTGATGAGGCTGAAGAGGTTGGGGTGGGTAGGCCTGGACGTGCGCTAAGGGCTGACCCCTGAGAGAGTAGCCAGTGGGGGGTACAGGAAGGCTCTTAGCTTGCCCACCGCTGCCATGGTTGGTGTAGCTGCTCTGCCTGGGGTTGCTGGGAACGCGAAAATCCTGCCTTGCTGCTATGTTCTGCTGAGCAGTCTGTGAACTACAGACACAAAGCTCATTTTGATCAAAGCCCGTTTGTGTTGTAATGTACAGTTGATCAATTCAACCTAGCTGGGCAATTGCCAAACTGATGTTATTTCGGGTTACATTCTGCAGTGAAACAATTATGACGTGTTAATAATGAGATACATAGAAAGGTGTGGTTCCCTACCCGCTGTACCCTGCGTTGCCAGGTTTGTAAGGATGAGGCATGGGGGCAAAGCCTCTCCCTACAGGGCCAGGAGCAGGCCTGCTACGATGGACCTGGGACAGCTGGTGAGGCTGTGGGTTATCTGCTCTGTTCCACTGACTATTCTGAACAGCGGGAGCAGGATTTGGGGCACGTCCAGTGTAACCTTTTGGAAAAAGTGAAAACATGGTTTGATTTGATGGTAGGGGTTTAAATGTGATTTGTTTTGTAGTTTGACTGTGCTGCCATCTAGTGGTTGAAATTGTGAATATCTTACTTGCGTTTGATGAAGCGGGTCCCTGAGAGGGCATGTATTCATTGCTAGGGAAGAATTCATTCTCTGTTGGATTAGATGTTATGGGTAATCTGCTTCTTTTCTTCTGGTTAAACAGCGGTACTGAGAGACACCCTGTAGAAAAATGTTTGACAATGTCCTAATCGCATCAAGATTGATAGCAAAGTAAGTTTTAAAATACCAAGTTAATTTAGGTAACGTTATTTAGCAGGTAAACTGTAACAAAATATTGCGTAGTCCATAGTCGACAGCCTACAAACCTGCAGTGGGTCTGCCGGTCTGGTTTTCATATCTTTTCATTGTCTTCGACCCGTATCTTCAGTCAGTCAATTAAATCTAATTAATAAATGTAACCAGTTGGTGTATTTACATTATAGTACTACTACACAGATGTAGATTCACAAATAACAGCTGGTTGACGTTAGCTACCAGTAGAAAAAGACAATTCAATTGTCAAACTTGCTAGCTAGCCAACGTCTTCGCATAGACTAGTTACAGTACACGAGTAACTCTGATTTTAGAAGGCAGACAAGTCACTAAATTTCAACACAGTTTAGTATATCATAGTTGGTCATTTTAAGGACCTTCAATTGAAACCCCCGTATACTGTATATTTATGAGGGTACATCCGTTGCACATTAGCTAACTTGCTGTAAACTTGATCGAGTGATGAGCGCGATCGGCCTTTATACCAACACGCGCCAAATCTTTGGTAGTTTTTGCAGACGTACAGTGCAACACTGTATCACTTGCACTGAAACCACCACCTGCAAAACTTGCAAAAATGTTACATCACTTCTAAGGTGTGAAGAACAGGCCTAGGATCAATTACATCCCGGAAAAGGTGCCCTTTACTACCATTGTGAATCATCAACTTACATAGAGAGACTGTCAAACCAGATCAAACCAGATGTGTGTTTAAGAGCCGATTATGTTTGAATTGTCAACTCTAATGACTAATAGGCAAAGCATGCTACTGTATTTATAATTTTACCAATAGCAGCATAACCAGTAGCACCATCAAACCATTCTGGCAGTATTGCAGAATAGAGAGAAAGAGGGAGGGAGAGAAAGATAGAGAAGAGAGAGAGTGTGTGTGTGTGTGTGTGTGTGTGTGTGTGTGTGTGTGTGTGTGTGTGTGTGTGTGTGTGTGTGGGCAATGTGCCACAATGCATCTAAAGGTCTCCTCAGTGAGTGAGTCCGGTTCCCTGCACCGGATCTGGCGTTAGACCACGCTATTTGTCTGGAGGGATCCTCAAACTCATTAATCTATCTGGGCAAGCCTCAGTAAGGGAGACCTCACATCTGTGTCGCAACCCATGCCAACTAAGAAACAATAGTCTCTACTGATATCAAATATAGTAGCCTACTCCTTTTCACTTTACATCCCATTCTCTGTTTTCAATCATTACCATCATAACCGAAGACTACGAACGAACGATCTTAGGTCTGAGAAAGTTCACATGACACGGATGATGTAGATTGCTCCACAAAAATGAGATTGCGGGAATAATCTCAAGTGTCACGGACTGTATAAAGGAAATGACAAGGGTCAAGGCTGCCACGCTGCATCGCTGCTCCTTGTTAGCGGTGAGCCTGAGGGTAATCACCGACTCTGTGGCCCTGTGACTTCCACACAGAGAGTCCGAAGGCCACTCTTTTATGATGCACATGGCCTCTCTGCGAGTGGCTGTGTCTCGTTACTCTAGGGTCCCTGCATCCATGGCAACAGGGATTTGAATAGTCATCAGAAAGCCAACCAACCCACTACTCATTACTAACCTCCCCTCGATAACGCTCTTGGAGGGAATGAATAAACCTGAACTTGCAGGTTCGACGACTCGCCACTGACAGTTTAGACAGGTTCTGCCATCATAATATTTGTATTTGTGGGGGAGGATCGTTTGTTTTCTACTAATATAGCACACACACATCAACCATGATGATGAGGTGTGAGCTGAGGACTGCTATCCTGCAGTCCCACAGGCCAATGTTATTAACATATATTATCCCAGAATCCTAATGAGATTTGACATTTCTGAGGATGATTCACATTGAGATGGATGATCCCAACGACTAAGGACCGCATCCTTTGCTCCCTCTGACTCACAATCACCACAGGTGTTTCGCAATACGAATATAGTATTTCACTTCCATGGCCTCATCATGGACAGCTTGTACGTGCTCGTATTTTCTACTCTTACACATACTTCTAAATTGACATCTGGAACAGGTTTTATTCGCTGTCTTCATCTTATTTTATGAAAGCATGCTCTAATCTTACATAACAGCCAGGGACTGTGGTAAAAGGAACCATTTCCAGCTATGTGCTGATACTGCATTTTGCAAACTGGCTGTATAAATCTGTGTCCGTTTTTTCTTGGTCTCAATTCCTCAGGCTTCAGTGGAAATGTGTGTAGCAAGTAGAAGCAGCTCCTTCAGCTTAGGGTTAGATCGTGCTTGTAGATCCTCTTCTTAGTGTCTTGTTCTGGGGAAACATGTCTGAGGGCTGGGAGAGAATGCTGGTCCAGATGTGCTGCTGGAGCTGGCTTGCTGAACGATCTCCAGGGTGGAACGAAGAGTCAGACACACCTCTCAAAGCTTGTGACCTAAGCACCACCGGCCAGACATCTGTCATGCATAATTTGTGTTATATGAAATAAATGTTTTGGTTACTCCGGAATAAAACAACAACTTCGACTGTAGCTATACCATTACGTATTCTGTTTTATCAATACAAATTCTGTAACCACAACTATTTTTGTTGTTGTAAGTTATATTTTAAACTTCCATTTTAAAAGTAGCTGCTCATTCAGACTGTGTTGCAGACTAGTCAATTCCATCTCTTAACTCTGCCCACAGCATTCCACAGAATGTGTGGGTGAGAGCTGCCTCAGCTGAAAGACTGTCTTGGTCAGCCTCTTTGTCAAATGTTCAACTTTCTAAATTCCTACTGAAATATTGTTTTCTTTTGCACACACTCAGGTAGACATTGCAGCATGTGAAAGAGGAAATGGTGCGTAGGATGGTGCTCCACCCTTGGCAGGGTGATCGATAATGGTGTTGACGTTTACTGTCTAAGTCGATCACTAGACATCAGCAACATTTGAGCTGTTTGATTAATTGAAGAAAGACTGCATACATGTTTAAAGAGAACTGCGTTATATGGTCATGTAGGCCAGATGGACAGGTCCTTTACAACACATTATTCTGCAATAACAATGAAAACCATCTGTTTTCCTTGACATTTTGCTCTTAGAAATACTCTGACAATGAAAAAAAAATCAACACGGCAACTGTTTTTGCTGGCCTCGGTTTCAAAAAAATAGGAGGCAGCACAATTCGGCATCTTATTGAATTCATTTCAAACCATTGCAAGATTAGACTTATCCAAACAGTTCACTAGGCTACACCCCTGTGCCGGTGCGAAACAGAGCCCACAGCAAATAGGAACTGACGTTATTTCAAGAGGACGAATGATGTGGCAAAAATCTAAGGGCGAATCGCAAAGAAATAGTACCAAAGAGCCCTATGTCTCTCATTGGACGACGTATTCACTGTACAGTAAATCATTTCGGAATTGAAACAAGATTAATATATTTTAAATGCAAATATACTACGTGTATGAATATTGTGTCCAATTTGTGGATTGTCACTTTTTAAAATCCACGAACTTGTATTCGTCCGCCTTGCTGAAGTGCACAGCCATTTCCGGATAGTTTCTCTCCTGAGCAGCCTCCATCGCCATTGCAGGTCCAGCCAGGGAGTCAGTGCAGCGGCAGCCGTCTGTCATCAGGGGAAGCGCGCAAGTAAACAGCAAAAGGACGAATAAAATAGCCGTCAAACTGACAACACATTCTCAATCAAGACGTACAGTTTATCGATTTGGACTTTTTACTAGCCGTTCCCTGGCTGTCCGGCTAGGATCAGAAAAAAGAAGTCGTAGTTTGTTAGTAGCAGAAATAGGAGGAGAGCAGAGGAACCGCCATGGCTCAGATCCTGCCTATCCGCTTTCAGGAGCACCTGCAGGTAGCTAATGTTGAATGAATGGAAGCTATGATATTGTTTTGAACAGTTGCTGTTGGAGTTGAACGAAACGATTTGTTTGTTGGACTACGATATTACCTTTAAAGTATAACAGACTTCTAAAAGAAAATGACCTCTCAACAAAATGCTATCGTAGCTTAGCTTACGATAGCTAACTAGCACTAGCCATTGGTATGACACATCGTCGATGGTTTCTTGGGAAACCTATGACATTAGCATGCTATCTTACCTTTCCTAGCTAAGTCCGAGGTCACATGAATGAACCAAATATGAAAGCTAATGGTCAACTATAAAGTTAGAAATGTTGTTTTGGCCATCAACTAACTAGCTAGTTAAGTACCGAATTAAACTACTGCAGCCGACTTGTAGCAAAGAACTAGCTAGATACTTGCTAGCTTACGTTACTGAACTCGCTTGCCAGTCAGCTTGTTAGCTATTAGTACTTGGTGCTAACCAACAAGAGGCTGGTCGGCTAAGCCGGCTAAGATAGCTTGCTGGCTACGATAGCTTTCTTGCTAAGGAAATGGTATTATTGAATAGATAACAACGGAAGATGCTATCCTGCTCGCTGTCATTGTCAGATTCATAAGATATAGTGGCTCCTACTAGTATTTTGAATTAGTTGGCTAAGAAACCAGTTAGTTAAAAACTTTACTGCTCAGCTTCTTCCACGTATGCTTTAAATCAAGTTCAGTTACTTGACGAAGCCCGTTTTAAACTAAGCGAACTAGCTAGTAATAGTCATTTAAAAGCCAAAACTGCACATTTTATAGATTCGAGCGGCTGCCTTGCCTCACTTGTTGATGTTTTTTTTAAAGTTCTTTTTAAAGTCGTGAGATGATGTATATCTTAACCTACAATCTGTCGGGGTTAGAGCATGACATCAGCTGGTGAAAATGGCTCACCTCTATACTAGACATTACACATATCCTAAAATACTCGGTGTGAATGTGGCATGTATAATAAGAAGTGGAATGTTAATAATGACAATTTTGTGATAAAGGGAAGATAAACTCTTGAGCGTGTGGCATCATGTAGGTCATATCCCATCACTGCTTCCCAAACCTCTAGACCTCCATGTATTAACAATTAAACCAGCACAAAGATACATTTAGCCAAAGACGAATACCTGAATTCTGAATGAGAAAATGGAATCCTGAACGTTCTTATGGTGACATTTGTGGTATTAAATGGCCACACCTACTGTAAGTTCACATTGTGATTCAGTAAACCTTAATCTGTGTGTGTTTTGAGGAAGACAGGTGTTGATGCACCTCCCAGCACATAGGTTGTCAGGAGTGCTGGCTTGCAGGTTCTCTTTGAGCTAATGAATAAGTCATAGTATGTTTGGTGGTTCTTCAGCAGCCCCAGAAGAAGACATGCGATCCACCTTCATCTCCATTTCAGGATAATTATCTGTTTGCTCAAAGCACTTTTTCGGTATCCAAACATAATGTAGCTTTGTTTGTTTTTGGAATGGCCAGGTTATGTATTCAAAACACTCCCCCCCCCTCCCCTGTTTCAGGGTTGAGTTTTACACACTGACAGATACTATTGTATAGGCCTTGCAGTGTTTGCTTTCCATATCTGTAAACACAACGGCATTTGATGCTGTTTTACATAGTATTCAGCCATCAGTCACTTCCATCCACCAAGTACACAGACCTGTAATTAAAGTTCTCGTACGTTCTCGCTTCCCTCTTGAGTTTGGGAGGATAGTTTTGTGGTACCAGTCTTGTTCCCTGTTGTGGGACTGCCTGGATGGGTCCCACACACTGGCTCTTCTGGAACACTCCCACCAGCACTTCTGTTGTTTTGTCAAGTACTTAATTGCAGGAGTGGGATTTAGTGAGACTACGGTGGCACTGGTGTACTACCGATGATCCTGTCCATTAACATGGACACGGTACTGCCTATTGTTTGGTGGGAGGTCTGTTTGGCAGAGCAAATTCTTTCTCATGCTCCGCGAGTTGTAGATTTGGATCACCAGAACATGTGATTGGAGGAGGACTTGTTGCAAGCGTTATCACAGTGCTGTTGCTTTCAGTTGCCGTGTGTTGTAGAGGAAGGCTCTGTGTCAGTAGGTTCTGGTCTCATTCAACAGCAGGAGCACACAAGGTCCCTCTGATAAGGACTGGGGATCTGCTAGCCAAACTGTGCCTTCTATGATTTCTTTGTCATTTGCGTGTCAAGGTCATATAGCGTGACTGATAACCACCAAAAGGATCGCCTGCTAATATCACTAACCTATGACCCCCCTGCACGAGCCGTTTTACACTCGTTTAACGGTGAGCAGGTCATGCTAAGCTTTGGCCCACGCCGATTGCCATGTTAAATGGATGTTTTGAAAAGCGAGATTCGTTTGCAAAAGGAAGCGGCTGTGGATGTTTCTGGGTAGAATGTTCACACATGGCCGAGGCCTGTTAGGGGGCTGTCTGTCAGGCCTGCGTGCTTGTCCCCCTCACAAGTTCATCCATGAGCCCTGGAGACGGGAGCTCAGCGGCTGGATCTGTGCAGCCGCCCGAGCATCAAACAGCAGGGCTGCGGAATCTCACACACCCACTGGCTGGCGGGAGCCACGTGACCCTGAGCGAGTCGCTCCCTACGTCAGCCACTGGTGTCTGCAGCTCGTGACGTCACGCTGCTCCCAGTGGGCAGGTGATGGATGGTTTGCCGCTCTGCTCTCTGTGTAGCACAGAACAGCAGAGCAGAGCGCAGCACAGCCCATGGCTGCTGCAGACGGTCCAGATATAGACAAGCTTGTTTGTTGGTCCGTCACAGGCAGCTTTGGCACACGAGTTCACCCTGTTTGAACCCAATAGCCCCCATTAGCCCTCTATGCTGAACATCCATATATATCTGCCAGAGTGCAGGGGTTTTCAACTTCCCATTTGGACGTGCCCACAAAAGCCTTCTTCTTTATTTGCTGTCTGTCTGCTCGTGTTCTCTGTCACTCATTGCAACGCTGGCGTTTTTATATGTCATCCATTTATACAGCTGTGTCTCTGCTGAGCCCTGTTATAGCCTGCAACATCTCTATAGCCGTAACAAAGAACCTTGCAGTAACTTACAAGCACACACTCTTAGATTGAGCCAGAGGTTGGAATATAATGGATGTTGGTTCCTTTTCATTGGCTGACATCATCATGCCTGGCCTGGTGTTGACAAAGGCTTCCCTTGCAAACAGTGTTTTGTAATTTATTGCAGCGAGAGTGAAGTTTCCCTCCCGGAGTCAAGAATTGTAAATCCAACCAGTCAATATTATTTGTGCTTTAACTGGCATTGTTATAACGGACTTAAAAGTGTTTGACATAGGAGTTACATATAAGGAGGATAATAATGAAATATCAGGGCCCCTAATCTTGTTTATCGTGATCATGGCTTGTCATTAACTCACCTAAGTACAGAGTTACTTCCTTAATAGCCTATCAGATAAGTTGGTTTGTCTTGTTAACACATTCAATATGTCTGTACATGCTCCTGAGACCAGCCGTGTTGAACATCTGCTTTTGTCTGTTTTGGCTCGTTTCCGTCCGAGTTCCAACAAAGCTGCTTGCTTTGATTCCTCTGCATGTTGAATGACCGTATCAATGTTGCACGAGTTGGTTATTAGCATACCCACGTCAAGGTCACTTCAGTGACACCACCTCCCTACACAGCGTTTACCTGTGCAGTGCTCGTCAGCTTTGAAGTGTTGGCCCGCAGTAACCCTCCGCGCCGCTTCTGCCGTTGAAGCAGGGACACTTCACAGCCCGTAACAAGTTAAGTGGTAAAAAACCCAACAACCTCCGGGGGAGCTTTATGGCAGGGCTGCCTTTTAAATAGCTGCTGGAAAAGGCCCCTTTTGCACAGGGAACTTTGCCCTCTCACCTGGTAACCTGCTGAATAGCTCGTGACAGGCTTGTGAGGATATGGATTTGCTGAACACTCGACATTCCAGAGCTTCACCCAAACGTACCGTAAAGTCAGCTTCTGCTTTTCAAGGGAGAAAAAGTGGGGAAAATAGGCCGCTGACAGGAAACAACCCTGGGTGAAGTTTTACAAACGTATGCATTCCTCTTCTCTCCCCTTCCTCTTCAGTTCTTCCTTCTATATCCATCAGTGCCCCCTCTCGTCTTCCTCCTCACCTCTGGGCTGGTCACATGTCATCCCCCCCAGATCACACGTCTGCTCCGGTGACAGCGCCTGCCTGTTCCAGCCTGGGAGACAATGGCTCAGGGCTTCCTGTTGTTGGCCTGCCTGCTTAGCAGTTAGCAGCCCTCAGCACATCGCACATCCTCTCGTGGCCTTCCTTGAAGCGGCCCTGTGCGGGACGCCGAGGGCCACTTTGTGCTGAGCCTGGTGCCCTCTTCCTTGGGAGGAAGAGAGAACGGATCCTATCAGCAGATTGTAGGGGCTCCCAAGGGGTTGAGAGAGAGAGAGAGAGAGAAAGAGAGAGAAGCTGCCTGTTTCTGGTCCAGTAGAAACACACTGGAAACCCACCAGCCTGCCTGAGAACTGTCACATGTTGACTAGAATGTTTCGGCTCAGCCCCAAGGCCCAGAGCTCTGAGTGGGACATGGGACGACCCACCCCCTCTCCGTTTAAGGTCACTGGTTCCTGGTGAGGGAGGACAGCAGCTGGAGTGAGGCTGTAAGTGTGTCACGCAGCTCTGCCTGTTGGAGAGATGGAAAGGAGAAAACAAAAGGGGCCACTTTTTTTCTGGAGCCCCGGTTCAGAGACAGCAATGGATTAGGATCTCTTTTGGGAGCCTGACCAAATGCATGACTCCACACCATGCTGCCAGAGCAGCTGGAGCGCTCTTCTCTGATCCAGCAGCGTAGCAGCCCCCCCCGGCCCCTACGACCGAGCGCTGAGGTCACCCCGGCCCTCGGCTGTAACGGCGTGCCGTTTGAGAGCACGCCCGCCCCCTGTCAGTCCATGCTTCCTGTCAGCAGAGTCTTGCGTAACCCAGGGAGTTGTGTGGGACGTGCTTTGCCATTTAGTGTCATGGCGTCGCTGTCATCAGAGAGCCAGTCGGGGATCCTCTGGAGACGAGATGGGAGGAAATGATGTGTGGAGGAGGTAGTGTGTGTGTCTGTGTGGTGGAGGTAAGGGTTTGCAGGGCTGGTCGTGACTCACCCTGCCCTCGTGCCGGTCTGCTTTCCCCACAACAAGCACCATCTCCGCTGGGTATCGTCACTCCTCACAGGGGAGGGGGTGGTCGCGATCTGGCGGCTCTTGTCCTGTCACACGCTGCTGTCCTCTCTCATCATCCCGCTTCCACCCTGGGGCTCTCTCTCCTCCTGTTGTGCTGCTGAGATGCTGGTGAACTCATTCGAGGACACTGGCCGGATAAATATGCATGTCACGCTGCGGCAGCCGTGACTCCCCCCCCTCATCTCACATCCTCACGCTGTCTCCGTTCTCTCACATCTCTCTCCCGTTTCTCTCATCTCTCTGTCTCCCCCTCGCTTCCGCTATCCTGTGAAGAGCTTTTCTCTCGCACGCCCCCCCAACCCCCCCTGCTGGGCTGGTCTACTAGTCATATTTAATGCAGTGATTCAGTGGTGTCTAGAATCAAAGGCCTGGAGCCAGCGTGTGCCGGTCCACTCTTTGCCAACAAGTAAAGCAACCCTATGCAAGTGAAGACTGCTCCTCAGCCTCATGACTTAATAAATGAGTTTCCAGGTTGTGCCGACTAGCTAACCAACTAGCTTGTGACCTGGTTTTACCTAGAATGCCTGCCTGTTGATGGCACAGCCATGTTTCCACATTCCATCGGGGTCGAGCAGACAAGACTTCCTGAAAGTTTGGTCTGGCTCTGCGCAACATCTGTCTGTCTGAAGAGAATCATTTGAGCCCATTCATTGTCCCAACGTTGCGGTGTTTTTTTGTATTTTTTATGAGTGTTTTCAGAGTGCATAAAGGAGTCCCGCCCTCAGAACACAGCCAGCAGATGGAGGATGAAGAGCGAGAGCATGTAAATCTGTCTAGACCATTGTTCAGACAGCGATGCAGTGAGGATAACTGGCCTGTAGCCTCCCAATGAAGGATAGCCAGCTATCAGGATTACCGTGTACCAATCCTGATTCCCAGGCTCTGATTCCCTGAGTGGCACTAGAAAGATCCTGCATTTCCACAGGATTATCAACAAAACCATTCCTGAAAACGATTTGCGAACAGCGTCTTCCTTTCTTCGCTAGCATATGGGTTCGGTTAAGAGCGGGCGGCTTCTCCCCATGTTTGCCGAGCGCCGGGCTGATGCGAGGAGTGATGTAACCGTGCTTATCGTGGCACCGAGAGTTGTGGTGTGGGTTCTACGTAGGTCCAAGGTTATCTCCAGGGGCGTGGTGACTTCTGTTGTCTGGGAGTGCCTTTAAACGTGTCTTGCTTTAGCAAGGGATGAATCATGTTGGCTCTAGGCTAGAGCTGCCACTTTACAACGTCTACTTTTGGAATCGACGCAGACGTTACGGAGTACACCTTTTTTTAAAGGCACTCCCACACAAACTGCCCTCTACCAGCCAATGACAGAAAAGCAATGGTCTCCTAGCAGCCAATGAGGAATAGATCATACAAAAAATGGCAGTGTTCTGTGACAATACAGCCTAGCTCCTGACTAAAGAAGGAAGTATAGAATATTGCACAATGTCTCTCCCAATAGGCCGTGTGTCGCTGGCTATGTCACTGAAAGGGAGCCAGGCTACACTGCAGTGAAAGAATGTGGGTGGGGGAGGGTGTGTCCTGCCATTGATAAAACGGGCTTCTGGTTTCGCTGAGGCCTTCCTAGAACTGTGGTTTGCGGTGATAAGTTGTTGGCCAGAGTCGCAACTCATTGATAAGAGAGTTCAGACAGGGGAAGGTCAGGACAGGCTGTGGTCTGTCAGCTATAGACCTCTTTTTCAACTATCTATTCCAGAGTCCCACGTTTAGTTTTCCTCCCCCATAGATTATGTAGAGGATTCTTTAGAAGTATTTATTGACCTTATACGTGAGTCATTCCAGGGGGTGAACGTTTCAGTGATGGTTTAGCAAAGGTGCGCCCTGGAGCAGCTGACTGTGAATGACCCTGACCTCTGCCCCTCTGTCAGACTACAGGGAGACAGTGGGGATATAGCTAGCTAGCAGCTACCTTGCTGGGAAGCTCCGAACACTGCCTGGGCCTCGTGAATCCCAGCTAAGCCCCTGTCAGTGCTGACTGATGCGATGCACCATCACTGTTGAAGCTTGGGCATCATCCTGGCTTTCCTTCTCTCTAGAGCCTCAGATGGAGGAACATCTGGCAGGCCTTCAGCCTCAGTCGGACACACACACACAAGCGGAGATGAACTAAGCTTGATGGTCGTGTTTCTCTGCTACAGACAGCAGGGAGTACTAATATTGTTGCCTTGACTCTCCTCGTGTCAGGGGATGGACCCTCAGAAGCTGCGTGCGTTTTCCCTAGGCCTGCGGGACGTAGGTATCTGGCTCTGAGGTAAAATTGAGTCTTTACTTCTAAGGTAGTACGCAGCGGATAACAGCACCGGGGGTTGTCGGCGGTATAAATCAAGCGTGTGTTACGCTAAGAATGGGTTGCTGGTGGTATTGTGTTTGGGTAGATAGTCGATGATTGTGGCGTGACAAAACTAGAGCTTCAGATCGGGATATTTGTGCATTGTGAAGCTAGTCGCTGCGTGGTTGGGATTA